>CAMAOC010000005.1:240000-452500 GCA_945859555.1 Megachile ligniseca
AATCCGAGATATAAATTTATTTCGTGACCTGGTATAAATGAGAAGGAAGGAGAGGAAGAGTAGGTGGAGAATGAAAGTCACAACAAGAAGTTGTGGACGAAGATGCAAAGTAATGAAACGAAAGTTTCCGTACAAGAAGTGTCAGAAACATAATCTCTCCCTTGCATCCACACTCTATGTTCACGATGGAATTGAACATACGATTGGAGGACATAATAGAGAAATTAATATAAGTTGCAGGGAGAGAAACAGAGTCATGTAATGTTAATGGGTTGACATGATCACATATTATGTATATAATATAATATAATATAATAGATTATTAATTATTATAATACATGATAATATTATAGATACTTATATATAATATTTATAATACAAAATATATATAATATATAATATTATATATATATTAGTATATTATAGTATAAAGAAGAGGAGGAAAGTAAAAGGAAGGAGAAGGAAAAATTTTTTTGTTCTTTTCGTTCGCGCGAAGCGCGAAGAAAAATTTTCAAAAGCAATACGCCGCTGGCACTTAGATAAAAAAAAATAAAGCTATACGCGGTTGGACTAAAAAAAAAAATTAAAGCTACACGCGGTTGGACCTAAAAAAAAAATAAAACTATCCGCGGTTGAACTGAAAAAAAATGAAGCTATACGCGGTTGGATTTAACAAAAAAAAATAATGCCATACGCGGTTGGGCTTAAAAAAAAAATAAAGCTGTACGCGGTTGGACTTAAGAAAAAAAATGAAGCCATACGCGGTTGGACTTAAGAAAAAAGTACAGCTACACGCGGTTGGACCTTAAAAAAAAATAAAGCTATACGCGGTTGGACTTAAAACAAAAATAAAGCTATACGCGGTTGGACTTAAAAAAAAAGTAAAGCTACACGCGGTTGGACCAAAAAAAAAATAAAGCTATACGCTATTGGATTTTAAAAAGAAAATAAAGCTATACGCGGTTGGACCTAAAAAAAAAATAAAGCTATACGCGGTTCAACTGAAAAAGGAAATGAAGCTATACGCGGTTGGATTTAACAAAAAAAAATAAAGCTATACGCGGTTGGAACTAAAAAAAAAATAAAGTTATACGCGGTGGGACTTAAAAAAAAAAATAAAGCTATACGCGGTTGGCCTTAAAAAAAAAAATAAAGCTATGAGCGGGTGGACTTAGAAAAAAAGTAATGCTACACGCGGTTGGACCGAAAAGAAAATAAAGCTATACGCGGTTGGACTAAAAAAAAAAATTAAAGCTACACGCGATTGGACCTAAAAAAAAATAAAACAATCCGCGGTTGAACTGAAACAAAAATGAAGCTATTCGCGGTTGGATTTAACAAAAAAAAATAATGCCATACGCGGTTGGGCTTAAAAAAAAATAAAGCTGTACGCGGTTGGACCAAAAAAAAAATAAAGCTATACGCGGTTGAACTGAAAAAAAAATGTAGCTATACGCGGTTGGACTTAAAAAAGAAAATAAAGCTATACGCTATTGGACTTTAAAAAGAAAATAAAGCTATACGCGGTTGGACTTAAACAAAAAAATAAAGCCATACGCGGTTGGGCTTAAAAAAAAATAAAGCTTTACGCGGTTGGACCTAAAAGAAAAATAAAGCTATACGCGGTTGGACCTAAAAAAAAAATAAAGCTATACGCGGTTGAACTGAAAAAGGAAATGAAGCTATACGCGGTTGGATTTAACAAAAAAAAATAAAGCTATACGCGGTTGGACCTAAAAAAAAAATAAAGCTATACACGGTTGGACTGAAAAAAAAAATAAAGCTATACGCGGTTGGCCTTAAAAAAAAAAAGTAAAGCTACACGCGGTTGGACCTAAAAAAAAAAATAAAGCAATAACGCGGTTAAATTGAAAAAAGAAATGAAGCTATACGCGGTTGGATTTAACAAAAGAAAATAAAGCTATACGCGGTTGGACTTAAAAAAAAAATAAATCTACACGCGGTTGGACCAAAAAAAAAAATAAGACTATACGCGGTTGAACTGAAAAAAAAAAATGAAGCTATACGCGGTTGGACTTAAAAAAAAAAATAAAGCTATACGCGGGTGGACTTAAAAAAAAAGTAATCCTACACGCGGTTGGACTTAAAAATAAAAATAAAGCAATACGCGGTTGAATTGAAAAAAGAAATGATGCTATATGCGGTTGGATTTAACAAAAGAAAATAAAGCTATACGCGGTTGGACTTAAAAAAAAAATAAAGCTATACGCGATTGGACTTAAAAAAAATGTACAACTACACGAGGTTTGACCTAAAAAAAAATAAAGCTATACGCGGTTGAACTGAAAAAAAAAGTAAATCTAGACGCGGTTGGACCAAAAAAAAAATAAGACTATACGCGGTTGAACTGAAAAAAAAGTAAAGCTGCACGCGGTTGGACCTAAAAGAAAAATAAAGCTATACGCGGTTGGACCGAAAAAAAATAAAGCTATACGCGGTTGGACTAAAAAAAAAAATAAAGCTATACGCGGTTGGACATAAAAAAAAAATAAAGCTACACGCGGTTGGACCTAAAAAAAAAATAAAGGTATACGCGGTTGAATTGAAAAAAGAAATGAAGCTATACGCGGGTGGATTTAACAAAAAAAAATAAAGCTATACGCGGTTGGACCTAAAAAAAAAATAAAGCTATACACGGTTGGACTGAAAAAAAAAATAAAGCTATACGCGGTTGGCCTTAAAAAAAAAAAGTAAAGCTACACGCGGTTGGACCTAAAAAAAAAAATAAAGCAATAACGCGGTTAAATTGAAAAAAGAAATGAAGCTATACGCGGTTGGATTTAACAAAAGAAAATAAAGCTATACGCGGTTGGACTTAAAAAAAAAATAAATCTACACGCGGTTGGACCAAAAAAAAAAATAAGACTATACGCGGTTGAACTGAAAAAAAAAAATGAAGCTATACGCGGTTGGACTTAAAAAAAAAAATAAAGCTATACGCGGGTGGACTTAAAAAAAAAGTAATCCTACACGCGGTTGGACTTAAAAATAAAAATAAAGCAATACGCGGTTGAATTGAAAAAAGAAATGATGCTATATGCGGTTGGATTTAACAAAAGAAAATAAAGCTATACGCGGTTGGACTTAAAAAAAAAATAAAGCTATACGCGATTGGACTTAAAAAAAATGTACAACTACACGAGGTTTGACCTAAAAAAAAATAAAGCTATACGCGGTTGAACTGAAAAAAAAAGTAAATCTAGACGCGGTTGGACCAAAAAAAAAATAAGACTATACGCGGTTGAACTGAAAAAAAAGTAAAGCTGCACGCGGTTGGACCTAAAAGAAAAATAAAGCTATACGCGGTTGGACCGAAAAAAAATAAAGCTATACGCGGTTGGACTAAAAAAAAAAATAAAGCTATACGCGGTTGGACATAAAAAAAAAATAAAGCTACACGCGGTTGGACCTAAAAAAAAAATAAAGGTATACGCGGTTGAATTGAAAAAAGAAATGAAGCTATACGCGGGTGGACTTAAACAAAAAATAAGTCTATACGCGGTTGAACTGAAAAAAAAATGAAGCTATACGCGGTTGGACCTAAAAAAAAAATAAAGCTATACGCGGTTGAACTGAAAAAGGAAATGAAGCTATACGCGGTTGGATTTAACAAAAAAAAATAAAGCTATACGCGGTTGGACCTAAAAAAAAAATAAAGTTATACGCGGTTGGATTTAACAAAAAAAAGTAAAGCTATACGCGGTTGGCTTAAAAAAAAAAATAAAGCTATACGCGGTTGGACTAAAAAAAAAAATTAGAGCTACACGCGGTTGGACCTAAAAAAAAAATAAAGCTATCCGCGGTTGAACTGAAAAAAAAATGAAGCTATACGCGGTTGAACTGAAAAAAAAAAATGAAGCTATACGCGGTTGGACTTAAAAAAGAAAATAAAGCTATACGCTGTTGGGCTTAAAAAAAAAGTAAAGCTACACGCGGTTGGACCTAAAAAAAAAATAAAGCTATACGCGGTTGAACTGAAAAAAAAAAATGAAGCTATACGCGGTTGAACTGAAAAAAAAAAATGAAGCTATACGCGGGTGGACTTAAACAAAAAATAAGTCTATACGCGGTTGAACTGAAAAAAAAATGAAGCTATACGCGGTTGGACTGAAAAAAAAATAAAGCTATACGCGGTTGGACTAAAAAAAAAAATTAGAGCTACACGCGGTTGGACCTAAAAAAAAAATAAAGCTATCCGCGGTTGAACTGAAAAAAAAATGAAGCTATACGCGGTTGAACTGAAAAAAAAAAAATAAAGCTATACGCGGTTGCACTTAAAAAAAAAATAAAGCTATACGCGGTTGGACTTAAAAAAAAAGTAAAGCTACACGCGGTTGGACCAAAAAAAAAATAAAGCTATACGCGGTTGAACTGAAAAAAAAAAATGAAGCTATACGCCGTTGGACTTAAAAAAGAAAATAAAGCTATACGCTGTTGGACCTAAAAAAAAATAAAGCTGTACGCGGTTGGAACTGAAAAAAAAAAGCTATACGCGGTTGGCCTTAAAAAAAAAATAAAGCTATAAGCGGTTGGACTTAAAAAAGAAAATAAAGCTATACGCTGTTGGACTTAAAAAAAAAGTACAGCTACACGCGGTTGGACCTTAAAAAAAAATAAAGCTATACGCGGTTGAACTGAAAAAAAAAAAATAAAGCTATACGCGGTTGCACTTAAAAAAAAAATAAAGCTATACGCGGTTGGACTTAAAAAAAAAGTAAAGCTACACGCGGTTGGACCAAAAAAAAATAAAGCTATACGCGGTTGAACTGAAAAAAAAAATGAAGCTATACGCGGTTGGACTTAAAAAAGAAAATAAAGCTATACGCTGTTGGACCTAAAAAAAAATAAAGCTGTACGCGGTTGGAACTGAAAAAAAAAGCTATACGCGGTTGAACTGAAAAAAAAAATGAAGCTATACGCGGTTGGACTTAAAAAAGAAAATAAAGCTATACGTTGTTGGGCTTAAAAAAAAGTACAGCTACACGCGGTTGGACCTAAAAAAAAAATAAAGCTATACGCGGTTGAACTGAAAAAAAAAGTAAAGCTACACGCGGTTGGACCTAAAAAAAAAATTAAGCTATACGCGGTTGAACTGAAAAAAAAAATAAAGCTATACGCGGTTGGCCTTAAAAAAAAAAAGTAAAGCTACACGCGGTTGGACCTAAAAAAAAAAATAAAGCAATAACGCGGTTAAATTGAAAAAAGAAATGAAGCTATACGCGGATGGATTTAACAAAAGAAAATAAAGCTATACGCGGTTGGACTTAAAAAAAAAATAAATCTATACGCAGGCGGACTTAAAAAAAATGTACAGCTACACGAGGTTTGACCTAAAAAAAAATAAAGCTATACGCGGTTGAACTGAAAAAAAAAGTAAATCTACACGCGGTTGGACCAAAAAAAAAAATAAGACTATACGCGGTTGAACTGAAAAAAAAAAATGAAGCTATACGCGGTTGGACTTAAAAAAGAAAATAAAGCTATACGCGGCTGGACTTGAAAAAAAATGTAGCTATACGCGGTTGGACTTAAAAAAGAAAATAAAGCTATACGCTATTGGATTTTAAAAAGAAAATAAAGCTATACGCGGTTGGACCTAAAAAAAAAATAAAGCTATACGCGGTTGAACTGAAAAAGGAAATGAAGCTATACGCGGTTGGATTTAACAAAAAAAAATAAAGCTATACGCGGTTGGACCTAAAAAAAAAATAAAGCTATACGCGGTTGAACTGAAAAAAAAAGTAAATCTACACGCGCTTGGACCAAAAAAAAAAATAAGACTATACGCGGTTGAACTGAAAAAAAAAATGAAGCTATACGCGGTTGGACTTAAAAAAGAAAATAAAGCTATACGCGGTTGGACCTAAAAAAAAACAAAGCTATACGCGGTTCGCCTTAAAAAAAAAGTAAAGCTTCACGCGGTTGGAAATAAAAAAAAAATAAAGCTATACGCGGTTGAACTGAAAAAAATGAAGCTATACGCGGTTGGATTTAACAAAAAAAAAAAATAAAGCTATACGCGGTTGGCTTTAAAAAAAAAATAAAGCTATACTCGGTTGCAACTAAATAAAATATAAAGCTATACGCGGTTGAACTGAAAAAAAAATGAAGGTATACGCGGTTAGATTTAACAAAAAAAAATAAAGCTATACGCGGTTGGCTTAAAAAAAGAAATAAAGCTATACGCGGTTGGACATAAAAAAAAAATAAAGCTATACGCGGTTGGACTTAAAAAAAAGTAAAGCTACACGCGGTTGGACCTAAAAAAAAAATAAAGCTATACGCGGTTGAACTGAGAAAAAAAAGTAATGCTACACGCGGCTGGACTGAAACAAAAAATAAGACTATACGCGGTTGGCCTCAAAAAAAAAATTAAAGCTACACGCGGTTGGACCTAAAGAAAAAATAAAGCTATACGCGGTTGAACTGAAAAAAAAAGTAAAGCTACACGCGGTTGGATCTAAAAAAAAAATAAAGCTATACGCGGTTGAACTGAAAAAAAAATGAAGCTATACGCGGTTGGATTTAACAAAAAAAAGTAAAGCTATACGCGGTTGGCTTAAAAAAAAAAATAAAGCTATACGCGGTTGGACTAAAAAAAAAAAATTAGAGCTACACGCGGTTGGACCTAAAAAAAAAATCAAGGTATACGCGGTTGAATTGAAAAAAGAAATGAAGCTATACGCGGGTGGACATAAACAAAAAATAAGTCTATACGCGGTTGAACTGAAAAAAAAATGAAGCTATACGCGGTTGGACCGAAAAAAAAATAAAGCTATACGCGGTTGGACTAAAAAAAAAAATTAGAGCTACACGCGGTTGGACCTAAAAAAAAAATAAAGCTATCCGCGGTTGAACTGAAAAAAAAATGAAGCTATACGCGGTTGAACTGAAAAAAAAAAATGAAGCTATACGCGGTTGGACTTAAAAAAGAAAATAAAGCTATACGCTGTTGGGCTTAAAAAAAAAGTAAAGCTACACGCGGTTGGACCTAAAAAAAAAATAAAGCTATACGCGGTTGAACTGAAAAAAAAAATGAAGCTATACGCGGTTGGATTTAACAAAAAAAAATAAAGGTATACGCGATTGGACTTTAAAAAGAAAATAAAGCCATACGCGGTTGGGCTTAAAAAAAAATAAAGCTGTACGCTGTTGGACTTAAAAAAAAAGTATAGCTACACGCGGTTGGACCTTAAAAAAAAATAAAGCTATACGCGGTTGAACTGAAAAAAAAAAAATAAAGCTATACGCGGTTGCACTTAAAAAAAAAATAAAGCTATACGCGGTTGGACTTAAAAAAAAAGTAAAGCTACACGCGGTTGGACCAAAAAAAAAATAAAGCTATACGCGGTTGAACTGAAAAAAAAAAATGAAGCTATACGCCGTTGGACTTAAAAAAGAAAATAAAGCTATACGCTGTTGGACCTAAAAAAAAATAAAGCTGTACGCGGTTGGAACTGAAAAAAAAAGCTATACGCGGTTGGCCTTAAAAAAAAAATAAAGCTATAAGCGGTTGGACTTAAAAAAGAAAATAAAGCTATACGCTGTTGGACTTAAAAAAAAAGTACAGCTACACGCGGTTGGACCTTAAAAAAAAATAAAGCTATACGCGGTTGAACTGAAAAAAAAGAAAATAAAGCTATACGCGGTTGCACTTAAAAAAAAATAAAGCTATACGCGGTTGGACTTAAAAAAAAAGTAAAGCTACACGCGGTTGGACCAAAAAAAAATAAAGCTATACGCGGTTGAACTGAAAAAAAAAATGAAGCTATACGCGGTTGGACTTAAAAAAGAAAATAAAGCTATACGCTGTTGGTCCTAAAAAAAAATAAAGCTGTACGCGGTTGGAACTGAAAAAAAAAGCTATACGCGGTTGAACTGAAAAAAAAAATGAAGCTATACGCGGTTGGACTTAAAAAAGAAAATAAAGCTATACGTTGTTGGGCTTAAAAAAAAGTACAGCTACACGCGGTTGGACCTAAAAAAAAAATAAAGCTATACGCGGTTGAACTGAAAAAAAAAGTAAAGCTAAACGCGGTTGAACCAAAAAAAAAATAAGACTATGCGCGGTTGAACTGAAAAAAAAAGTAAAGCTACACGCGGTTGGACCTAAAAAAAAAATTAAGCTATACGCGGTTGAACTGAAAAAAAAAATAAAGCTATACGCGGTTGGCCTTAAAAAAAAAAAGTAAAGCTACACGCGGTTGGACCTAAAAAAAAAAATAAAGCAATAACGCGGTTAAATTGAAAAAAGAAATGAAGCTATACGCGGATGGATTTAACAAAAGAAAATAAAGCTATACGCGGTTGGACTTAAAAAAAAAATAAATCTATACGCAGGCGGACTTAAAAAAAATGTACAGCTACACGAGGTTTGACCTAAAAAAAAATAAAGCTATACGCGGTTGAACTGAAAAAAAAAGTAAATCTACACGCGGTTGGACCAAAAAAAAAAATAAGACTATACGCGGTTGAACTGAAAAAAAAAATGAAGCTATACGCGGTTGGACTTAAAAAAGAAAATAAAGCTATACGCGGCTGGACTTGAAAAAAAAATGTAGCTATACGCGGTTGGACTTAAAAAAGAAAATAAAGCTATACGCTATTGGATTTTAAAAAGAAAATAAAGCTATACGCGGTTGGACCTAAAAAAAAAATAATGCTATACGCGGTTGAACTGAAAAAGGAAATGAAGCTATACGCGGTTGGATTTAACAAAAAAAAATAAAGCTATACGCGGTTGGACCTAAAAAAAAAATATAGTTATACGCGGTTGGACTTAAAAAAAAAAATAAAGCTATACGCGGTTGAACTGAAAAAAAAAGTAAATCTACACGCGGTTGGACCAAAAAAAAAAATAAGACTATACGCGGTTGAACTGAAAAAAAAAATGAAGCTATACGCGGTTGGACTTAAAAAAGAAAATAAAGCTATACGCGGTTGGACCTAAAAAAAAACAAAGCTATACGCGGTTCGCCTTAAAAAAAAAGTAAAGCTTCACGCGGTTGGAAATAAAAAAAAAATAAAGCTATACGCGGTTGAACTGAAAAAAATGAAGCTATACGCGGTTGGATTTAACAAAAAAAAAAAATAAAGCTATACGCGGTTGGCTTTAAAAAAAAAATAAAGCTATACTCGGTTGCAACTAAATAAAATATAAAGCTATACGCGGTTGAACTGAAAAAAAAATGAAGGTATACGCGGTTAGATTTAACAAAAAAAAATAAAGCTATACGCGGTTGGCTTAAAAAAAGAAATAAAGCTATACGCGGTTGGACATAAAAAAAAAATAAAGCTATACGCGGTTGGACTTAAAAAAAAAGTAAAGCTACACGCGGTTGGACCTAAAAAAAAAATAAAGCTATACGCGGTTGAACTGAAAAAAAAAAAGTAATGCTACACGCGGCTGGACTGAAACAAAAAATAAGACTATACGCGGTTGGCCTCAAAAAAAAAATTAAAGCTACACGCGGTTGGACCTAAAGAAAAAATAAAGCTATACGCGGTTGAACTGAAAAAAAAGTAAAGCTACACGCGGTTGGATCTAAAAAAAAAATAAAGCTATACGCGGTTGAACTGAAAAAAAAATGAAGCTATACGCGGTTGGATTTAACAAAAAAAAGTAAAGCTATACGCGGTTGGCTTAAAAAAAAAAATAAAGCTATACGCGGTTGGACTAAAAAAAAAAAATTAGAGCTACACGCGGTTGGACCTAAAAAAAAAATCAAGGTATACGCGGTTGAATTGAAAAAAGAAATGAAGCTATACGCGGGTGGACATAAACAAAAAATAAGTCTATACGCGGTTGAACTGAAAAAAAAATGAAGCTATACGCGGTTGGACCGAAAAAAAAATAAAGCTATACGCGGTTGGACTAAAAAAAAAAATTAGATCTACACGCGGTTGGACCTAAAAAAAAAATAAAGCTATCCGCGGTTGAACTGAAAAAAAATGAAGCTATACGCGGTTGAACTGAAAAAAAAAAATGAAGCTATACGCGGTTGGACTTAAAAAAGAAAATAAAGCTATACGCTGTTGGGCTTAAAAAAAAAGTAAAGCTACACGCGGTTGGACCTAAAAAAAAAATAAAGCTATACGCGGTTGAACTGAAAAAAAAAAATGAAGCTATACGCGGTTGGATTTAACAAAAAAAAATAAAGGTATACGCGATTGGACTTTAAAAAGAAAATAAAGCCATACGCGGTTGGGCTTAAAAAAAAATAAAGCTGTACGCTGTTGGACTTAAAAAAAAAGTATAGCTACACGCGGTTGGACCTTAAAAAAAAATAAAGCTATACGCGGTTGAACTGAAAAAAAAAAAAATAAAGCTATACGCGGTTGCACTTAAAAAAAAAATAAAGCTATACGCGGTTGGACTTAAAAAAAAAGTAAAGCTACACGCGGTTGGACCAAAAAAAAAATAAAGCTATACGCGGTTGAACTGAAAAAAAAAAATGAAGCTATACGCCGTTGGACTTAAAAAAGAAAATAAAGCTATACGCTGTTGGACCTAAAAAAAAATAAAGCTGTACGCGGTTGGAACTGAAAAAAAAAGCTATACGCGGTTGGCCTTAAAAAAAAAATAAAGCTATAAGCGGTTGGACTTAAAAAAGAAAATAAAGCTATACGCTGTTGGACTTAAAAAAAAAGTACAGCTACACGCGGTTGGACCTTAAAAAAAAATAAAGCTATACGCGGTTGAACTGAAAAAAAAAAAATAAAGCTATACGCGGTTGCACTTAAAAAAAAAATAAAGCTATACTTAAAAAAAAAGTAAAGCTACACGCGGTTGGACCAAAAAAAAAATAAAGCTGTACGCGGTTGGAACTGAAAAAAAAGCTATACGCGGTTGAACTGAAAAAAAAAATGAAGCTATACGCGGTTGGACTTAAAAAAGAAAATAAAGCTATACGCTGTTGGGCTTAAAAAAAAGTACAGCTACACGCGGTTGGACCTACAAAAAAAATAAAGCTATACGCGGTTGAACTGAAAAAAAAAGTAAAGCTAAACGCGGTTGAACCAAAAAAAAAATAAGACTATGCGCGGTTGAACTGAAAAAAAAAGTAAAGCTACACGCGGTTGGACCTAAAAAAAAAATTAAGCTATACGCGGTTGAACTGAAAAAAAAAATAAAGCTATACGCGGTTGGCCTTAAAAAAAAAAAGTAAAGCTACACGCGGTTGGACCTAAAAAAAAAAATAAAGCAATAACGCGGTTAAATTGAAAAAAGAAATGAAGCTATACGCGGATGGATTTAACAAAGGAAAATAAAGCTATACGCGGTTGGACTTAAAAAAAAAATAAATCTATACGCAGGCGGACTTAAAAAAAATGTACAGCTACACGAGGTTTGACCTAAAAAAAATAAAGCTATACGCGGTTGAACTGAAAAAAAAAGTAAATCTACACGCGGTTGGACCAAAAAAAAAAATAAGACTATACGCGGTTGAACTGAAAAAAAAAAATGAAGCTATACGCGGTTGGACTTAAAAAAGAAAATAAAGCTATACGCGGCTGGACTTGAAAAAAAAATGTAGCTATACGCGGTTGGACTTAAAAAAGAAAATAAAGCTATACGCTATTGGATTTTAAAAAGAAAATAAAGCTATACGCGGTTGGACCTAAAAAAAAAATAAAGCTATACGCGGTTGAACTGAAAAAGGAAATGAAGCTATACGCGGTTGGATTTAACAAAAAAAAATAAAGCTATACGCGGTTGGACCTAAAAAAAAAATAAAGTTATACGCGGTTGGACTTAAAAAAAAAAATAAAGCTATACGCGGTTGAACTGAAAAAAAAAGTAAATCTACACGCGGTTGGACCAAAAAAAAAAATAAGACTATACGCGGTTGAACTGAAAAAAAAAATGAAGCTATACGCGGTTGGACTTAAAAAAGAAAATAAAGCTATACGCGGTTGGACCTAAAAAAAAACAAAGCTATACGCGCTTCGCCTTAAAAAAAAAGTAAAGCTTCACGCGGTTGGAAATAAAAAAAAAATAAAGCTATACGCGGTTGAACTGAAAAAAAATGAAGCTATACGCGGTTGGATTTAACAAAAAAAAAAAATAAAGCTATACGCGGTTGGCTTAAAAAAAAAAATAAAGCTATACTCGGTTGCAACTAAATAAAATATAAAGCTATACGCGGTTGAACTGAAAAAAAAATGAAGGTATACGCGGTTAGATTTAACAAAAAAAAATAAAGCTATACGCGGTTGGCTTAAAAAAAGAAATAAAGCTATACGCGGTTGGACATAAAAAAAAAATAAAGCTATACGCTGTTGGACTTAAAAAAAAAGTAAAGCTACACGCGGTTGGACCTAAAAAAAAAATAAAGCTATACGCGGTTGAACTGAAAAAAAAAAGTAATGCTACACGCGGCTGGACTGAAACAAAAAATAAGACTATACGCGGTTGGCCTCAAAAAAAAAATTAAAGCTACACGCGGTTGGACCTAAAGAAAAAATAAAGCTATACGCGGTTGAACTGAAAAAAAAAGTAAAGCTACACGCGGTTGGATCTAAAAAAAAAATAAAGCTATACGCGGTTGAACTGAAAAAAAAATGAAGCTATACGGGGTTGGATTTAACAAAAAAAAGTAAAGCTATACGCGGTTGGCTTAAAAAAAAAAATAAAGCTATACGCGGTTGGACTAAAAAAAAAAAATTAGAGCTACACGCGGTTGGACCTAAAAAAAAAATCAAGGTATACGCGGTTGAATTGAAAAAAGAAATGAAGCTATACGCGGGTGGACTAAAAAAAAAAATTAGAGCTACACGCGGTTGGACCTAAAAAAAAAATAAAGCTATACGCGGCTGGACTTGAAAAAAAAATGTAGCTATACGCGGTTGGACTTAAAAAAGAAAATATAGCTATAGGCTATTGGATTTTAAAAAGAAAATAAAGCTATACGCGGTTGGACCTAAAAAAAAAATAAAGCTATACGCGGTTGAACTGAAAAAGGAAATGAAGCTATACGCGGTTGGATTTAACAAAAAAAAATAAAGCTATACGCGGTTGGACCTAAAAAAAAAATAAAGTTATACGCGGTTGGACATAAAAAAAAAATAAAGCTATACGCGGTTGAACTGAAAAAAAAAACAAGCTATACGCGATTGGACTTAAAAAAAATGTACAGCTACACGAGGTTTGACCTAAAAAAAAATAAAGCTATACGCGGTTGAACTGAAAAAAAAAGTAAATCTACACGCGGTTTGACCAAAGAAAAAATAAGACTATACGCGGTTGAACTGAAAAAACAAAGTAAAGCTACACGCGGTTGGGCCTAAAAAAAAATTAAGCTATACGCGGTTGAACTGAAAAAAAAAAATAAAGCTATACGCGGTTGGCCTTAAAAAAAAAATAAAGCTATACGCGGTTGGGCTTAAAATAAAAATAAAGCTATACGCGGTTGGACTTAAAAAAAAAATAAAGCTATACGCGGGTGGAATTAAAAAAAAAGTAATGCTACACGCGGTTGGATTTAACAAAAAAAAATTAAGCTATACGCGGTTGGATTTAACAAAAAAAAAATAAAGCTACACGCGGATGGACCTAATAAAAAAATAAAGCTATACGCGGTTGAACTGAAAAAAAAAATGAAGCTATACGCGGTTGGACTTAAAAAAGAAAATAAAGCTATACGCGGTTGGACCTAAAAAAAAACAAAGCTATACGCGGTTCGCCTTAAAAAAAAAGTAAAGCTTCACGCGGTTGGAAATAAAAAAAAAATAAAGCTATACGCGGTTGAACTGAAAAAAAATGAAGCTATACGCGGTTGGATTTAACAAAAAAAAAAAAATAAAGCTATACGCGGTTGGCTTTAAAAAAAAAATAAAGCTATACTCGGTTGCAACTAAATAAAATATAAAGCTATACGCGGTTGAACTGAAAAAAAAAAGTAATGCTACACGCGGCTGGACTGAAACAAAAAATAAGACTATACGCGGTTGGCCTCAAAAAAAAAATTAAAGCTACACGCGGTTGGACCTAAAGAAAAAATAAAGCTATACGCGGTTGAACTGAAAAAAAAAAGTAAAGCTACACGCGGTTGGATCTAAAAAAAAAATAAAGCTATACGCGGTTGAACTGAAAAAAAAATGAAGCTATACGCGGTTGGATTTAACAAAAAAAAGTAAAGCTATACGCGGTTGGCTTAAAAAAAAAAATAAAGCTATACGCGGTTGGACTAAAAAAAAAAATTAGAGCTACACGCGGTTGGACCTAAAAAAAAAATAAAGGTATACGCGGTTGAATTGAAAAAAGAAATGAAGCTATACGCGGGTGGACTTAAACAAAAAATAAGTCTATACGCGGTTGAACTGAAAAAAAAATGAAGCTATACGCGGTTGGATTTAACAAAAAAAAATAAAGGTACACGCGATTGGACTTTAAAAAGAAAATAAAGCCATACGCGGTTGGGCTTAAAAAAAAATAAAGCTGTACGCTGTTGGACTTAAAAAAAAAGTATAGCTACACGCGGTTGGACCTTAAAAAAAAATAAAGCTATACGCGGTTGAACTGAAAAAAAAAAAAATAAAGCTATACGCGGTTGCACTTAAAAAAAAAATAAAGCTATACGCGGTTGGACTTAAAAAAAAAGTAAAGCTACACGCGGTTGGACCAAAAAAAAAATAAAGCTATACGCGGTTGAACTGAAAAAAAAAAATGAAGCTATACGCCGTTGGACTTAAAAAAGAAAATAAAGCTATACGCTGTTGGACCTAAAAAAAAATAAAGCTGTACGCGGTTGGAACTGAAAAAAAAAAGCTATACGCGGTTGGCCTTAAAAAAAAAATAAAGCTATAAGCGGTTGGACTTAAAAAAGAAAATAAAGCTATACGCTGTTGGACTTAAAAAAAAAGTACAGCTACACGCGGTTGGACCTTAAAAAAAAATAAAGCTATACGCGGTTGAACTGAAAAAAAAAAAATAAAGCTATACGCGGTTGCACTTAAAAAAAAAATAAAGCTATACGCGGTTGGACTTAAAAAAAAAGTAAAGCTACACGCGGTTGGACCAAAAAAAAAATAAAGCTGTACGCGGTTGGAACTGAAAAAAAAAGCTATACGCGGTTGAACTGAAAAAAAAAATGAAGCTATACGCGGTTGGACTTAAAAAAGAAAATAAAGCTATACGCTGTTGGGATTAAAAAAAAGTACAGCTACACGCGGTTGGACCTACAAAAAAAATAAAGCTATACGCGGTTGAACTGAAAAAAAAAGTAAAGCTAAACGCGGTTGAACCAAAAAAAAAATAAGACTATGCGCGGTTGAACTGAAAAAAAAAGTAAAGCTACACGCGGTTGGACCTAAAAAAAAAATTAAGCTATACGCGGTTGAACTGAAAAAAAAAATAAAGCTATACGCGGTTGGCCTTAAAAAAAAAAAGTAAAGCTACACGCGGTTGGACCTAAAAAAAAAAATAAAGCAATAACGCGGTTAAATTGAAAAAAGAAATGAAGCTATACGCGGATGGATTTAACAAAGGAAAATAAAGCTATACGCGGTTGGACTTAAAAAAAAAATAAATCTATACGCAGGCGGACTTAAAAAAAATGTACAGCTACACGAGGTTTGACCTAAAAAAAAATAAAGCTATACGCGGTTGAACTGAAAAAAAAAGTAAATCTACACGCGGTTGGACCAAAAAAAAAAATAAGACTATACGCGGTTGAACTGAAAAAAAAAAATGAAGCTATACGCGGTTGGACTTAAAAAAGAAAATAAAGCTATACGCGGCTGGACTTGAAAAAAAAATGTAGCTATACGCGGTTGGACTTAAAAAAGAAAATAAAGCTATACGCTATTGGATTTTAAAAAGAAAATAAAGCTATACGCGGTTGGACCTAAAAAAAAAATAAAGCTATACGCGGTTGAACTGAAAAAGGAAATGAAGCTATACGCGGTTGGATTTAACAAAAAAAAATAAAGCTATACGCGGTTGGACCTAAAAAAAAAATAAAGTTATACGCGGTTGGACTTAAAAAAAAAAATAAAGCTATACGCGGTTGAACTGAAAAAAAAAGTAAATCTACACGCGGTTGGACCAAAAAAAAAAATAAGACTATACGCGGTTGAACTGAAAAAAAAAATGAAGCTATACGCGGTTGGACTTAAAAAAGAAAATAAAGCTATACGCGGTTGGACCTAAAAAAAAACAAAGCTATACGCGCTTCGCCTTAAAAAAAAAGTAAAGCTTCACGCGGTTGGAAATAAAAAAAAAATAAAGCTATACGCGGTTGAACTGAAAAAAAATGGAGCTATACGCGGTTGGATTTAACAAAAAAAAAAAATAAAGCTATACGCGGTTGGCTTTAAAAAAAAAATAAAGCTATACTCGGTTGCAACTAAATAAAATATAAAGCTATACGCAGTTGAACTGAAAAAAAAATGAAGGTATACGCGGTTAGATTTAACAAAAAAAAATAAAGCTATACGCGGTTGGCTTAAAAAAAGAAATAAAGCTATACGCGGTTGGACATAAAAAAAAAATAAAGCTATACGCGGTTGGACTTAAAAAAAAAGTAAAGCTACACGCGGTTGGACCTAAAAAAAAAATAAAGCTATACGCGGTTGAACTGAAAAAAAAAAGTAATGCTACACGCGGCTGGACTGAAACAAAAAATAAGACTATACGCGGTTGGCCTCAAAAAAAAAATTAAAGCTACACGCGGTTGGACCTAAAGAAAAAATAAAGCTATACGCGGTTGAACTGAAAAAAAAAGTAAAGCTACACGCGGTTGGATCTAAAAAAAAAATAAAGCTATACGCGGTTGAACTGAAAAAAAAATGAAGCTATACGGGGTTGGATTTAACAAAAAAAAGTAAAGCTATACGCGGTTGGCTTAAAAAAAAAAATAAAGCTATACGCGGTTGGACTAAAAAAAAAAAATTAGAGCTACACGCGGTTGGACCTAAAAAAAAAATCAAGGTATACGCGGTTGAATTGAAAAAAGAAATGAAGCTATACGCGGGTGGACTAAAAAAAAAAATTAGAGCTACACGCGGTTGGACCTAAAAAAAAAATAAAGCTATACGCGGTTGAACTGAAAAAAAAAAATGAAGCTATACGCGGTTGGATTTAACAAAAAAAAATAAAGGTATACGCGATTGGACTTTAAAAAGAAAATAAAGCCATACGCGGTTGGGCTTAAAAAAAAATAAAGCTGTACGCTGTTGGACTTAAAAAAAAATTAAAGCTACACGCGGTTGGACCTAAAAAAAAAATAAAGCTATACGCGGTTGAATTGAAAAAAGAAATGAAGCTATACGCGGTTGGATTTAACAAAAGAAAATAAAGCTATACGCGGTTGGACTTAAAAAAAAAATAAATCTATACGCAGGTGGACTTAAAAAAAATGTACAGCTACACGAGGTTTGACCTAAAAAAAAATAAAGCTATACGCGGTTGAACTGAAAAAAAAAGTAAATCTACACGCGGTTGGACCAAAAAAAAAATAAGACTATGCGCGGTTGAACTGAAAAAAAAAGTAAAGCTACACGCGGTTGGACCTAAAAAAAAAATTAAGCTATACGCGGTTGAACTGAAAAAAAAAATAAAGCTATACGCGGTTGGCCTTAAAAAAAAAAAGTAAAGCTACACGCGGTTGGACCTAAAAAAAAAAATAAAGCAATAACGCGGTTAAATTGAAAAAAGAAATGAAGCTATACGCGGATGGATTTAACAAAGGAAAATAAAGCTATACGCGGTTGGACTTAAAAAAAAAATAAATCTATACGCAGGCGGACTTAAAAAAAATGTACAGCTACACGAGGTTTGACCTAAAAAAAAATAAAGCTATACGCGGTTGAACTGAAAAAAAAAGTAAATCTACACGCGGTTGGACCAAAAAAAAAAATAAGACTATACGCGGTTGAACTGAAAAAAAAAAATGAAGCTATACGCGGTTGGACTTAAAAAAGAAAATAAAGCTATACGCGGCTGGACTTGAAAAAAAAATGTAGCTATACGCGGTTGGACTTAAAAAAGAAAATAAAGCTATACGCTATTGGATTTTAAAAAGAAAATAAAGCTATACGCGGTTGGACCTAAAAAAAAAATAAAGCTATACGCGGTTGAACTGAAAAAGGAAATGAAGCTATACGCGGTTGGATTTAACAAAAAAAAATAAAGCTATACGCGGTTGGACCTAAAAAAAAAATAAAGTTATACGCGGTTGGACTTAAAAAAAAAAATAAAGCTATACGCGGTTGAACTGAAAAAAAAAGTAAATCTACACGCGGTTGGACCAAAAAAAAAAATAAGACTATACGCGGTTGAACTGAAAAAAAAAATGAAGCTATACGCGGTTGGACTTAAAAAAGAAAATAAAGCTATACGCGGTTGGACCTAAAAAAAAACAAAGCTATACGCGCTTCGCCTTAAAAAAAAAGTAAAGCTTCACGCGGTTGGAAATAAAAAAAAAATAAAGCTATACGCGGTTGAACTGAAAAAAAATGAAGCTATACGCGGTTGGATTTAACAAAAAAAAAAAATAAAGCTATACGCGGTTGGCTTTAAAAAAAAAAATAAAGCTATACTCGGTTGCAACTAAATAAAATATAAAGCTATACGCGGTTGAACTGAAAAAAAAATGAAGGTATACGCGGTTAGATTTAACAAAAAAAAATAAAGCTATACGCGGTTGGCTTAAAAAAAGAAATAAAGCTATACGCGGTTGGACATAAAAAAAAAATAAAGCTATACGCGGTTGGACTTAAAAAAAAAGTAAAGCTACACGCGGTTGGACCTAAAAAAAAAATAAAGCTATACGCGGTTGAACTGAAAAAAAAAAGTAATGCTACACGCGGCTGGACTGAAACAAAAAATAAGACTATACGCGGTTGGCCTCAAAAAAAAAATTAAAGCTACACGCGGTTGGACCTAAAGAAAAAATAAAGCTATACGCGGTTGAACTGAAAAAAAAAGTAAAGCTACACGCGGTTGGATCTAAAAAAAAAATAAAGCTATACGCGGTTGAACTGAAAAAAAAATGAAGCTATACGGGGTTGGATTTAACAAAAAAAAGTAAAGCTATACGCGGTTGGCTTAAAAAAAAAAATAAAGCTATACGCGGTTGGACTAAAAAAAAAAAATTAGAGCTACACGCGGTTGGACCTAAAAAAAAAATCAAGGTATACGCGGTTGAATTGAAAAAAGAAATGAAGCTATACGCGGGTGGACTAAAAAAAAAAATTAGAGCTACACGCGGTTGGACCTAAAAAAAAAATAAAGCTATACGCGGTTGAACTGAAAAAAAAAAATGAAGCTATACGCGGTTGGATTTATCAAAAAAAAATAAAGGTATACGCGATTGGACTTTAAAAAGAAAATAAAGCCATACGCGGTTGGGCTTAACAAAAAATAAAGCTGTACGCTGTTGGACTTAAAAAACAATTAAAGCTACACGCGGTTGGACCTAAAAAAAAAATAAAGCTATACGCGGTTGAATTGAAAAAAGAAATGAAGCTATACGCGGTTGGATTTAACAAAAGAAAATAAAGCTATACGCGGTTGGACTTAAAAAAAAAATAAATCTATACGCAGGTGGACTTAAAAAAAATGTACAGCTACACGAGGTTTGACCTAAAAAAAAATAAAGCTATACGCGGTTGAACTGAAAAAAAAAGTAAATCTACACGCGGTTGGACCAAAAAAAAAAATAAGACTATACGCGGTTGAACTGAAAAAAAAAAATGAAGCTATACGCGGTTGGACTTAAAAAAGAAAATAAAGCTATACGCGGCTGGACTTGAAAAAAAAATGTAGCTATACGCGGTTGGACTTAAAAAAGAAAAAAAAGCTATACGCTATTGGATTTTAAAAAGAAAATAAAGCTATCCGCGGTTGGACCTAAAAAAAAAATAAAGCTATACGCGGTTGAACTGAAAAAGGAAATGAAGCTATACGCGGTTGGATTTAACAAAAAAAAATAAAGCTATACGCGGTTGGACCTAAAAAAAAAATAAAGTTATACGCGGTTGGACTTAAAAAAAAAAATAAAGCTATACGCGGTTGGACTGAAAAAAAAAATAAAGCTATACGCGGTTGGACCTAAAAAAAAAATAAAGCTATACACGGTTGGACTTAAAAAAAAAAATAAAGCTATACGCGGTTGGCCTTAAAAAAAAAATAAAGCTATAAGCGGTTGGACTTAAAAAAGAAAATAAAGCTATACGCTGTTGGACTTAAAAAAAAAGTACAGCTACACGCGGTTGGACCTTAAAAAAAAATAAAGCTATACGCGGTTGAACTGAAAAAAAAATAAATAAAGCTATACGCGGTTGCACTTACAAAAAAAATAAAGCTATACGCGGTTGGACCTAAAAAAAAAATAAAGCTATACGCGGTTGAACTGAAAAAGGAAATGAAGCTATACGCGGTTGGATTTAACAAAAAAAAATAAAGCTATACGCGGTTGGACCTAAAAAAAAAATAAAGTTATACGCGGTTGGACATAAAAAAAAAATAAAGCTATACGCGGTTGAACTGAAAAAAAAAACAAGCTATACGCGGTTGGACTTAAAAAAGAAAAGAAAGCTATACGCGCCTGGACTTGAAAAAAAAATGTAGCTATACGCGGTTGGACTTAAAAAAGAAAATAAAGCTATACGCTATTGGACTTAAACAAAAAAATAAAGCCATACGCGGTTGGGCTTAAAAAAAAATAAAGCTGTACGCGGTTGGACCTAAAAGAAAAATAAAGCTATACGCGGTTGGACCTAAAAAAAAAATAAAGCTATACGCGGTTGAACTGAAAAAGGAAATGAAGCTATACGCGGTTGGATTTAACAAAAAAGAATAAAGCTATACGCGGTTGGACCTAAAAAAAAAATAAAGCTATACACGGTTGGACCTAAAGAAAAAATAAAGCCATACGCGGTTGGGCTTAAAAAAAAATAAAGCTGTACGCGGTTGGACCTAAAAGAAAAATAAAGCCATACGCGGTTGGGCTTAAAAAAAAATAAAGCTGTACGCGGTTGGACCTAAAAGAAAAATAAAGCTATACGCGGTTGGACCTAAAGAAAAAATAAAGCTATACGCGGTTGAACTGAAAAAGGAAATGAAGCTATACGCGGTTGGATTTAACAAAAAAAAATAAAGCTATACGCGGTTGGACCTAAAAAAAAAATAAAGTTATACGCGATTGGACTTTAAAAAGAAAATAAAGCCATACGCGGTTGGGCTTAAAAAAAAATAAAGCTGTACGCTGTTGGACTTAAAAAAAAAGTAAAGCTACACGCGGTTGGACCAAAAAAAAAATAAAGCTATACGCGGTTGAACTGAAAAAAAAAATGAAGCTATACGCGGTTGGACTTAAAAAAGAAAATAAAGCTATACGCTGTTGGACCTAAAAAAAAATAAAGCTGTACGCGGTTGGAACTGAAAAAAAAAGCTATACGCGGTTGAACTGAAAAAAAAAATGAAGCTATACGCGGTTGGACTTAAAAAAGAAAATAAAGCTATACGCGGTTGGGCTTAAAAAAAAATAAAGCTGTACGCGGTTGGACCTAAAAGAAAAATAAAGCTATACGCGGTTGGACCTAAAAAAAAAATAAAGCTATACGCGGTTGAACTGAAAAAGGAAATGAAGCTATACGCGGTTGGATTTAACAAAAAAAAATAAAGCTATACGCGGTTGGACCTAAAAAAAAAATAAAGCTATACACGGTTGGACCTAAAGAAAAAATAAAGCCATACGCGGTTGGGCTTAAAAAAAAATAAAGCTGTACGCGGTTGGACCTAAAAGAAAAATAAAGCCATACGCGGTTGGGCTTAAAAAAAAATAAAGCTGTACGCGGTTGGACCTAAAAGAAAAATAAAGCTATACGCGGTTGGACCTAAAGAAAAAATAAAGCTATACGCGGTTGAACTGAAAAAGGAAATGAAGCTATACGCGGTTGGATTTAACAAAAAAAAATAAAGCTATACGCGGTTGGACCTAAAAAAAAAATAAAGTTATACGCGATTGGACTTTAAAAAGAAAATAAAGCCATACGCGGTTGGGCTTAAAAAAAAATAAAGCTGTACGCTGTTGGACTTAAAAAAAAAGTAAAGCTACACGCGGTTGGACCAAAAAAAAAATAAAGCTATACGCGGTTGAACTGAAAAAAAAAATGAAGCTATACGCGGTTGGACTTAAAAAAGAAAATAAAGCTATACGCTGTTGGACCTAAAAAAAAATAAAGCTGTACGCGGTTGGAACTGAAAAAAAAAGCTATACGCGGTTGAACTGAAAAAAAAAATGAAGCTATACGCGGTTGGACTTAAAAAAGAAAATAAAGCTATACGCTGTTGGGCTTAAAAAAAAGTACAGCTACACGCGGTTGGACCTAAAAAAAAAATAAAGCTATACGCGGTTGAACTGAAAAAAAAAGTAAAGCTACACGCGGTTGGACCTAAAAAAAAAATTAAGCTATACGCGGTTGAACTGAAAAAAAAAAATAAAGCTATACGCGGTTGGCCTTAAAAAAAAAAAGTAAAGCTACACGCGGTTGGACCTAAAAAAAAAAATAAAGCAATAACGCGGTTAAATTGAAAAAAGAAATGAAGCTATACGCGGATGGATTTAACAAAAGAAAATAAAGCTATACGCGGTTGGACTTAAAAAAAAAATAAATCTATACGCAGGTGGACTTAAAAAAAATGTACAGCTACACGAGGTTTGACCTAAAAAAAAATAAAGCTATACGCGGTTGAACTGAAAAAAAAAGTAAATCTACACGCGGTTGGACCAAAAAAAAAAAATAAGACTATACGCGGTTGAACTGAAAAAAAAAAATGAAGCTATACGCGGTTGGACTTAAAAAAGAAAATAAAGCTATACGCGGCTGGACTTGAAAAAAAAATGTAGCTATACGCGGTTGGACTTAAAAAAGAAAATAAAGCTATAGGCTATTGGATTTTAAAAAGAAAATAAAGCTATACGCGGTTGGACCTAAAAAAAAAATAAAGCTATACGCGGTTGAACTGAAAAAGGAAATGAAGCTATACGCGGTTGGATTTAACAAAAAAAAATAAAGCTATACGCGGTTGGACCTAAAAAAAAAATAAAGTTATACGCGGTTGGACTTAAAAAAAAAAATAAAGCTATACGCGGTTGGCCTTAAAAAAAAAAATAAAGCTATAATCGGGTGGACTTAGAAAAAAAGTAATGCTACACGCGGTTGGACCGAAAAAAAAAAAAAAGCTATACGCGGTTGGACTAAAAAAAAAAATTAAAGCTACACGCGATTGGACCTAAAAAAAAAATAAAACAATCCGCGGTTGAACTGAAACAAAAATGAAGCTATACGCGGTTGGATTTAACAAAAAAAAATAATGCCATACGCGGTTGGGCTTAAAAAAAAATAAAGCTGTACGCGGTTGGACCAAAAAAAAAATAAAGCTATACGCGGTTGAACTGAAAAAAAAAATGAAGCTATACGCGGTTGGACTTAAAAAAAAAATAAATCTATACGCAGGTGGACTTAAAAAAAATGTACAGCTACACGAGGTTTGACCTAAAAAAAAATAAAGCTATACGCGGTTGAACTGAAAAAAAAAGTAAATCTACACGCGGTTGGACCAAAAAAAAAAATAAACCTTTCCGCGGTTGGACTTAAAAAAAAAGTAAAGCTACACGCGGTTGAAAATAAAAAAAAAAGTAAAGCTACACGCGGTTGCACCTAAAAAAAAAAATAAAGCTATACGCGGTTGAATTGAAAAAAGAAATGAAGCTATACGCGGGTGGACTTAAACAAAAAATAAGTCTATACGCGGTTGAACTGAAAAAAAAAAATGAAGCTATACGCGGTTGGACTTAAAAAAGAAAATAAAGCTATACGCGGTTGGACTTAAAAAAAAAATAAATCTATACGCAGGTGGACTTAAAAAAAATGTACAGCTACACGAGGTTTGACCTAAAAAAAAATAAAGCTATACGCGGTTGAACTGAAAAAAAAAGTAAATCTACACGCGGTTGGACCAAAAAAAAAAATAAGACTATACGCGGTTGAACTGAAAAAAAAAAAATGAAGCTATACGCGGTTGGACTTAAAAAAGAAAATAAAGCTATACGCGGCTGGACTTGAAAAAAAAATGTAGCTATACGCGGTTGGACTTAAAAAAGAAAATAAAGCTATACGCTATTGGATTTTAAAAAGAAAATAAAGCTATACGCTGTTGGACCTAAAAAAAAATAAAGCTGTACGCGGTTGGAACTGAAAAAAAAAAGCTATACGCGGTTGGCCTTAAAAAAAAAATAAAGCTATAAGCGGTTGGACTTAAAAAAGAAAATAAAGCTATACGCTGTTGGACTTAAAAAAAATGTACAGCTACACGAGGTTTGACCTAAAAAAAAATAAAGCTATACGCGGTTGAACTGAAAAAAAAAGTAAATCTACACGCGGTTGGACCAAAAAAAAAAAATGTAGCTATACGCGGTTGGACTTAAAAAAGAAAATAAAGCTATAGGCTATTGGATTTTAAAAAGAAAATAAAGCTATACGCGGTTGGACCTAAAAAAAAAATAAAGCTATACGCGGTTGAACTGAAAAAGGAAATGAAGCTATACGCGGTTGGATTTAACAAAAAAAAATAAAGCTATACGCGGTTGGACCTAAAAAAAAAATAAAGTTATACGCGGTTGGACTTAAAAAAAAAAATAAAGCTATACGCGGTTGGCCTTAAAAAAAAAAATAAAGCTATAATCGGGTGGACTTAGAAAAAAAGTAATGCTACACGCGGTTGGACCGAAAAAAAAAAAAAGCTATACGCGGTTGGACTAAAAAAAAAAATTAAAGCTACACGCGATTGGACCTAAAAAAAAAATAAAACAATCCGCGGTTGAACTGAAACAAAAATGAAGCTATATGCGGTTGGATTTAACAAAAAAAAATAATGCCATACGCGGTTGGGCTTAAAAAAAAATAAAGCTGTACGCGGTTGGACCAAAAAAAAAATAAAGCTATACGCGGTTGAACTGAAAAAAAAAATGAAGCTATACGCGGTTGGACTTAAAAAAAAAATAAATCTATACGCAGGTGGACTTAAAAAAAATGTACAGCTACACGAGGTTTGACCTAAAAAAAAATAAAGCTATACGCGGTTGAACTGAAAAAAAAGTAAATCTACACGCGGTTGGACCAAAAAAAAAAATAAACCTGTACGCGGTTGGACTTAAAAAAAAAGTAAAGCTACACGCGGTTGAAAATAAAAAAAAAAGTAAAGCTACACGCGGTTGCACCTAAAAAAAAAAATAAAGCTATACGCGGTTGAATTGAAAAAAGAAATGAAGCTATACGCGGGTGGATTTAAACAAAAAATAAGTCTATACGCGGTTGAACTGAAAAAAAAAAATGAAGCTATACGCGGTTGGACTTAAAAAAGAAAATAAAGCTATACGCGGTTGGACTTAAAAAAAAAATAAATCTATACGCAGGTGGACTTAAAAAAAATGTACAGCTACACGAGGTTTGACCTAAAAAAAAATAAAGCTATACGCGGTTGAACTGAAAAAAAAAGTAAATCTACACGCGGTTGGACCAAAAAAAAAAATAAGACTATACGCGGTTGAACTGAAAAAAAAAAAATGAAGCTATACGCGGTTGGACTTAAAAAAGAAAATAAAGCTATACGCGGCTGGACTTGAAAAAAAAATGTAGCTATACGCGGTTGGACTTAAAAAAGAAAATAAAGCTATACGCTATTGGATTTTAAAAAGAAAATAAAGCTACACGCGGTTGGACCAAAAAAAAAATAAAGCTATACGCGGTTGAACTGAAAAAAAAAAATGAAGCTATACGCCGTTGGACTTAAAAAAGAAAATAAAGCTATACGCTGTTGGACCTAAAAAAAAATAAAGCTGTACGCGGTTGGAACTGAAAAAAAAAAGCTATACGCGGTTGGCCTTAAAAAAAAAATAAAGCTATAAGCGGTTGGACTTAAAAAAGAAAATAAAGCTATACGCTGTTGGACTTAAAAAAAAAGTACAGCTACACGCGGTTGGACCTTAAAAAAAAATAAAGCTATACGCGGTTGAACTGAACAAAAAAAAAAATAAAGCTATACGCGGGTTGCACTTAAAAAAAAAATAAAGCTATACGCGGTTGGACTTAAAAAAAAAGTAAAGCTACACGCGGTTGGACCAAAAAAAAAATAAAGCTATACGCGGTTGAACTGAAAAAAAAAATGAAGCTATACGCGGTTGGACTTAAAAAAGAAAATAAAGCTATACGCTGTTGGACCTAAAAAAAAATAAAGCTGTACGCGGTTGGAACTGAAAAAAAAAGCTATACGCGGTTGAACTGAAAAAAAAAATGAAGCTATACGCGGTTGGACTTAAAAAAGAAAATAAAGCTATACGCTGTTGGGCTTAAAAAAAAGTACAGCTACACGCGGTTGGACCTAAAAAAAAATAAGACTATGCGCGGTTGAACTGAAAAAAAAAGTAAAGCTACACGCGGTTGGACCTAAAAAAAAAATTAAGCTATACGCGGTTGAACTGAAAAAAAAAATAAAGCTATACGCGGTTGGCCTTAAAAAAAAAAAGTAAAGCTACACGCGGTTGGACCTAAAAAAAAAAATAAAGCAATAACGCGGTTAAATTGAAAAAAGAAATGAAGCTATACGCGGATGGATTTAACAAAAGAAAATAAAGCTATACGCGGTTGGACTTAAAAAAAAAATAAATCTATACGCAGGCGGACTTAAAAAAAATGTACAGCTACACGAGGTTTGCCCTAAAAAAAAATAAAGCTATACGCGGTTGAACTGAAAAAAAAAGTAAATCTACACGCGGTTGGACCAAAAAAAAAAAATAAGACTACACGCGGTTGAACTGAAAAAAAAAAAATGAAGCTATACGCGGTTGGACTTAAAAAAGAAAATAAAGCTATACGCGGCTGGACTTGAAAAAAAAATGTAGCTATACGCGGTTGGACTTAAAAAAGAAAATATAGCTATAGGCTATTGGATTTTAAAAAGAAAATAAAGCTATACGCGGTTGGACCTAAAAAAAAAATAAAGCTATACGCGGTTGAACTGAAAAAGGAAATGAAGCTATACGCGGTTGGATTTAACAAAAAAAAATAAAGCTATACGCGGTTGGACCTAAAAAAAAAATAAAGTTATACGCGGTTGGACATAAAAAAAATATAAAGCTATACGCGGTTGAACTGAAAAAAAAAACAAGCTATACGCGGTTGGACTTAAAAAAGAAAAGAAAGCTATACGCGCCTGGACTTGAAAAAAAAATGTAGCTATACGCGGTTGGACTAAAAAAAGAAAATAAAGCTATACGCTATTGGACTTAAACAAAAAAATAAAGCCATACACGGTTGGACTTAAACAAAAAAATAAAGCCATACGCGGTTGGGCTTAAAAAAAAATAAAGCTGTACGCGGTTGGACCTAAAAGAAAAATAAAGCCATACGCGGTTGGGCTTAAAAAAAAATAAAGCTGTACGCGGTTGGACCTAAAAGAAAAATAAAGCTATACGCGGTTGGACCTAAAGAAAAAATAAAGCTATACGCGGTTGAACTGAAAAAGGAAATGAAGCTATACGCGGTTGGATTTAACAAAAAAAAATAAAGCTATACGCGGTTGGACCTAAAAAAAAAATAAAGTTATACGCGATTGGACTTTAAAAAGAAAATAAAGCCATACGCGTTTGGGCTTAAAAAAAAATAAAGCTGTACGCTGTTGGACTTAAAAAAAAAGTAAAGCTACACGCGGTTGGACAAAAAAAAAAATAAAGCTATACGCGGTTGAACTGAAAAAAAAAATGAAGCTATACGCGGTTGGACTTAAAAAAGAAAATAAAGCTATACGCTGTTGGACCTAAAAAAAAATAAAGCTGTACGCGGTTGGAACTGAAAAAAAAAGCTATACGCGGTTGAACTGAAAAAAAAAATGAAGCTATACGCGGTTGGACTTAAAAAAGAAAATAAAGCTATACGCTGTTGGGCTTAAAAAAAAGTACAGCTACACGCGGTTGGACCTAAAAAAAAAATAAAGCTATACGCGGTTGAACTGAAAAAAAAAGTAAAGCTAAACGCGGTTGAACCAAAAAAAAAATTAAGCTATAAGCGGTTGAACTGAAAAAAAAAATAAAGCTATACGCGGTTGGCCTTAAAAAAAAAAATAAAGCAATAACGCGGTTAAATTGAAAAAAGAAATGAAGCTATACGCGGTTGGACTTAAAAAAAAAATAAAGCTATACGCGATTGGACTTAAAAAAAATGTACAGCTACACGAGGTTTGACCTAAAAAAAAATAAAGCTATACGCGGTTGAACTGAAAAAAAAAGTAAATCTAGACGCGGTTGGACCAAAAAAAAAATAAGACTATACGCGGTTGAACTGAAAAAAAAGTAAAGCTGTACGCGGTTGGACCTAAAAGAAAAATAAAGCTATACGCGGTTGGACCTAAAAAAAAAATAAAGCTACACGCGGTTGACCTGAAAAAGGAAATGAAGCTATACGCGGTTGGATTTAACAAAAAAAAATAAAGCTATACGCGGTTGGACATATAAAAAAAATAAAGCTATACGCGGTTGGACTTAAACAAGAAAATAAAGCCATACGCGGTTGCGCTTAAAGACAAATACAGCTGTACGCGGATGGACTTAAGAAAAAAATAAAGCTATACGCGATTGAACTGGAAAAAAAAGTAAATCTACACGCGGTTGGACCAAAAACAAAATAAGACTATACGCGGTTGAACTGAAAAAAAAAGTAAAGCTACACGCGGTTGGACCTAAAAAAAAAAATAAAGCAATAACGCGGTTAAATTGAAAAAAGAAATGAAGCTATACGCGGTTGGATTTAACAAAAGAAAATAAAGCTACACGCGGTTGGACTTAAACAAAAAATAAGACTATACGCGGTTGAACTGAAAAAAGGAATGAAGCTATACGCGGTTGGACTTAAATAAAAAATAAAGCTATACGCGATTGGACTTAAAAAAGAAAATAGAGCTTTACGCGGTTGGGCTTAAAATAAAAATAAAGCTATACGCGGTTGGACTTAAAAAAAAAAAATAAAGCTAGACGCGGGTGGACTTAAAAAAAAAGTAATGCTACACGCGGTTAGACCTAAAAAAAAAATAAAGCTATACGCGGTTGTACTGAAAAAAAAGTAAAGCTACACGCGGTTGGACCAAAATAAAAATAAAGCTATACGCGGTTGAACTGAAAAAAAAAATGAAGCTATACACGGTTGGACTGAAAAAAAAAATAAAGCTACACGCGGTTGAACTGAAAAAAAAATTAAGCTATACATGGTTGGATTTAACAAAAAAAAAATAATGCTATACGCGGTTTGGCTTAAAATAAAAATAAAGCTATACGCGGTTGGACTTAAAAAAAAAAAATAAAGCTATACGCGGTCGGCCTTAAAAGAAAAAATAAAGCTATACGCGGGTGGACTTAAAAAAAAAGTAAAGCTACACGCGGATGGACCTAATAAAAAAATAAAGCTATACGCGGTTGAACTGAAAAAAAAAATGAAGCTATACGCGGTTGGACTTAAAAAAGAAAATAAAGCTATACGCGGTTGGACCCAAAAAAAAACAAAGCTATACGCGGTTCGCCTTAAAAAAAAAGTAAAGCTTCACGCGGTTGGAAATAAAAAAAAAATAAAGCTATACGCGGTTGAACTGAAAAAAAAATGAAGCTATACGCGGTTGGATTTAGAAAAAAAAAAAATAAAGCTATACGCGGTTGGCTTTAAAAAAAAAATAAAGCTATACTCGGTTGCAACTAAATAAAATATAAAGCTATACGCGGTTGAACTGAAAAAAAAATGAAGGTATACGCGGTTAGATTTAACAAAAAAAAATAAAGCTATACGCGGTTGGCTTAAAAAAAGAAATAAAGCTATACGCGGTTGGACATAAAAAAAAAATAAAGCTATACGCGGTTGGACTTAAAAAAAAAGTAAAGCTACATGCGATTGGACCTAAAAAAAAAATAAAGCTATACGCGGTTGAACTGAAAAAAAAAAAGTAATGCTACACGCGGCTGGACTGAAACAAAAGATAAGACTATACGCGGTTGGCCTCAAAAAAAAAATTAAAGCTACACGCGGGTGGACCTAAAGAAAAAATAAAGCTATACGCGGTTGAACTGAAAAAAAAAAGTAAAGCTACACGTGGTTGGATCTAAAAAAAAAATAAAGCTATACGCGGTTGAACTGAAAAAAAATGAAGCTATACGCGCTTGGATTTAACAAAAAAAAGTAAAGCTATACGCGGTTGGCTTAAAAAAAAAAATAAAGCTATACGCGGTTGGACATAAAAAAAAAATAAAGCTGCACGCGGTTGGACCTAAAAAAAAAATAAAGGTATACGCGGTTGAATTGAAAAAAGAAATGAAGCTATACGCGGGTGGACTTAAACAAAAAATAAGTCTATACGCGGTTGAACTGAAAAAAAAATGAAGCTATACGAGGTTGGACTTAAAAAAGAAAATAAAGCTATACGCTGTTGGACCTAAAAAAAAAATAAACCTGTACGCGGTTGGACTTAAAAAAAAAGTAAAGCTACACGCGGTTGAAAATAAAAAAAAAAGTAAAGCTACACGCGGTTGCACCTAAAAAAAAAAATAAAGCTATACGCAGTTGAATTGAAAAAAGAAATGGAGCTATACGCGGGTGGACTTAAACAAAAAATAAGTCTATACGCGGTTGAACTGAAAAAAAAAAATGAAGCTATACGCGGTTGGACTTAAAAAAGAAAATAAAGCTATACGCGGTTGAATTGAAAAAAGAAATGAAGCTATACGCGGTTGGACTTAAAAAAAAAAAAATAAAGCTATACGCGGTCGGCCTTAAAAGAAAAAATAAAGCTATACGCGGGTGGAATTAAAAAAAAAGTAATGCTACACGCGGTTGGATTTAACAAAAAAAAATTAAGCTATACGCGGTTGAATTTAACAAAAAAAAAATAAAGCTACACGCGGATGGACCTAATAAAAAAATAAAGCTATACGCGGTTGAACTGAAAAAAAAAATGAAGCTATACGCGGTTGGACTTAAAAAAGAAAATAAAGCTATACGCGGTTGGACCTAAAAAAAAACAAAGCTATACGCGGTTCGCCTTAAAAAAAAAGTAAAGCTTCACGCGGTTGGAAATAAAAAAAAAATAAAGCTATACGCGGTTGAACTGAAAAAAAAATGAAGCTATACGCGGTTGGATTTAGGAAAAAAAAAAATAAAGCTATACGCGGTTGGCTTTAAAAAAAAAATAAAGCTATACTCGGTTGCAACTAAATAAAATATAAAGCTATACGCGGTTGAACTGAAAAAAAAATGAAGGTATACGCGGTTAGATTTAACAAAAAAAAATAAAGCTATACGCGGTTGGCTTAAAAAAAGAAATAAAGCTATACGCGGTTGGACATAAAAAAAAAATAAAGCTATACGCGGTTGGACTTAAAAAAAAAGTAAAGCTACATGCGATTGGACCTAAAAAAAAAATAAAGCTATACGCGGTTGAACTGAAAAAAAAAAAGTAATGCTACACGCGGCTGGACTGAAACAAAAAATAAGACTATACGCGGTTGGCCTCAAAAAAAAAATTAAAGCTACACGCGGTTGGACCTAAAGAAAAAATAAAGCTATACGCGGTTGAACTGAAAAAAAAAAGTAAAGCTACACGCGTTTGGAGCTAAAAAAAAAATAAAGCTATACGCGGTTGAACTGAAAAAAAATGAAGCTATACGCGGTTGGATTTAACAAAAAAAGTAAAGCTATACGCGGTTGGCTTAAAAAAAAAATAAAGCTATACGCTGTTGGACCTAAAAAAAAAATAAAGCTATACGCGGTTGGACTAAAAAAAAAAATAAAGCTATACGCGGTTGTACTGAAAAAAAATGTAGCTATTCGCGGTTGGACTTAAAAAAGAAAACAAAGCTGTACGCTGTTGGGCTTAAAAAAAAGTACAGCTGTACGCTGTTGGACTTAAAAAAAAAGTAAAGCTACACGCGGTTGGACCTAAAAAAAAAATAAAGCTATACGCGGTTGAATTGAAAAAAGAAATGAAGCTATACGCGGGTGGATTTAACAAAAGAAAATAAAGCTATACGCGGTTGGACTTAAAAAAAAAATAAATCTATACGCAGGTGGACTTAAAAAAAATGTACAGCTACACGAGGTTTGACCTAAAAAAAAATAAAGCTATACGCGGTTGAACTGAAAAAAAAAGGAAATCTACACGCGGATGGACCAAAAAAAAAAATAAGACTATACGCGGTTGAACTGAAAAAAAAAAATGAAGCTATACGCGGTTGGACTTAAAAAAGAAAATAAAGCTATACGCGGCTGGACTTGAAAAAAAAATGTAGCTATACGCGGTTGGACTTAAAAAAGAAAATAAAGCTATACGCTATTGGATTTTAAAAAGAAAATAAAGCTATACGCGGTTGGACCTAAAAAAAAAATAAAGCTATACGCGGTTGAACTGAAAAAGGAAATGAAGCTATACGCGGTTGGATTTAACAAAAAAAAATAAAGCTATACGCGGTTGGACCTAAAAAAAAAATAAAGCTATACGCGGTTGGACTAAAAAAAAAAATAAAGCTATACGCGGTTGGACCTAAAAAAAAAATAAAGCTATACACGGTTGGACTTAAAAAAAAAAATAAAGCTATACGCGGTTGGCCTTAAAAAAAAAATAAAGCTATAAGCGGTTGGACTTCAAAGAGAAAATTAAAGCTACACGCGATTGGACCTAAAAAAAAAATAAAACAATCCGCGGTTGAACTGAAACAAAAATGAAGCTATACGCGGTTGGATTTAACAAAAAAAAATAATGCCATACGCGGTTGGGCTTAAAAAAAAATAAAGCTGTACGCGGTTGGACCAAAAAAAAAATAAAGCTATACGCGGTTGAACTGAAAAAAAAAATGAAGCTATACGCGGTTGGACTTAAAAAAGAAAATAAAGCTATACGCTGTTGGGCTTAAAAAAAAGTACAGCTACACGCGGTTGGACCTAAAAAAAAAATAAAGCTATACGCGGTTGAACTGAAAAAAAAAGTAAAGCTAAACGCGGTTGAACCAAAAAAAAAATAAGACTATGCGCGGTTGAACTGAAAAAAAAGTAAAGCTACACGCGGTTGGACCTAAAAAAAAAATTAAGCTATACGCGGTTGAACTGAAAAAAAAAATAAAGCTATACGCGGTTGGCCTTAAAAAAAAAAGTAAAGCTACACGCGGTTGGACCTAAAAAAAAAAATAAAGCAATAACGCGGTTAAATTGAAAAAAGAAATGAAGCTATACGCGGATGGATTTAACAAAAGAAAATAAAGCTATACGCGGTTGGACTTAAAAAAAAAATAAATCTATACGCAGGTGGACTTAAAAAAAATGTACAGCTACACGAGGTTTGACCTAAAAAAAAATAAAGCTATACGCGGTTGAACTGAAAAAAAAAGTAAATCTACACGCGGTTGGACCACAAAAAAAAAATAAGACTATACGCGGTTGAACTGAAAAAAAAAAATGAAGCTATACGCGGTTGGACTTAAAAAAGAAAATAAAGCTATACGCGGCTGGACTTGAAAAAAAAAATGTAGCTGTACGCGGTTGGACTTAAAAAAGAAAATAAAGCTATAGGCTATTGGATTTTAAAAAGAAAATAAAGCTATACGCGGTTGGACTTAAAAAAAAAATAAAGCTATACGCGATTGGACTTAAAAAAAATGTACAGCTACACGAGGTTTGACCTAAAAAAAAATAAAGCTATACGCGGTTGAACTGAAAAAAAAAGTAAATCTAGACGCCGTTGGACCAAAAAAAAAATAAGACTATACGCGGGTGAACTGAAAAAAAAGTAAAGCTGTACGCGGTTGGACCTGAAAGAAAAATAAAGCTATACGCGGTTGGACCTAAAAAAAAAATAAAGCTATACGCGGTTGACCTGAAAAAGGAAATGAAGCTATACGCGGTTGGATTTAACAAAAAAAAATAAAGCTATACGCGGTTGGACCTAAAAAAAAAATAAAGCTATACGCGGTTGGACTTAAAAAAAAAAATAAAGCTATACGCGGTTGGCCTTGAAAAAAAAATAAAGCTATAAGCGGGTGGACTTAGAAAAAAAGTAAGGCTAAACGCGGTTGAACCAAAAAAAAAATAAGACTATACGCGGTTGAACTGAAAAAAAAAGTAAAGCTACACGCGGTTGGACCTAAAAAAAAAATTAAGCTACACGCGGTTGAACCGAAAAAAAAATAAAGCTATACGCGATTGGACTAAAAAAAAAAATTAGAGCTACACGCGGTTGGACCTAAAAAAAAAATAAAGCTATCCGCGGTTGAACTGAAAAAAAAATAAAGCTATACGCAGTTGGACTAAAAAAAAAAATTAAAGCTACACGCTGTTGGACCTAAAAAAAAAATAAAGCTATCCGCGGTTGAACTGAAAAAAAAAAATGAAGCTATACGCGGTTGGACTTAAAAAAGAAAATAAAGCTATACGCGGTTGAATTGAAAAAAGAAATGAAGCTATACGCGGTTGGACTTAAAAAAAAAAAATAAAGCTATACGCGGTCGGCCTTAAAAGAAAAAATAAAGCTATACGCGGGTGGACTTAAAAAAAAAGTAAAGCTACACGCGGTTGACCTGAAAAAGGAAATGAAGCTATACGCGGTTGGATTTAACAAAAAAAAATAAAGCTATACGCGGTTGGACCTAAAAAAAAAATAAAGCTATACGCGGTTGGACTTAAAAAAAAAAATAAAGCTATACGCGGTTGGCCTTGAAAAAAAAATAAAGCTATAAGCGGGTGGACTTAGAAAAAAAGTAAGGCTAAACGCGGTTGAACCAAAAAAAAAATAAGACTATACGCGGTTGAACTGAAAAAAAAAGTAAAGCTACACGCGGTTGGACCTAAAAAAAAAATTAAGCTATCCGCGGTTGAACTGAAAAAAAAATAAAGCTATACGCAGTTGGACTAAAAAAAAAAATTAAAGCTACACGCTGTTGGACCTAAAAAAAAAATAAAGCTATCCGCGGTTGAACTGAAAAAAACAATGAAGCTGTACGCGGTTGGACCTAAAAAAAAAATAAAGCTATACGCGATTGAACTGGAAAAAAAAGTAAATCTACACGCGGTTGGACCAAAAAAAAAATAAGACTATACGCGGTTGAAATGAAAATTAAAGTAAAGCTACACGCGGTTGGACCTAAAAAAAAAATTAAGCTATACGCGGTTGAACTGAAAAAAAAAATAAAGCTATACGCGGTTGGACTTAAAAAAAAAATAAAGCTATACGCGATTGGACTTAAAAAAAATGTACAGCTACACGAGGTTTGACCTAAAAAAAAATAAAGCTATACGCGGTTGAACTGAAAAAAAAAGTAAATCTAGACGCCGTTGGACCAAAAAAAAAATAAGACTATACGCGGGTGAACTGAAAAAAAAGTAAAGCTGTACGCGGTTGGACCTGAAAGAAAAATAAAGCTATACGCGGTTGGACCTAAAAAAAAAATAAAGCTATACGCGGTTGACCTGAAAAAGGAAATGAAGCTATACGCGGTTGGATTTAACAAAAAAAAATAAAGCTATACGCGGTTGGACCTAAAAAAAAAATAAAGCTATACGCGGTTGGACTTAAAAAAAAAAATAAAGCTATACGCGGTTGGCCTTGAAAAAAAAATAAAGCTATAAGCGGGTGGACTTAGAAAAAAAGTAAGGCTAAACGCGGTTGAACCAAAAAAAAAATAAGACTATACGCGGTTGAACTGAAAAAAAAAGTAAAGCTACACGCGGTTGGACCTAAAAAAAAAATTAAGCTACACGCGGTTGAACCGAAAAAAAAATAAAGCTATACGCGATTGGACTAAAAAAAAAAATTAGAGCTACACGCGGTTGGACCTAAAAAAAAAATAAAGCTATCCGCGGTTGAACTGAAAAAAAAATAAAGCTATACGCAGTTGGACTAAAAAAAAAAATTAAAGCTACACGCTGTTGGACCTAAAAAAAAAATAAAGCTATCCGCGGTTGAACTGAAAAAAAAAAATGAAGCTATACGCGGTTGGACTTAAAAAAGAAAATAAAGCTATACGCGGTTGAATTGAAAAAAGAAATGAAGCTATACGCGGTTGGACTTAAAAAAAAAAAATAAAGCTATACGCGGTCGGCCTTAAAAGAAAAAATAAAGCTATACGCGGGTGGACTTAAAAAAAAAGTAAAGCTACACGCGGTTGACCTGAAAAAGGAAATGAAGCTATACGCGGTTGGATTTAACAAAAAAAAATAAAGCTATACGCGGTTGGACCTAAAAAAAAAATAAAGCTATACGCGGTTGGACTTAAAAAAAAAAATAAAGCTATACGCGGTTGGCCTTGAAAAAAAAATAAAGCTATAAGCGGGTGGACTTAGAAAAAAAGTAAGGCTAAACGCGGTTGAACCAAAAAAAAAATAAGACTATACGCGGTTGAACTGAAAAAAAAAGTAAAGCTACACGCGGTTGGACCTAAAAAAAAAATTAAGCTATCCGCGGTTGAACTGAAAAAAAAATAAAGCTATACGCAGTTGGACTAAAAAAAAAAATTAAAGCTACACGCTGTTGGACCTAAAAAAAAAATAAAGCTATCCGCGGTTGAACTGAAAAAAACAATGAAGCTGTACGCGGTTGGACCTAAAAAAAAAATAAAGCTATACGCGATTGAACTGGAAAAAAAAGTAAATCTACACGCGGTTGGACCAAAAAAAAAATAAGACTATACGCGGTTGAAATGAAAATTAAAGTAAAGCTACACGCGGTTGGACCTAAAAAAAAAATTAAGCTATACGCGGTTGAACTGAAAAAAAAAATAAAGCTATACGCGGTTGGCCTTAAAAAAAAAAGTAAAGCTACACGCGGTTGGACCTAAAAAAAAAAATAAAGCAATAACGCGGTTAAATTGAAAAAAGAAATGAAGCTATACGCGGTTGGATTTAACAAAAGAAAATAAAGCTATACGCGGTTGGACTTAAAAAAAAAATAAAGCTATACGCGGGTGGACTTAAAAAAAAAAAGTACTGCTACACGCGGTTGGACTTAAACAAAAAATAAGACTATACGCGGTTGAACTGAAAAAAAAAAGTCAAGCTACATGCGGTTGGACCTAAAAAAAAAATTAAGCTATACGCGGTTGAACTGAAAAAAAAAATAAAGCTATACGCGGGTGGACTTAAAAAAAAAATTAAGCTATACGCGGTTGGCCTTAAAAGAAAAAAGTACTGCTACACGCGATTGGACTTAAACAAAAAATAAGACTATACGCGGTTGAACTGAAAAAAGGAATGAAGCTATACGCGGTTGGACTTAAATAAAAAATAAAGCTATACGCGATTGGACTTAAAAAAGAAAATAGAGCTTTACGCGGTTGGGCTTAAAATAAAAATAAAGCTATACGCGGTTGGACTTAAAAAAAAAAAATAAAGCTAGACGCGGGTGGACTTAAAAAAAAAGTAATGCTACACGCGTTTGGACCTAAAAAAAAAATAAAGCTATACGCGGTTGTACTGAAAAAAAAGTAAAGCTACACGCGGTTGGACCAAAATAAAAATAAAGCTATACGCGGTTGAACTGAAAAAAAAAATGAAGCTATACACGGTTGGACTGAAAAAAAAAATAAAGCTACACGCGGTTGAACTGAAAAAAAAATTAAGCTATACATGGTTGGATTTAACAAAAAAAAAATAATGCTATACGCGGTTTGGCTTAAAATAAAAATAAAGCTATACGCGGTTGGACTTAAAAAAAAAAAATAAAGCTATACGCGGTCGGCCTTAAAAGAAAAAATTAAAGCTACACGCGGTTGGACCTAAAGAAAAAACAAAGCTATACGCGGTTGAACTGAAAAAAAAAGTAAAGCTACACGTGGTTGGATCTAAAAAAAAAATAAAGCTATACGCGGTTGAACTGAAAAAAAATGAAGCTATACGCGCTTGGATTTAACAAAAAAAAGTAAAGCTATACGCGGTTGGCTTAAAAAAAAAAATAAAGCTATACGCGGTTGGACATAAAAAAAAAATAAAGCTGCACGCGGTTGGACCTAAAAAAAAAATAAAGGTATACGCGGTTGAATTGAAAAAAGAAATGAAGCTATACGCGGGTGGACTTAAACAAAAAATAAGTCTATACGCGGTTGAACTGAAAAAAAAATGAAGCTATACGAGGTTGGACTTAAAAAAGAAAATAAAGCTATACGCTGTTGGACCTAAAAAAAAAATAAACCTGTACGCGGTTGGACTTAAAAAAAAAGTAAAGCTACACGCGGTTGAAAATAAAAAAAAAAGTAAAGCTACACGCGGTTGCACCTAAAAAAAAAAATAAAGCTATACGCAGTTGAATTGAAAAAAGAAATGGAGCTATACGCGGGTGGACTTAAACAAAAAATTAGTCTATACGCGGTTGAACTGAAAAAAAAAAATGAAGCTATACGCGGTTGGACTTAAAAAAGAAAATAAAGCTATACGCGGTTGAATTGAAAAAAGAAATGAAGCTATACGCGGTTGGACTTAAAAAAGAAAATAAAGCTATACGCTGTTGGACCTAAAAAAAAAATAAAGCTATACGCGGTTGGACTAAAAAAAAAAATAAAGCTATACGCGGTTGTACTGAAAAAAAATGTAGCTATTCGCGGTTGGACTTAAAAAAGAAAACAAAGCTGTACGCGGTTGGACTTAAACAAGAAAATAAAGCCATACGCATTTGGGCTTAAAAAAAAATAAAGCTGTACGCGGTTGGACTAAAAAAAAAAATTAAAGCTACACGCGGTTGGACCTAAAAAAAAAATAAAGCTATACGCGGTTGGACTAAAAAAAAAAATAAAGCTATACGCGGTTGTACTGAAAAAAAAATGTAGCTATACGCGGTTGGACTTAAAAAAGAAAATAAAGCTGTACGCGGTTGGACTTAAACAAGAAAATAAAGCCATACGCATTTGGGCTTAAAAAAAAATAAAGCTGTACGCGGTTGGACTTAAAAAAAAAAATTAAGCTATACGCGGTAGGACTTAAAAAAGGAATGAAGCTATACGCTATTGGACTTAAAAAAAAAAATAAAGCTATACGCGGTTGGACTTAAACAAGAAAATAAAGCCATACGCGGTTGGCCTTAAAAAAAAAAATAAAGCTATACGCGGTTGGCCTTAAAGAAAAAATAAAGCTATAAGCGGGTGGACTTAGAAAAAAAGTAATGCTACACGCGGTTGGACCGAAAAAAAAACAAAGCTATACGCGGTTGGACTAAAAAAAAAAATTAAAGCTACACGTGGTTGGACCTAAAAAAAAAATAAAACTATCCGCGGTTGAACTGAAAAAAAAATGAAGCTATACGCGGTTGGATTTAACAAAAAAAAATAATGCCATTCGCGGTTGGGCTTAAAAAAAAATAAAGCTGTACGCGGTTGGACTTAAGAAAAAAAATGAAGCTATACGCGGTTGGACTTAAAAAAGAAAATAAAGCTATACGCTGTTGGACTTAAAAAAAAGTACAGCTACACGCGGTTGGGCCTTAAAAAAAAATAAAGCTATACGCGGTTGAACTGAAAAAAAAAACAATAAAGCTATACGCGGTTGGACTTAAAAAAGAAAATAAAGCTATACGCTGTTGGACCTAAAAAAAAATAAAGCTGTACGCGGTTGGAACTGAAAAAAAAATGAAGCTATACGCGGTTGAACTGAAAAAAAAAATGAAGCTATACGCGGTTGGACTTAAAAAAGAAAATAAAGCTATACGCTGTTGGGCTTAAAAAAAAAGTACAGCTACACGCGGTTGGACCTAAAAAAAAAATAAAGCTATACGCGGTTGAACTGAAAAAAAAAGTAAAGCTAAACGCGGTTGAACCAAAAAAAAAATAAGACTATACGCGGTTGAACTGAAAAAAAAAGTAAAGCTACACGCGGTTGGACCTAAAAAAAAAATTAAGCTATACGCGGTTGAACTGAAAAAAAAATAAAGCTATACGCGGTTGGCCTTAAAAAAAAAAAGTAAAGCTACACGCGGTTGGACCTAAAAAAAAAAATAAAGCAATAACGCGGTTAAATTGAAAAAAGAAATGAAGCTATACGCGGTTGGATTTAACAAAAGAAAATAAAGCTATACGCGGTTGAACTGAAAAAAAAAATGAAGCTATACGCGGTTGGACTTAAAAAAGAAAATAAAGCTATACGCTGTTGGACCTAAAAAAAAATAAAGCTGTACGCGGTTGGAACTGAAAAAAAAATGAAGCTATACGCGGTTGAACTGAAAAAAAAAATGAAGCTACACGCGGTTGGGCCTTAAAAAAAAATAAAGCTATACGCGGTTGAACTGAAAAAAAAAACAATAAAGCTATACGCGGTTGGAACTGAAAAAAAAATGAAGCTATACGCGGTTGAACTGAAAAAAAAAATGAAGCTATACGCGGTTGGACCTAAAAAAAAACAAAGCTATACGCGGTTCGCCTTAAAAAAAAAGTAAAGCTTCACGCGGTTGGAAATAAAAAAAAAATAAAGCTATACGCGGTTGAACTGAAAAAAAAATGAAGCTATACGCGGTTGGATTTAGGAAAAAAAAAAATAAAGCTATACGCGGTTGAACTGAAAAAAAAAAGTAATGCTACACGCGGCTGGACTGAAACAAAAAATAAGACTATACGCGGTTGGCCTCAAAAAAAAAATTAAAGCTACACGCGGTTGGACCTAAAGAAAAAATAAAGCTATACGCGGTTGAACTGAAAAAAAAAGTAAAGCTACACGTGGTTGGATCTAAAAAAAAAATAAAGCTATACGCGGTTGAACTGAAAAAAAATGAAGCTATACGCGCTTGGATTTAACAAAAAAAAGTAAAGCTATACGCGGTTGGCTTAAAAAAAAAAATAAAGCTATACGCGGTTGGACATAAAAAAAAAATAAAGCTGCACGCGGTTGGACCTAAAAAAAAAATAAAGGTATACGCGGTTGAATTGAAAAAAGAAATGAAGCTATACGCGGGTGGACTTAAACAAAAAATAAGTCTATACGCGGTTGAACTGAAAAAAAAATGAAGCTATACGAGGTTGGACTTAAAAAAGAAAATAAAGCTATACGCTGTTGGACCTAAAAAAAAAATAAACCTGTACGCGGTTGGACTTAAAAAAAAAGTAAAGCTACACGCGGTTGAAAATAAAAAAAAAAGTAAAGCTACACGCGGTTGCACCTAAAAAAAAAAATAAAGCTATACGCAGTTGAATTGAAAAAAGAAATGGAGCTATACGCGGGTGGACTTAAACAAAAAATTAGTCTATACGCGGTTGAACTGAAAAAAAAAAATGTAGCTATACGCGGTTGGACTTAAAAAAGAAAATAAAGCTGTACGCGGTTGGACTTAAACAAGAAAATAAAGCCATACGAATTTGGGCTAAAAAAAAATAAAGCTGTGCGCGGTTGGACTTAAAAAAGAAAATAAAGCTATACGCTGTTGGACCTAAAAAAAAAATAAAGCTATACGCGGTTGGACTAAAAAAAAAAATAAAGCTATACGCGGTTGTACTGAAAAAAAATGTAGCTATTCGCGGTTGGACTTAAAAAAGAAAACAAAGCTGTACGCGGTTGGACTTAAACAAGAAAATAAAGCCATACGCATTTGGGCTTAAAAAAAAATAAAGCTGTACGCGGTTGGACTAAAAAAAAAAATTAAAGCTACACGCGGTTGGACCTAAAAAAAAAATAAAGCTATACGCGGTTGGACTAAAAAAAAAAATAAAGCTATACGCGGTTGTACTGAAAAAAAAATGTAGCTATACGCGGTTGGACTTAAAAAAGAAAATAAAGCTGTACGCGGTTGGACTTAAACAAGAAAATAAAGCCATACGCATTTGGGCTTAAAAAAAAATAAAGCTGTACGCGGTTGGACTTAAAAAAAAAAATTAAGCTATACGCGGTAGGACTTAAAAAAGGAATGAAGCTATACGCGATTGGACTTAAAAAAAAAAATAAAGCTATACGCGGTTGGACTTAAACAAGAAAATAAAGCCATACGCGGTTGGCCTTAAAAAAAAAATAAAGCTATACGCGGTTGGCCTTAAAGAAAAAATAAAGCTATAAGCGGGTGGACTTAGAAAAAAAGTAATGCTACACGCGGTTGGACCGAAAAAAAAACAAAGCTATACGCGGTTGGACTAAAAAAAAAAATTAAAGCTACACGCGGTTGGACCTAAAAAAAAAATAAAACTATCCGCGGTTGAACTGAAAAAAAAATGAAGCTATACGCGGTTGGATTTAACAAAAAAAAATAATGCCATTCGCGGTTGGGCTTAAAAAAAAATAAAGCTGTACGCGGTTGGACTTAAGAAAAAAAATGAAGCTATACGCGGTTGGACTTAAAAAAGAAAATAAAGCTATACGCTGTTGGACTTAAAAAAAAAGTACAGCTACACGCGGTTGGGCCTTAAAAAAAAATAAAGCTATACGCGGTTGAACTGAAAAAAAAAACAATAAAGCTATACGCGGTTGGACTTAAAAAAGAAAATAAAGCTATACGCTGTTGGACCTAAAAAAAAATAAAGCTGTACGCGGTTGGAACTGAAAAAAAAATGAAGCTATACGCGGTTGAACTGAAAAAAAAAATGAAGCTATACGCGGTTGGACTTAAAAAAGAAAATAAAGCTATACGCTGTTGGGCTTAAAAAAAAAGTACAGCTACACGCGGTTGGACCTAAAAAAAAAATAAAGCTATACGCGGTTGAACTGAAAAAAAAAGTAAAGCTAAACGCGGTTGAACCAAAAAAAAAATAAGACTATACGCGGTTGAACTGAAAAAAAAAGTAAAGCTACACGCGGTTGGACCTAAAAAAAAAATTAAGCTATACGCGGTTGAACTGAAAAAAAAATAAAGCTATACGCGGTTGGCCTTAAAAAAAAAAAGTAAAGCTACACGCGGTTGGACCTAAAAAAAAAATAAAGCAATAACGCGGTTAAATTGAAAAAAGAAATGAAGCTATACGCGGTTGGATTTAACAAAAGAAAATAAAGCTATACGCGGTTGAACTGAAAAAAAAAAATGAAGCTATACGCGGTTGGACTTAAAAAAGAAAATAAAGCTATACGCTGTTGGACCTAAAAAAAAATAAAGCTGTACGCGGTTGGAACTGAAAAAAAAATGAAGCTATACGCGGTTGAACTGAAAAAAAAAATGAAGCTACACGCGGTTGGGCCTTAAAAAAAAATAAAGCTATACGCGGTTGAACTGAAAAAAAAAACAATAAAGCTATACGCGGTTGGACTTAAAAAAAAAATAAAGCTATACGCGGTTGGACTTAAAAAAAAAGTAAAGCTACACGCGGTTGGACCAAAAAAAAAATAAAGCTATACGCGGTTGAACTGAAAAAAAAAATGAAGCTATACGCGGTTGGACTTAAAAAAGAAAATAAAGCTATACGCTGTTGGACCTAAAAAAAAATAAAGCTGTACGCGGTTGGAACTGAAAAAAAAATGAAGCTATACGCGGTTGAACTGAAAAAAAAAATGAAGCTATATGCGGTTGGATTTAACAAAAAAAAATAAAGCTATACGCGGTTGGACCTAAAAAAAAAATAAAGCTATACGCGGTTGAACTGAAAAAAAAAGTAAAGCTAAACGCGGTTGAACCAAAAAAAAAATAAGACTATACGCGGTTGAACTGAAAAAAAAAGTAAAGCTACACGCGGTTGGACCTAAAAAAAAAATTAAGCTATACGCGGTTGAACTGAAAAAAAAATAAAGCTATACGCGGTTGGACCTAAAAAAAAAATAAAGCTATACGCGGTTGACCTGAAAAATGAAATGAAGCTATACGCGGTTGGATTTAACAAAAAAAAATAAAGCTATACGCGGTTGGACCTAAAAAAACAATAAAGCTATACGCGGTTGGACTTAAAAAAAAAAATAAAGCTATACGCGGTTGGCCTTGAAAAAAAAATAAAGCTATAAGCGTGTGGACTTAGAAAAAAAGTAATGCTACACGCGGTTGGACCGAAAAAAAAATAAAGCTATACGCGGTTGGACTAAAAAAAAAAAATTAGAGCTACACGCGGTTGGACCTAAAAAAAAAATAAAGCTATACGCGGTTGGACCTAAAAAAAAAATAAAGCTATACGCGGTTGACCTGAAAAAGGAAATGAAGCTATACGCGGTTGGATTTAACAAAAAAAAATTAAGCTATACGCGGTTGCACCTAAAAAAAAAAATAAAGGTACACGCGGTTGAATTGAAAAAAGAAATGAAGCTATACGCGGGTGGACTTAAACAAAAAATAAGTCTATACGCGGTTGAACTGAAAAAAAAATGAAGCTATACGAGGTTGGACTTAAAAAAGAAAATAAAGCTATACGCTGTTGGACCTAAAAAAAAAATAAACCTGTACGCGGTTGGACTTAAAAAAAAAGTAAAGCTACACGCGGTTGAAAATAAAAAAAAAGTAAAGCTACACGCGGTTGCACCTAAAAAAAAAAATAAAGCTATACGCAGTTGAATTGAAAAAAGAAATGGAGCTATACGCGGGTGGACTTAAACAAAAAATAAGTCTATACGCGGTTGAACTGAAAAAAAAAAATGAAGCTATACGCGGTTGGACTTAAAAAAGAAAATAAAGCTATACGCGGTTGAATTGAAAAAAGAAATGAAGCTATACGCGGTTGGACTTAAAAAAGAAAATAAAGCTATACGCTGTTGGACCTAAAAAAAAAATAAAGCTATACGCGGTTGGACTAAAAAAAAAAATAAAGCTATACGCGGTTGTACTGAAAAAAAATGTAGCTATTCGCGGTTGGACTTAAAAAAGAAAACAAAGCTGTACGCGGTTGGACTTAAACAAGAAAATAAAGCCATACGCATTTGGGCTTAAAAAAAAATAAAGCTGTACGCGGTTGGACTAAAAAAAAAAATTAAAGCTACACGCGGTTGGACCTAAAAAAAAAATGAAGCTATACGAGGTTGGACTTAAAAAAGAAAATAAAGCTATACGCTGTTGGACCTAAAAAAAAAATAAACCTGTACGCGGTTGGACTTAAAAAAAAAGTAAAGCTACACGCGGTTGAAAATAAAAAAAAAAGTAAAGCTACACGCGGTTGCACCTAAAAAAAAAAATAAAGCTATACGCAGTTGAATTGAAAAAAGAAATGGAGCTATACGCGGGTGTACTTAAACAAAAAATAAGTCTATACGCGGTTGAACTGAAAAAAAAAAATGAAGCTATACGCGGTTGGACTTAAAAAAGAAAATAAAGCTATACGCGGTTGAATTGAAAAAAGAAATGAAGCTATACGCGGTTGGACTTAAAAAAAAAAAATAAAGCTATACGCGGTCGGCCTTAAAAGAAAAAATAAAGCTATACGCGGGTGGACTTAAAAAAAAAGTAAAGCTACACGCGGTTGGACCTAAAAAAAAACAAAGCTATACGCGGTTCGCATTAAAAAAAAAATAAAGCTATACGCGGGTGGAATTAAAAAAAAGTAATGCTACACGCGGTTGGATTTAACAAAAAAAAATTAAGCTATACGCGGTTGAATTTAACAAAAAAGAAATAAAGCTATACGCGGTTGGACCTAAAAAAAAACAAAGCTATACGCGGTTCGCCTTAAAAAAAAAGTAAAGCTTCACGCGGTTGGAAATAAAAAAAAAATAAAGCTATACGCGGTTGAACTGAAAAAAAAATGAAGCTATACGCGGTTGGATTTAGGAAAAAAAAAATAAAGCTATACGCGGTTGGCTTTAAAAAAAAAATAAAGCTATACTCGGTTGCAACTAAATAAAATATAAAGCTATACGCGGTTGAACTGAAAAAAAAATGAAGGTATACGCGGTTAGATTTAACAAAAAAAAATAAAGCTATACGCGGTTGGCTTAAAAAAAGAAATAAAGCTATACGCGGTTGGACATAAAAAAAAAATAAAGCTATACGCGGTTGGACTTAAAAAAAAAGTAAAGCTACATGCGGTTGGACCTAAAAAAAAAATAAAGCTATACGCGGTTGAACTGAAAAAAAAAAGTAATGCTACACGCGGCTGGACTGAAACAAAAAATAAGACTATACGCGGTTGGCCTCAAAAAAAAAATTAAAGCTACACGCGGTTGGACCTAAAGAAAAAATAAAGCTATACGCGGTTGAACTGAAAAAAAAAGTAAAGCTACACGTGGTTGGATCTAAAAAAAAAATAAAGCTATACGCGGTTGAACTGAAAAAAAATGAAGCTATACGCGCTTGGATTTAACAAAAAAAAGTAAAGCTATACGCGGTTGGCTTAAAAAAAAAAATAAAGCTATACGCGGTTGGACATAAAAAAAAAATAAAGCTGCACGCGGTTGGACCTAAAAAAAAAATAAAGGTATACGCGGTTGAATTGAAAAAAAAAATGAAGCTATACGAGGTTGGACTTAAAAAAGAAAATAAAGCTATACGCTGTTGGACCTAAAAAAAAAATAAACCTGTACGCGGTTGGACTTAAAAAAAAAGTAAAGCTACACGCGGTTGAAAATAAAAAAAAAAGTAAAGCTACACGCGGTTGCACCTAAAAAAAAAAATAAAGCTATACGCAGTTGAATTGAAAAAAGAAATGGAGCTATACGCGGGTGGACTTAAACAAAAAATTAGTCTATACGCGGTTGAACTGAAAAAAAAAAATGTAGCTATACGCGGTTGGACTTAAAAAAGAAAATAAAGCTGTACGCGGTTGGACTTAAACAAGAAAATAAAGCCATACGAATTTGGGCTAAAAAAAAATAAAGCTGTGCGCGGTTGGACTTAAAAAAGAAAATAAAGCTATACGCTGTTGGACCTAAAAAAAAAATAAAGCTATACGCGGTTGGACTAAAAAAAAAAATAAAGCTATACGCGGTTGTACTGAAAAAAAATGTAGCTATTCGCGGTTGGACTTAAAAAAGAAAACAAAGCTGTACGCGGTTGGACTTAAACAAGAAAATAAAGCCATACGCATTTGGGCTTAAAAAAAAATAAAGCTGTACGCGGTTGGACTAAAAAAAAAAATTAAAGCTACACGCGGTTGGACCTAAAAAAAAAATAAAGCTATACGCGGTTGGACTTAAACAAGAAAATAAAGCCATACGCGGTTGGCCTTAAAAAAAAAAATAAAGCTATACGCGGTTGGCCTTAAAGAAAAAATAAAGCTATAAGCGGGTGGACTTAGAAAAAAAGTAATGCTACACGCGGTTGGACCGAAAAAAAACAAAGCTATACGCGGTTGGACTAAAAAAAAAAATTAAACCTACACGCGGTTGGACCTAAAAAAAAAATAAAACTATCCGCGGTTGAACTGAAAAAAAAATGAAGCTATACGCAGTTGGATTTAACAAAAAAAAATAATGCCATTCGCGGTTGGGCTTAAAAAAAAATAAAGCTGTACGCGGTTGGACTTAAGAAAAAAAATGAAGCTATACGCGGTTGGACTTAAAAAAGAAAATAAAGCTATACGCTGTTGGACTTAAAAAAAAAGTACAGCTACACGCGGTTGGGCCTTAAAAAAAAATAAAGCTATACGCGGTTGAACTGAAAAAAAAAACAATAAAGCTATACGCGGTTGGACTTAAAAAAGAAAATAAAGCTATACGCTGTTGGACCTAAAAAAAAATAAAGCTGTACGCGGTTGGAACTGAAAAAAAAATGAAGCTATACGCGGTTGAACTGAAAAAAAAGATGAAGCTATACGCGGTTGGACTTAAAAAAGAAAATAAAGCTATACGCTGTTGGGCTTAAAAAAAAAGTACAGCTACACGCGGTTGGACCTAAAAAAAAAATAAAGCTATACGCGGTTGAACTGAAAAAAAAAGTAAAGCTAAACGCGGTTGAACCAAAAAAAAAATAAGACTATACGCGGTTGAACTGAAAAAAAAAGTAAAGCTACACGCGGTTGGACCTAAAAAAAAAATTAAGCTATACGCGGTTGAACTGAAAAAAAAATAAAGCTATACGCGTTGGCCTTAAAAAAAAAAAGTAAAGCTACACGCGGTTGGACCTAAAAAAAAAAATAAAGCAATAACGCGGTTAAATTGAAAAAAGAAATGAAGCTATACGCGGTTGGATTTAACAAAAGAAAATAAAGCTATACGCGGTTGAACTGAAAAAAAAAAATGAAGCTATACGCGGTTGGACTTAAAAAAGAAAATAAAGCTATACGCTGTTGGACCTAAAAAAAAATAAAGCTGTACGCGGTTGGAACTGAAAAAAAAATGAAGCTATACGCGGTTGAACTGAAAAAAAAAATGAAGCTACACGCGGTTGGGCCTTAAAAAAAAATAAAGCTATACGCGGTTGAACTGAAAAAAAAAACAATAAAGCTATACGCGGTTGGACTTAAAAAAAAAATAAAGCTATACGCGGTTGGACTTAAAAAAAAAGTAAAGCTACACGCGGTTGGACCAAAAAAAAAATAAAGCTATACGCGGTTGAACTGAAAAAAAAAAATGAAGCTATACGCGGTTGGACTTAAAAAAGAAAATAAAGCTATACGCTGTTGGACCTAAAAAAAAATAAAACTGTACGCGGTTGGAACTGAAAAAAAAATGAAGCTATACGCGGTTGAACTGAAAAAAAAAATGAAGCTATACGCGGTTGGATTTAACAAAAAAAAATAAAGCTATACGCGGTTGGACCTAAAAAAAAAATAAAGCTATACGCGGTTGAACTGAAAAAAAAAGTAAAGCTAAACGCGGTTGAACCAAAACAAAAATAAGACTATACGCGGTTGAACTGAAAAAAAAAGTAAAGCTACACGCGGTTGGACCTAAAAAAAAAATTAAGCTATACGCGGTTGAACTGAAAAAAAAATAAAGCTATACGCGGTTGGCCTTAAAAAAAAAAAGTAAAGCTACACGCGGTTGGACCTAAAAAAAAAAATAAAGCAATAACGCGGTTAAATTGAAAAAAGAAATGAAGCTATACGCGGTTGGATTTAACAAAAGAAAATAAAGCTATACGCGGTTGGACTTAAAAAAAAAATAAGACTATACGCAGTTGGACCTAAAAAAAAAAGTAAAGCTACACGCGGTTGGACTTAAACAAAAAATAAGTCTATACGCGGTTGAACTGAAAAAAAAAGTAAAGCTACACGCGGTTGGACCTAAAAAAAAAATTAAGCTATACGCGGTTGAACTGAAAAAAAAAATAAAGCTATACGCGGTTGGCCTTAAAAAAAAAAGTAAAGCTACACGCGGTTGGACTGAAAAAAAAAGTAAATCTACACGCGGTTGGACCAAAAAAAAAATAAGACTATACGCGGTTGAACTGAAAAAAAAGTAAACCTGTACGCGGTTGGACCTAAAAGAAAAATAAAGCTATACGCGGTTGGATCTAAAAAAAAAATAAAGCTATACGCGGTTGACCTGAAAAATGAAATGAAGCTATACGCGGTTGGATTTAACAAAAAAAAATAAAGCTATACGCGGTTGGACCTAAAAAAAAAATAAAGCTATACGCGGTTGGACTTAAAAAAAAAAATAAAGCTATACGCGGTTGGCCTTGAAAAAAAAATAAAGCTATAAGCGTGTGGACTTAGAAAAAAAGTAATGCTACACGCGGTTGGACCGAAAAAAAAATAAAGCTATACGCGGTTGGACTAAAAAAAAAAAATATGAGCTACACGCGGTTGGACCTAAAAAAAAAATAAAGCTATACGCGGTTGGACCTAAAAAAAAAATAAAGCTATACGCGGTTGACCTGAAAAAGGAAATGAAGCTATACGCGGTTGGATTTAACAAAAAAAAATTAAGCTATACGCGGTTGGACCTAAAAAAAAAATAAAGCTATACGCGGTTGGACTTAAAAAAAAAAATAAAGCTATACGCGGTTGGCCTTGAAAAAAAAATAAAGCTATAAGCGTGTGGACTTAGAAAAAAGTAATGCTACACGCGGTTGGACCGAAAAAAAAATAAAGCTATACGCGGTTGGACTAAAAAAAAAAATTAGAGCTACACGCGGTTGGACCTAAAAAAAAAATAAAGCTATCCGCGGTTGAACTGAAAAAAAAATGAAGCTATACGCGGTTGAACTGAAAAAAAGAATGAAGCTATACGCGGTTGGACTTAAAAAAGAAAATAAAGCTATACGCTGTTGGGCTTAAAAAAAAAGTAAAGCTACACGCGGTTGGACCTAAAAAAAAAATAAAGCTATACGCGGTTGAATTGAAAAAAGAAATGAAGCTATACGCGGTTGGATTTAACAAAAAAAAAGGTTTTCCCCGGTTGGCCTTAAAAAAAAATAAAGCTATACGCGGGTGGACCGAAAAAAAAATAAAGCTATACGCGGTTGGACTAAAAAAAAAAATTAAAGCTACACGCGGTTGGACCTAAAAAAAAATAAAGCTATCCGCGGTTGAACTGAAAAAAAAAGTAAAGCTACACGTGGTTGGATCTAAAAAAAAAATAAAGCTATACGCGGTTGAACTGAAAAAAAATGAAGCTATACGCGGTTGGACTTAAAAAAGAAAATAAAGCTATACGCTGTTGGACCTAAAAAAAAAATAAACCTGTACGCGGTTGGACTTAAAAAAAAAGTAAAGCTACACGCGGTTGAAAATAAAAAAAAAGTAAAGCTACACGCGGTTGCACCTAAAAAAAAAAATAAAGCTATACGCAGTTGAATTGAAAAAAGAAATGGAGCTATACGCGGGTGGACTTAAACAAAAAATAAGTCTATACGCGGTTGAACTGAAAAAAAAAAATGAAGCTATACGCGGTTGGACTTAAAAAAGAAAATAAAGCTATACGCGGTTGAATTGAAAAAAGAAATGAAGCTATACGCGGTTGGACTTAAAAAAGAAAATAAAGCTATACGCTGTTGGACCTAAAAAAAAAATAAAGCTATACGCGGTTGGACTAAAAAAAAAAATAAAGCTATACGTGGTTGTACTGAAAAAAAATGTAGCTATTCGCGGTTGGACTTAAAAAAGAAAACAAAGCTGTACGCGGTTGGACTTAAACAAGAAAATAAAGCCATACGCATTTGGGCTTAAAAAAAAATAAAGCTGTACGCGGTTGGACTAAAAAAAAAAATTAAAGCTACACGCGGTTGGACCTAAAAAAAAAATAAAGCTATACGCGGTTGGACTAAAAAAAAAAATAAAGCTATACGCGGTTGTACTGAAAAAAAAATGTAGCTATACGCGGTTGGACTTAAAAAAGAAAATAAAGCTGTACGCGGTTGGACTTAAACAAGAAAATAAAACCATACGCATTTGGGCTTAAAAAAAAATAAAGCTGTACGCGGTTGGACTAAAAAAAAAAATTAAAGCTACACGCGGTTGGACCTAAAAAAAAAATAAAACTATCCGCGGTTGAACTGAAAAAAAAATGAAGCTATACGCGGTTGGATTTAACAAAAAAAAATAATGCCATACGCGGTTGGGCTTAAAAAAAAATAAAGCTGTACGCGGTTGGACTTAAGAAAAAAAATGAAGCTATACGCGGTTGGACTTAAAAAAGAAAATAAAGCTATACGCTGTTGGACTTAAAAAAAAAGTACAGCTACACGCGGTTGGGCCTTAAAAAAAAATAAAGCTATACGCGGTTGAACTGAAAAAAAAAAAATAAAGCTATACGCGGTTGGACTTAAAAAAAAAATAAAGCTATACGCGGTTGGACTTAAAAAAAAAGTAAAGCTACACGCGGTTGGACCAAAAAAAAAATAAAGCTATACGCGGTTGAACTGAAAAAAAAAAATGAAGCTATACGCGGTTGGACTTAAAAAAGAAAATAAAGCTATACGCTGTTGGACCTAAAAAAAAATAAAGCTGTACGCGGTTGGAACTGAAAAAAAAATGAAGCTATACGCGGTTGAACTGAAAAAAAAAATGAAGCTATACGCGGTTGGACTTAAAAAAGAAAATAAAGCTATACGCTGTTGGGCTTAAAAAAAAAGTACAGCTACACGCGGTTGGACCTAAAAAAAAAATAAAGCTATACGCGGTTGAACTGAAAAAAAAAATGAAGCTATACGCGGTTGGACTTAAAAAAGAAAATAAAGCTATACGCGGTTGGACCTAAAAAAAATATAAAGCTATACGCGGTTGAACAGAAAAAAAAATGAAGCAATACGCGGTCAGATTTAACAAAAGAAAATAAAGCTATATGCGGGTGGACCTAAAAAAAAAATAAAGCTATACGCGGTTGAACTGAAAAAAAAAGTAATGCTACACGCGGTTGGACTGAAACAAAAAATAAGACTATACGCGGTTGGCCTAAAAAAAAAAATTAAAGCTACACGCGGTTGGACCTAAAAAAAAAATAAAGCTATACGCGGTTGGACTAAAAAAAAAAATAAAGCTATACGCGGTTGTACTGAAAAAAAAATAAGACTATACGCAGTTGGACCTAAAAAAAAAATAAAGCTACACGTGGTTGGATTTAACAAAAATAAAAAATAAAGCTATACGCGGTTGGCTTTAAAAAAAAAATAAAGCTATACTCGGTTGGGCCTAAAAAAAATATAAAGCTATACGCGGTTGAACTGAAAAAAAAATGAAGCTATACGCGGTTAGATTTAACAAAAGAAAATAAAGCTATATGCGGGTGGACCTAAAAAAAAAATAAAGCTATACGCGGTTGAACTGAAAAAAAAAGTAATGCTACACGCGGTTGGACTGAAACAAAAAATAAGACTATACGCGGTTGGCCTAAAAAAAAAAATTAAAGCTACACGCGGTTGGACCTAAAAAAAAAATAAAGCTATACGCGGTTGGACTAAAAAAAAAAAATAAAGCTATACGCGGTTGTACTGAAAAAAAAAATGTAGCTATACGCGGTTGGACTTAAAAAAGAAAATAAAGCTGTACGCGGTTGGACTTAAACAAGAAAATAAAGCCATACGCATTTGGGCTTAAACAAGAAAATAAAGCCATACGCATTTGGGCTTAAAAAAAAATAAAGCTGTGCGCGGTTGGACTTAAAAAAAAAAATGAAGCTATACGCGGTTGGATTTGACAAAAAAAAGTAAAGCTACACGCGGTTGGACCTAAAAAAAAAATAAAGCTATACGCGGTTGTACTGAAAAAAAAAATGTAGCTATACGCGGTTGGACTTAAAAAAGAAAATAAAGCTGTACGCGGTTGGACTTAAAAAAGAAAATAAAGCTATACGCGGTTGGACTTAAACAAGAAAATAAAGTCATACGCATTTGGACTTAAAAAAAATAAAGCTGTACGCGGTTGGACTTAAAAAAAAAAAGTAAAGCTACACGCGGTTGGCCCTAAAAAAAAAATAAACCTGTTCGCGGTTGGACTTAAAAAAAAAGTAAAGCTACACGCGGTTGAAAATAAAAAAAAAATAAAGCTATACGCGGTTGAGCTGAAAAAAAAATGAAGTTATACGCGGTTGGATTTAACAAAAAAAAAAATAAAGCTATACGCGGTTGGCTTTAAAAAAAAAATAAAGCTATACGCGGTTGGACCTAAAAAAAATATAAAGCTATACGCGGTTGAACTGAAAAAAAAATGAAGCAATACGCGGTCAGATTTAACAAAAAAAAATAAAGATATACGCGGTTGGCTTAAAAAAAAAAATAAAGCTGTACGCGGTTGGACATAAAAAAAAAATAAAGCTATACGCGGTTGGACTTAAAAAAGAAAATAAAGCTATACGCTGTTGGGCTTAAAAAAAAAGTAAAGCTACACGCGGTTGCACCTAAAAAAAAAATAAAGCTATACGCGGTTGAATTGAAAAAAGAAATGAAGCTATACGCGGTTGGACTTAAAAAAAAAGTAAAGCTTCACGCGGTTGGAAATAAAAAAAAAATAAAGCTATACGCGGTTGAACTGAAAAAAAAATGAAGCTATACGCGGTTTGATTTAACAAAAAAAAAAAATAAAGCTATACTCGGTTGCAACTAAATAAAATATAAAGCTATACGCGGTTGAACTGAAAAAAAAAGTAATGCTACACGCGGCTGGACTGAAACAAAAAATAAGACTATACGCGGTTGGCCTCAAAAAAAAATTAAAGCTACACGCGGTTGGACCTAAAGAAAAAATAAAGCTATACGCGGTTGAACTGAAAAAAAAAAGTAAAGCTACACGCGGTTGGATCTAAAAAAAAAATAAAGCTATACGCGGTTGGACTTAAAAAAGAAAATAAAGCTATACGCGGTTGGACCTAAAAAAAAAATAAAGCTATACGCGGTTGAACTGAAAAAAAAAGTAAAGCTACACGCGGTTGGACCTAAAAAAAAAATAAAGCTATACGCGGTTGAACTGAAAAAAAAATGAAGCTATACGCGGTTGGATTTAACAAAAAAAAAATAAAGCTATACGCGGTTGGGCTTAAAATAAAAATAAACCTATACGCGATTGGACTTAAAAAAAAAGTAAAGCTACACGCGGTTGGACCAAAAAAAAAAATAAAGCTATACGCGGTTCAACTGAAAAAAAAAATGAAGCTATACGCGGTTGTACTTAAAATAGAAAATAAAGCTATACGCTGTTGGACCTAAAAGAAAAATAAAGCTATACGCGGTTGGACTTAAAAAAGAAAATAAAGCTGTACGCGGTTGGACTTAAACAAGTAAACAAAGCCATACGCATTTGGGCTTAAAAAAAAATAAAGCTGTGCGCGGTTGGACGTAAAAAAAAAAATGAAGCTATACGCGGTTGGATTTAACAAAAAAAAATAAAGCTATACGCGGTTGGCTTAAAAAAAAAATAAAGCTATACGCGGTTGGACTTAAAAAAAAATAAGACTATACGCAGTTGGACCTAAAAAAAAAATAAAGCGACACGTGGTTGGACTTAATAAAAAATAAAGCTATACGCGGTTGTACTGAAAAAAAATGAAGCTATACGCGGTTGGATTTAACAAAAAAAAGTAAAGCTACACGCGGTTGAACCTAAAAAAAAAATAAAGCTATACGCGGTTGAATTGAAAAAAGAAATGAAGCTATACGCGGTTAGATTTAACAAAAAAAAATAAAGCTATACGCGGTTGTACTGAAAAAAAATGAAGCCATACGCGGTTGGATTTAACAAAAAAAAATAAAGCTATACGCGGTTGGACTTAAAAAAAAAGTAAAGCTACACGCGGTTGCACCTAAAAAAAAAATAAAGCTATACGCGGCTGAATTTAAAAAAGAAATGAAGCTATACGCGGGTGGACTTAAACAAGAAGATAAAGCCATACGCATTTGGGCTTAAAAAAAAATAAAGCTGTACGCGGTTGGACTTAAAAAAAAAGAAAAGCTACACGCGGTTGGAAATTAAAAAAAAGTAATGCTACACGCGGTTGGACTTAAACAAAAAATAAGTCTATACGCGGTTGAACTGAAAAAAAAATGAAGCTATACGCGGTTGGACTTAAAAAAGAAAATAAAGCTATACGCGGTTGGACTTAAACAAGAAAATAAAGCCATACGCATTTGGGCTTAAAAAAAAATAAAGCTGTGCGCGGTTGGACTTAAAAAAAAAAATGAAGCTATACGCGGTTGGATTTAACAAAAAAAAGTAAAGCAACACGCGGTTGGACCTAAAAAAAAAATAAAGCTATACGCGGTTGTACTGAAAAAAAAAATGTAGCTATACGCGGTTGGACTTAAAAAAGAAAATAAAGCTGTACGCGGTTGAACTTAAACAAGAAAATAAAGCCATACGCATTTGGGCTTAAAAAAAAATAAAGCTGTACGCGGTTGGACTTAAAAAAGAAAATAAAGCTATACGCGGTTGGCTTAAAAAAAAAATAAAGCTATACGCGGTTGGACTTAAAAAAAAATAAGACTATACGCAGTTGGACCTAAAAAAAAAATAAAGCTACACGTGGTTGGATTTAACAACAAAAAAAAATAAAGCTATACCCGGTTGGCTTTAAAAAAAAAATAAAGCTATACTCGGTTGGACCTAAAAAAAATATAAAGCTATACGCGGTTGAACTGAAAAAAAAATGAAGCTATACGCGGTTAGATTTAACAAAAGAAAATAAAGCTATATGCGGGTGGACCTAAAAAAAAAATAAAGCTATACGCGGTTGAACTGAAAAAAAAAGTAATGCTACACGCGGTTGGACTGAAACAAAAAATAAGACTATACGCGGTTGGCCTAAAAAAAAAAATTAAAGCTACACGCGGTTGGACCTAAAAAAAAAATAAAGCTACACGTGGTTGGATTTAACAACAAAAAAAAATAAAGCTATACCCGGTTGGCTTTAAAAAAAAAATAAAGCTATACTCGGTTGGACCTAAAAAAAATATAAAGCTATACGCGGTTGAACTGAAAAAAAAATGAAGCTATACGCGGTTAGATTTAACAAAAGAAAATAAAGCTATATGCGGGTGGACCTAAAAAAAAAATAAAGCTATACGCGGTTGAACTGAAAAAAAAAGTAATGCTACACGCGGTTGGACTGAAACAAAAAATAAGACTATACGCGGTTGGCCTAAAAAAAAAAATTAAAGCTACACGCGGTTGGACCTAAAAAAAAAATAAAGCTATACGCGGTTGGACTAAAAAAAAAAAATAAAGCTCTGCGCGGTTGTACTGAAAAAAAAAATGTAGCTATACGCGGTTGGACTTAAAAAAGAAAATAAAGCTGTACGCGGTTGGACTTAAACAAGAAAATAAAGCCATACGCATTTGGGCTTAAACAAGAAAATAAAGCCATACGCATTTGGGCTTAAAAAAAAATAAAGCTGTGCGCGGTTGAACTGAAAAAAAAAAGTAAAGCTACACGCGGTTGGATCTAAAAAAAAAATAAAGCTATACGCGGTTGGACTTAAAAAAGAAAATAAAGCTGTACGCGGTTGGACTTAAACAAGTAAACAAAGCCGTACGCATTTGGGCTTAAAAAAAATAAAGCTGTGCGCGGTTGGACGTAAAAAAAAAAATGAAGCTATACGCGGTTGGATTTAACAAAAAAAAATAAAGCTATACGCGGTTGGCTTAAAAAAAAAATAAAGCTATACGCGGTTGGACTTAAAAAAAAATAAGACTATACGCAGTTGGACCTAAAAAAAAAATAAAGCGACACGTGGTTGGACTTAATAAAAAATAAAGCTATACGCGGTTGTACTGAAAAAAAAATGAAGCTATACGCGGTTGGATTTAACAAAAAAAAGTAAAGCTACACGCGGTTGAACCTAAAAAAAAAATAAAGCTATACGCGGTTGAATTGAAAAAAGAAATGAAGCTATACGCGGTTAGATTTAACAAAAAAAAATAAAGCTATACGCGGTTGTACTGAAAAAAAATGAAGCCATACGCGGTTGGATTTAACAAAAAAAAATAAAGCTATACGCGGTTGGACTTAAAAAAAAAGTAAAGCTACACGCGGTTGCACCTAAAAAAAAAATAAAGCTATACGCGGCTGAATTTAAAAAAGAAATGAAGCTATACGCGGGTGGACTTAAACAAAAAATAAGTCTATACGCGGTTGAACTGAAAAAAAAAATGAAGCTATACGCGGTTGGACTTAAACAAGAAGATAAAGCCATACGCATTTGGGCTTAAAAAAAAATAAAGCTGTACGCGGTTGGACTTAAAAAAAAAGAAAAGCTACACGCGGTTGGAAATTAAAAAAAAGTAATGCTACACGCGGTTGGACTTAAACAAAAAATAAGTCTATACGCGGTTGAACTGAAAAAAAATGAAGCTATACGCGGTTGGACTTAAAAAAGAAAATAAAGCTATACGCGGTTGGACTTAAACAAGAAAATAAAGCCATACGCATTTGGGCTTAAAAAAAAATAAAGCTGTGCGCGGTTGGACTTAAAAAAAAAAATGAAGCTATACGCGGTTGGATTTAACAAAAAAAAGTAAAGCAACACGCGGTTGGACCTAAAAAAAAAATAAAGCTATACGCGGTTGTACTGAAAAAAAAAATGTAGCTATACGCGGTTGGACTTAAAAAAGAAAATAAAGCTGTACGCGGTTGAACTTAAACAAGAAAATAAAGCCATACGCATTTGGGCTTAAAAAAAAATAAAGCTGTACGCGGTTGGACTTAAAAAAGAAAATAAAGCTATACGCGGTTGGCTTAAAAAAAAAATAAAGCTATACGCGGTTGGACTTAAAAAAAAATAAGACTATACGCAGTTGGACCTAAAAAAAAAATAAAGCTACACGTGGTTGGATTTAACAACAAAAAAAAATAAAGCTATACCCGGTTGGCTTTAAAAAAAAAATAAAGCTATACTCGGTTGGACCTAAAAAAAATATAAAGCTATACGCGGTTGAACTGAAAAAAAAATGAAGCTATACGCGGTTAGATTTAACAAAAGAAAATAAAGCTATATGCGGGTGGACCTAAAAAAAAAATAAAGCTATACGCGGTTGAACTGAAAAAAAAAGTAATGCTACACGCGGTTGGACTGAAACAAAAAATAAGACTATACGCGGTTGGCCTAAAAAAAAAAATTAAAGCTACACGCGGTTGGACCTAAAAAAAAAATAAAGCTATACGCGGTTGGACTAAAAAAAAAAATAAAGCTATACGCGGTTGTACTGAAAAAAAAATGTAGCTATACGCGGTTGGACTTAAAAAAGAAAATAAAGCTGTACGCGGTTGGACTTAAACAAGAAAATAAAACCATACGCATTTGGGCTTAAAAAAAAATAAAGCTGTACGCGGTTGGACTAAAAAAAAAAATTAAAGCTACACGCGGTTGGACCTAAAAAAAAAATAAAACTATCCGCGGTTGAACTGAAAAAAAAATGAAGCTATACGCGGTTGGATTTAACAAAAAAAAATAATGCCATACGCGGTTGGGCTTAAAAAAAAATAAAGCTGTACGCGGTTGGACTTAAGAAAAAAAATGAAGCTATACGCGGTTGGACTTAAAAAAGAAAATAAAGCTATACGCTGTTGGACTTAAAAAAAAAGTACAGCTACACGCGGTTGGGCCTTAAAAAAAAATAAAGCTATACGCGGTTGAACTGAAAAAAAAAAAATAAAGCTATACGCGGTTGGACTTAAAAAAAAAATAAAGCTATACGCGGTTGGACTTAAAAAAAAAGTAAAGCTACACGCGGTTGGACCAAAAAAAAAATAAAGCTATACGCGGTTGAACTGAAAAAAAAAAATGAAGCTATACGCGGTTGGACTTAAAAAAGAAAATAAAGCTATACGCTGTTGGACCTAAAAAAAAATAAAGCTGTACGCGGTTGGAACTGAAAAAAAAATGAAGCTATACGCGGTTGAACTGAAAAAAAAAATGAAGCTATACGCGGTTGGACTTAAAAAAGAAAATAAAGCTATACGCTGTTGGGCTTAAAAAAAAAGTACAGCTACACGCGGTTGGACCTAAAAAAAAAATAAAGCTATACGCGGTTGAACTGAAAAAAAAAATGAAGCTATACGCGGTTGGACTTAAAAAAGAAAATAAAGCTATACGCGGTTGGACCTAAAAAAAATATAAAGCTATACGCGGTTGAACAGAAAAAAAAATGAAGCAATACGCGGTCAGATTTAACAAAAGAAAATAAAGCTATATGCGGGTGGACCTAAAAAAAAAATAAAGCTATACGCGGTTGAACTGAAAAAAAAAGTAATGCTACACGCGGTTGGACTGAAACAAAAAATAAGACTATACGCGGTTGGCCTAAAAAAAAAAATTAAAGCTACACGCGGTTGGACCTAAAAAAAAAATAAAGCTATACGCGGTTGGACTAAAAAAAAAAATAAAGCTATACGCGGTTGTACTGAAAAAAAAATAAGACTATACGCAGTTGGACCTAAAAAAAAAATAAAGCTACACGTGGTTGGATTTAACAAAAATAAAAAATAAAGCTATACGCGGTTGGCTTTAAAAAAAAAATAAAGCTATACTCGGTTGGGCCTAAAAAAAATATAAAGCTATACGCGGTTGAACTGAAAAAAAAATGAAGCTATACGCGGTTAGATTTAACAAAAGAAAATAAAGCTATATGCGGGTGGACCTAAAAAAAAAATAAAGCTATACGCGGTTGAACTGAAAAAAAAAGTAATGCTACACGCGGTTGGACTGAAACAAAAAATAAGACTATACGCGGTTGGCCTAAAAAAAAAAATTAAAGCTACACGCGGTTGGACCTAAAAAAAAAATAAAGCTATACGCGGTTGGACTAAAAAAAAAAAATAAAGCTATACGCGGTTGTACTGAAAAAAAAAATGTAGCTATACGCGGTTGGACTTAAAAAAGAAAATAAAGCTGTACGCGGTTGGACTTAAACAAGAAAATAAAGCCATACGCATTTGGGCTTAAACAAGAAAATAAAGCCATACGCATTTGGGCTTAAAAAAAAATAAAGCTGTGCGCGGTTGGACTTAAAAAAAAAAATGAAGCTATACGCGGTTGGATTTGACAAAAAAAAGTAAAGCTACACGCGGTTGGACCTAAAAAAAAAATAAAGCTATACGCGGTTGTACTGAAAAAAAAATGTAGCTATACGCGGTTGGACTTAAAAAAGAAAATAAAGCTGTACGCGGTTGGACTTAAAAAAGAAAATAAAGCTATACGCGGTTGGACTTAAACAAGAAAATAAAGTCATACGCATTTGGACTTAAAAAAAATAAAGCTGTACGCGGTTGGACTTAAAAAAAAAAAGTAAAGCTACACGCGGTTGGCCCTAAAAAAAAAATAAACCTGTTCGCGGTTGGACTTAAAAAAAAAGTAAAGCTACACGCGGTTGAAAATAAAAAAAAAATAAAGCTATACGCGGTTGAGCTGAAAAAAAAATGAAGTTATACGCGGTTGGATTTAACAAAAAAAAAAATAAAGCTATACGCGGTTGGCTTTAAAAAAAAAATAAAGCTATACGCGGTTGGACCTAAAAAAAATATAAAGCTATACGCGGTTGAACTGAAAAAAAAATGAAGCAATACGCGGTCAGATTTAACAAAAAAAAATAAAGATATACGCGGTTGGCTTAAAAAAAAAAATAAAGCTGTACGCGGTTGGACATAAAAAAAAAATAAAGCTATACGCGGTTGGACTTAAAAAAGAAAATAAAGCTATACGCTGTTGGGCTTAAAAAAAAAGTAAAGCTACACGCGGTTGCACCTAAAAAAAAAATAAAGCTATACGCGGTTGAATTGAAAAAAGAAATGAAGCTATACGCGGTTGGACTTAAAAAAAAAGTAAAGCTTCACGCGGTTGGAAATAAAAAAAAAATAAAGCTATACGCGGTTGAACTGAAAAAAAAATGAAGCTATACGCGGTTTGATTTAACAAAAAAAAAAAATAAAGCTATACTCGGTTGCAACTAAATAAAATATAAAGCTATACGCGGTTGAACTGAAAAAAAAAGTAATGCTACACGCGGCTGGACTGAAACAAAAAATAAGACTATACGCGGTTGGCCTCAAAAAAAAATTAAAGCTACACGCGGTTGGACCTAAAGAAAAAATAAAGCTATACGCGGTTGAACTGAAAAAAAAAAGTAAAGCTACACGCGGTTGGATCTAAAAAAAAAATAAAGCTATACGCGGTTGGACTTAAAAAAGAAAATAAAGCTATACGCGGTTGGACCTAAAAAAAAAATAAAGCTATACGCGGTTGAACTGAAAAAAAAAGTAAAGCTACACGCGGTTGGACCTAAAAAAAAAATAAAGCTATACGCGGTTGAACTGAAAAAAAAATGAAGCTATACGCGGTTGGATTTAACAAAAAAAAAATAAAGCTATACGCGGTTGGGCTTAAAATAAAAATAAACCTATACGCGATTGGACTTAAAAAAAAAGTAAAGCTACACGCGGTTGGACCAAAAAAAAAAATAAAGCTATACGCGGTTCAACTGAAAAAAAAAATGAAGCTATACGCGGTTGTACTTAAAATAGAAAATAAAGCTATACGCTGTTGGACCTAAAAGAAAAATAAAGCTATACGCGGTTGGACTTAAAAAAGAAAATAAAGCTGTACGCGGTTGGACTTAAACAAGTAAACAAAGCCATACGCATTTGGGCTTAAAAAAAAATAAAGCTGTGCGCGGTTGGACGTAAAAAAAAAAATGAAGCTATACGCGGTTGGATTTAACAAAAAAAAATAAAGCTATACGCGGTTGGCTTAAAAAAAAAATAAAGCTATACGCGGTTGGACTTAAAAAAAAATAAGACTATACGCAGTTGGACCTAAAAAAAAAATAAAGCGACACGTGGTTGGACTTAATAAAAAATAAAGCTATACGCGGTTGTACTGAAAAAAAATGAAGCTATACGCGGTTGGATTTAACAAAAAAAAGTAAAGCTACACGCGGTTGAACCTAAAAAAAAAATAAAGCTATACGCGGTTGAATTGAAAAAAGAAATGAAGCTATACGCGGTTAGATTTAACAAAAAAAAATAAAGCTATACGCGGTTGTACTGAAAAAAAATGAAGCCATACGCGGTTGGATTTAACAAAAAAAAATAAAGCTATACGCGGTTGGACTTAAAAAAAAAGTAAAGCTACACGCGGTTGCACCTAAAAAAAAAATAAAGCTATACGCGGCTGAATTTAAAAAAGAAATGAAGCTATACGCGGGTGGACTTAAACAAGAAGATAAAGCCATACGCATTTGGGCTTAAAAAAAAATAAAGCTGTACGCGGTTGGACTTAAAAAAAAAGAAAAGCTACACGCGGTTGGAAATTAAAAAAAAGTAATGCTACACGCGGTTGGACTTAAACAAAAAATAAGTCTATACGCGGTTGAACTGAAAAAAAAATGAAGCTATACGCGGTTGGACTTAAAAAAGAAAATAAAGCTATACGCGGTTGGACTTAAACAAGAAAATAAAGCCATACGCATTTGGGCTTAAAAAAAAATAAAGCTGTGCGCGGTTGGACTTAAAAAAAAAAATGAAGCTATACGCGGTTGGATTTAACAAAAAAAAGTAAAGCAACACGCGGTTGGACCTAAAAAAAAAATAAAGCTATACGCGGTTGTACTGAAAAAAAAAATGTAGCTATACGCGGTTGGACTTAAAAAAGAAAATAAAGCTGTACGCGGTTGAACTTAAACAAGAAAATAAAGCCATACGCATTTGGGCTTAAAAAAAAATAAAGCTGTACGCGGTTGGACTTAAAAAAGAAAATAAAGCTATACGCGGTTGGCTTAAAAAAAAAATAAAGCTATACGCGGTTGGACTTAAAAAAAAATAAGACTATACGCAGTTGGACCTAAAAAAAAAATAAAGCTACACGTGGTTGGATTTAACAACAAAAAAAAATAAAGCTATACCCGGTTGGCTTTAAAAAAAAAATAAAGCTATACTCGGTTGGACCTAAAAAAAATATAAAGCTATACGCGGTTGAACTGAAAAAAAAATGAAGCTATACGCGGTTAGATTTAACAAAAGAAAATAAAGCTATATGCGGGTGGACCTAAAAAAAAAATAAAGCTATACGCGGTTGAACTGAAAAAAAAAGTAATGCTACACGCGGTTGGACTGAAACAAAAAATAAGACTATACGCGGTTGGCCTAAAAAAAAAAATTAAAGCTACACGCGGTTGGACCTAAAAAAAAAATAAAGCTACACGTGGTTGGATTTAACAACAAAAAAAAATAAAGCTATACCCGGTTGGCTTTAAAAAAAAAATAAAGCTATACTCGGTTGGACCTAAAAAAAATATAAAGCTATACGCGGTTGAACTGAAAAAAAAATGAAGCTATACGCGGTTAGATTTAACAAAAGAAAATAAAGCTATATGCGGGTGGACCTAAAAAAAAAATAAAGCTATACGCGGTTGAACTGAAAAAAAAAGTAATGCTACACGCGGTTGGACTGAAACAAAAAATAAGACTATACGCGGTTGGCCTAAAAAAAAAAATTAAAGCTACACGCGGTTGGACCTAAAAAAAAAATAAAGCTATACGCGGTTGGACTAAAAAAAAAAAATAAAGCTCTGCGCGGTTGTACTGAAAAAAAAAATGTAGCTATACGCGGTTGGACTTAAAAAAGAAAATAAAGCTGTACGCGGTTGGACTTAAACAAGAAAATAAAGCCATACGCATTTGGGCTTAAACAAGAAAATAAAGCCATACGCATTTGGGCTTAAAAAAAAATAAAGCTGTGCGCGGTTGAACTGAAAAAAAAAAGTAAAGCTACACGCGGTTGGATCTAAAAAAAAAATAAAGCTATACGCGGTTGGACTTAAAAAAGAAAATAAAGCTGTACGCGGTTGGACTTAAACAAGTAAACAAAGCCGTACGCATTTGGGCTTAAAAAAAATAAAGCTGTGCGCGGTTGGACGTAAAAAAAAAAATGAAGCTATACGCGGTTGGATTTAACAAAAAAAAATAAAGCTATACGCGGTTGGCTTAAAAAAAAAATAAAGCTATACGCGGTTGGACTTAAAAAAAAATAAGACTATACGCAGTTGGACCTAAAAAAAAAATAAAGCGACACGTGGTTGGACTTAATAAAAAATAAAGCTATACGCGGTTGTACTGAAAAAAAAATGAAGCTATACGCGGTTGGATTTAACAAAAAAAAGTAAAGCTACACGCGGTTGAACCTAAAAAAAAAATAAAGCTATACGCGGTTGAATTGAAAAAAGAAATGAAGCTATACGCGGTTAGATTTAACAAAAAAAAATAAAGCTATACGCGGTTGTACTGAAAAAAAATGAAGCCATACGCGGTTGGATTTAACAAAAAAAAATAAAGCTATACGCGGTTGGACTTAAAAAAAAAGTAAAGCTACACGCGGTTGCACCTAAAAAAAAAATAAAGCTATACGCGGCTGAATTTAAAAAAGAAATGAAGCTATACGCGGGTGGACTTAAACAAAAAATAAGTCTATACGCGGTTGAACTGAAAAAAAAAATGAAGCTATACGCGGTTGGACTTAAACAAGAAGATAAAGCCATACGCATTTGGGCTTAAAAAAAAATAAAGCTGTACGCGGTTGGACTTAAAAAAAAAGAAAAGCTACACGCGGTTGGAAATTAAAAAAAAGTAATGCTACACGCGGTTGGACTTAAACAAAAAATAAGTCTATACGCGGTTGAACTGAAAAAAAATGAAGCTATACGCGGTTGGACTTAAAAAAGAAAATAAAGCTATACGCGGTTGGACTTAAACAAGAAAATAAAGCCATACGCATTTGGGCTTAAAAAAAAATAAAGCTGTGCGCGGTTGGACTTAAAAAAAAAAATGAAGCTATACGCGGTTGGATTTAACAAAAAAAAGTAAAGCAACACGCGGTTGGACCTAAAAAAAAAATAAAGCTATACGCGGTTGTACTGAAAAAAAAAATGTAGCTATACGCGGTTGGACTTAAAAAAGAAAATAAAGCTGTACGCGGTTGAACTTAAACAAGAAAATAAAGCCATACGCATTTGGGCTTAAAAAAAAATAAAGCTGTACGCGGTTGGACTTAAAAAAGAAAATAAAGCTATACGCGGTTGGCTTAAAAAAAAAATAAAGCTATACGCGGTTGGACTTAAAAAAAAATAAGACTATACGCAGTTGGACCTAAAAAAAAAATAAAGCTACACGTGGTTGGATTTAACAACAAAAAAAAATAAAGCTATACCCGGTTGGCTTTAAAAAAAAAATAAAGCTATACTCGGTTGGACCTAAAAAAAATATAAAGCTATACGCGGTTGAACTGAAAAAAAAATGAAGCTATACGCGGTTAGATTTAACAAAAGAAAATAAAGCTATATGCGGGTGGACCTAAAAAAAAAATAAAGCTATACGCGGTTGAACTGAAAAAAAAAGTAATGCTACACGCGGTTGGACTGAAACAAAAAATAAGACTATACGCGGTTGGCCTAAAAAAAAAAATTAAAGCTACACGCGGTTGGACCTAAAAAAAAAATAAAGCTATACGCGGTTGGACTAAAAAAAAAAAATAAAGCTCTGCGCGGTTGTACTGAAAAAAAAAATGTAGCTATACGCGGTTGGACTTAAAAAAGAAAATAAAGCTGTACGCGGTTGGACTTAAACAAGAAAATAAAGCCATACGCATTTGGGCTTAAACAAGAAAATAAAGCCATACGCATTTGGGCTTAAAAAAAAATAAAGCTGTGCGCGGTTGGACTTAACAAAAAAAATGAAGCTATACGCGGTTGGATTTAACAAAAAAAAGTAAAGCTACACGCGGTTGGACCTAAAAAAAAATAAAGCTATACGCGGTTGTACTGAAAAAAAAAATGTAGCTATACGCGGTTGGACTTAAAAAAGAAAATAAAGCTGTACGCGGTTGAACTTAAACAAGAAAATAAAGCCATACGCATTTGGGCTTAAAAAAAAATAAAGCTGTACGCGGTTGGACTTAAAAAAGAAAATAAAGCTATACGCGGTTGGACTTAAAAAAAAGTAATGCTACACGCGGTTGGACTGAAACAAAAAATAAGACTATACGCAGCTGGACCTAAAAAAAAAATAAAGCTACACGTGGTTGGATTTAACAAAAAAAAAAAATAAAGCTATACGCGGTTGGCTTTAAAAAAAAAATAAAGCTATACTCGGTTGGGCCTAAAAAAAATATAAAGCTATACGCGGTTGAACTGAAAAAAAAATGAAGCTATACGCGGTTAGATTTAACAAAAGAAAATAAAGCTATATGCGGGTGGACCTAAAAAAAAAATAAAGCTATACGCGGTTGAACTGGAAAAAAAAGTAATGCTACACGCGGTTGGACTGAAACAAAAAATAAGACTATACGCGGTTGGCCTAAAAAAAAAAATTAAAGCTACACGCGGTTGGACCTAAAAAAAAAATAAAGCTATACGCGGTTGGACTAAAAAAAAAAAATAAAGCTATACGCGGTTGTACTGAAAAAAAAAATAAGACTATACGCAGTTGGACCTAAAAAAAAAATAAAGCTACACGTGGTTGGATTTAACAAAAATAAAAAATAAAGCTATACGCGGTTGGCTTTAAAAAAAAAATAAAGCTATACTCGGTTGGGCCTAAAAAAAATATAAAGCTATACGCGGTTGAACTGAAAAAAAAATGAAGCTATACGCGGTTAGATTTAACAAAAGAAAATAAAGCTATATGCGGGTGGACCTAAAAAAAAATAAAGCTATACGCGGTTGAACTGAAAAAAAAAGTAATGCTACACGCGGTTGGACTGAAACAAAAAATAAGACTATACGCGGTTGGCCTAAAAAAAAAAATTAAAGCTACACGCGGTTGGACCTAAAAAAAAAATAAAGCTATACGCGGTGGGACTAAAAAAAAAAAATAAAGCTATACGCGGTTGTACTGAAAAAAAAAATGTAGCTATACGCGGTTGGACTTAAAAAAGAAAAGAAAGCTGTACGCGGTTGGACTTAAACAAGAAAATAAAGCCATACGCATTTGGGCTTAAACAAGAAAATAAAGCCATACGCATTTGGGCTTAAACAAGAAAATAAAGCCATACGCATTTGGGCTTAAGAAAAAATAAAGCTGTGCGCGGTTGGACTTAAAAAAAAAAATGAAGCTATACGCGGTTGGATTTAACAAAAAAAAGTAAAGCTACACGCGGTTGGACCTAAAAAAAAAATAAAGCTATACGCGGTTGTACTGAAAAAAAAAATGTAGCTATACGCGGTTGGACTTAAAAAAGAAAATAAAGCTGTACGCGGTTGGACTTAAAAAAGAAAATAAAGCTATACGCGGTTGGACTTAAAAAAAAAATAAAGATACACGCGGTTGGACCTAAAAAAAAAAATAAAGCTATACGCGGTTGGACTTAAACAAGAAAATAAAGTCATACGCGGTTGGACTTAAAAAAAATAAAGCTGTACGCGGTTGGACTTAAAAAAGAAAATAAAGCTGTACGCGGTTGGACTTAAACAAGAAAATAAAGCCATACGCATTTGGGCTTAAAAAAAAAATAAAGCTGTACGCGGTTGGACTTAAAAAAAAAAATGAAGCTATACGCGGTTGGCTTTAAAAAAAAAATAAAGCTATACTCGGTTGGACCTAAAAAAAATATAAAGCTATACGCGGTTGAACTGAAAAAAAAATGAAGCTATACGCGGTTAGATTTAACAAAAGAAAATAAAGCTATATGCGGGTGGACCTAAAAAAAAAATAAAGCTATACGCGGTTGAACTGAAAAAAAAAGTAATGCTACACGCGGTTGGACTGAAACAAAAAATAAGACTATACGCGGTTGGCCTAAAAAAAAAAATTAAAGCTACACGCGGTTGGACCTAAAAAAAAAATAAAGCTATACGCGGTTGGACTAAAAAAAAAAAATAAAGCTATACGCGGTTGTACTGAAAAAAAAAATGTAGCTATACGCGGTTGGACTTAAAAAAGAAAATAAAGCTGTACGCGGTTGGACTTAAACAAGAAAATAAAGCCATACGCATTTGGGCTTAAAAAAAAATAAAGCCATACGCATTTGGGCTTAAAAAAAAATAAAGCTATACGCGGTTGGACTTAAAAAAAAGTAATGCTACACGCGGTTGGACTGAAACAAAAAATAAGACTATACGCAGTTGGACCTAAAAAAAAAATAAAGCTACACGTGGTTGGATTTAACAACAAAAAAAAATAAAGCTATACGCGGTTGGCTTTAAAAAAAAAATAAAGCTATACTCGGTTGGGAATAAAAAAAAAATATAAAGCTATACGCGGTTGAACTGAAAAAAAAATGAAGCTATACGCGGTTAGATTTAACAAAAGAAAATAAAGCTATATGCGGGTGGACCTAAAAAAAAAATAAAGCTATACGCGGTTGAACTGAAAAAAAAGTAATGCTACACGCGGTTGGACTGAAACAAAAAATAAGACTATACGCGGTTGGCCTAAAAAAAAAAAATTAAAGCTACACGCGGTTGGACCTAAAAAAAAAATAAAGCTATACGCGGTTGGACTAAAAAAAAAAAATAAAGCTATACGCGGTTGTACTGAAAAAAAAAATAAGACTATACGCGGTTGGCCTAAAAAAAAAAATTAAAGCTACACGCGGTTGGACCTAAAAAAAAAATAAAGCTATACGCGGTTGGACTAAAAAAAAAAAATAAAGCTATACGCGGTTGTACTGAAAAAAAAAATGTAGCTATACGCGGTTGGACTTAAAAAAGAAAATAAAGCTGTACGCGGGTGGACTTAAACAAAAAATAAGTCTATACGCGGTTGAACTGAAAAAAAAAATGAAGCTATACGCGGTTGGACTTAAAAAAGAAAATAAAGCTATACGCGGTTGGACTTAAAAAAAAAGTAAAGCTACACGCGGTTGCACCTAAAAAAAAAATAAAGCTATACGCGGTTGAATTTAAAAAAGAAATGAAGCTATACGCGGGTGGACTTAAACAAAAAATAAGTCTATACGCGGTTGAACTGAAAAAAAAAATGAAGCTATACGCGGTTGGACTTAAAAAAGAAAATAAAGCTATACGCGGTTGGACTTAAAAAAAAAGTAAAGCTACACGCGGTTGCACCTAAAAAAAAAATAAAGCTATACGCGGTTGAATTGAAAAAAGAAATGAAGCTATTCGCGGGTGGACTTAAACAAAAAATAAGTCTATACGCGGTTGGACTTAAAAAAAAAGTAAAGCTACACGCGGTTGGAAATAAAAAAAAAGTAATGCTACACGCGGTTGGACTTAAACAAAAAATAAGTCTATACGCGGTTGAACTGAAAAAAAAATGAAGCTATACGCGGTTGGACTTTAAAAAAAAGTAATGCTACACGCCGTTGGACTGAAACAAAAAATAAGACTATACGCAGTTGGACCTAAAAAAAAAATAAAGCTACACGTGGTTGGATTTAACAACAAAAAAAAATAAAGCTATACGCGGTTGGCTTTAAAAAAAAAATAAAGCTATACTCGGTTGGACCTAAAAAAAATATAAAGCTATACGCGGTTGAACTGAAAAAAAAATGAAGCTATACGCGGTTGGACTTAAAAAAAAATAAGACTATACGCAGTTGGACCTAAAAAAAAAATAAAGCTACACGTGGTTGGACTTAAAAAAAAAATAAAGCTATACGCGGTTGAACTGAAAAAAAATGAAGCCATACGCGGTTGGATTTAACAAAAAAAAATAAAGCTATACGCGGTTGGACTTAAAAAAAAAGTAAAGCTACACGCGGTTGCACCTAAAAAAAAAATAAAGCTATACGCGGTTGAATTTAAAAAAGAAATGAAGCTATACGCGGGTGGACTTAAACAAAAAATAAGTCTATACGCGGTTGAACTGAAAAAAGAAATGATGCTATTCGCGGGTGGACTTAAACAAAAAATAAGTCTATACGCGGTTGGACTTAAAAAAAAAGTAAAGCTACACGCGGTTGGAAATAAAAAAAAAGTAATGCTACACGCGGTTGGACTTAAACAAAAAATAAGTCTATACGCGGTTGAACTGAAAAAAAAATGAAGCTATACGCGGTTGGACTTTAAAAAAAAGTAATGCTACACGCCGTTGGACTGAAACAAAAAATAAGACTATACGCAGTTGGACCTAAAAAAAAAATAAAGCTACACGCGGTTGGACCTAAAAAAAAAAATTAAAGCTATACGCGGTTGGCCTAAAAAAAAAATAAAACTACACGCGGTTGGACCTAAAAAAAAAATAAAGCTATACGCGGTTGAACTGAAAAAAAAAGTAAAGCTACACGCGGTTGGACCTAAAAAAAAAATAAAGCTATACGCGGTTGAATCGAAAAAAGAAATGTAGCTATACGCGGTTGGACTTAAAAAAAAAATAAAGCTATACGCTGTTGGACTTAAAAAAAAAGTAAAGCTACACGCGGTTGGACCAAAAAAAAAAATAAAGCTATACGCGGTTCAACTGAAAAAAAAAATGAAGCTATACGCGGTTGCACTTAAAAAAGGAATGAAGCTATACGCGGTTGGACTTAAAAAAAAAATAAAGCTATACGCGATTGGACTTAAAAAAAAAAATAAAGCTATACGCGGTTGGACTTAAACAAGAAAATAAAGCCATACGCGGTTGGGCTAAAAAAAAATAAAGCTGTACGCGGTTGGACTTAAAAAAGAAAATAAAGCTATACGCGGTTGGACTTAAAAAAAAATAAGACTATACGCAGTTGGACCTAAAAAAAAAATAAAGCTACACGTGGTTGGATTTAACAACAAAAAAAAATAAAGCTATACGCGGTTGGCTTTAAAAAAAAAATAAAGCTATACTCGGTTGGACCTAAAAAAAATATAAAGCTATACGCGGTTGAACTGAAAAAAAAATGAAGCTATACGCGGTTAGATTTAACAAAAGAAAATAAAGCTATATGCGGGTGGACCTAAAAAAAAAATAAAGCTATACGCGGTTGAACTGAAAAAAAAAGTAATGCTACACGCGGTTGGACTGAAACAAAAAATAAGACTATACGCGGTTGGCCTAAAAAAAAAAATTAAAGCTACACGCGGTTGGACCTAAAAAAAAAATAAAGCTATACGCGGTTGGACTAAAAAAAAAAATAAAGCTATACGCGGTTGTACTGAAAAAAAAAATGTAGCTATACGCGGTTGGACTTAAAAAAGAAAATAAAGCTGTACGCGGTTGGACTTAAACAAGAAAATAAAGCCATACGCATTTGGGCTTAAAAAAAAATAAAGCCATACGCATTTGGGCTTAAAAAAAAATAAAGCTATACGCGGTTGGACTTAAAAAAAAGTAATGCTACACGCGGTTGGACTGAAACAAAAAATAAGACTATACGCAGTTGGACCTAAAAAAAAAATAAAGCTACACGTGGTTGGATTTAACAACAAAAAAAAATAAAGCTATACGCGGTTGGCTTTAAAAAAAAAATAAAGCTATACTCGGTTGGGCCTAAAAAAAATATAAAGCTATACGCGGTTGAACTGAAAAAAAAATGAAGCTATACGCGGTTAGATTTAACAAAAGAAAATAAAGCTATATGCGGGTGGACCTAAAAAAAAAATAAAGCTATACGCGGTTGAACTGAAAAAAAAGTAATGCTACACGCGGTTGGACTGAAACAAAAAATAAGACTATACGCGGTTGGCCTAAAAAAAAAAATTAAAGCTACACGCGGTTGGACCTAAAAAAAAAATAAAGCTATACGCGGTTGGACTAAAAAAAAAAAATAAAGCTATACGCGGTTGTACTGAAAAAAAAAATAAGACTATACGCAGTTGGACCTAAAAAAAAAATAAAGCTACACGTGGTTGGATTTAACAAAAATAAAAAATAAAGCTACACGCGGTTGGACCTAAAAAAAAAATAAAGCTATACGCGATTGGACTAAAAAAAAAATAAAGCTATACGCGGTTGTACTGAAAAAAAAAATGTAGCTATACGCGGTTGGACTTAAAAAAGAAAATAAAGCTGTACGCGGTTGGACTTAAACAAGAAAATAAAGCTATACGCGGTTGGACTGAAAAAAAAAAGTAAAGCTACACGCGGTTGGACCAAAAAAAAATAAAGCTATACGCGGTTGAATTGAAAAAAGAAATGAAGCTATACTCGGGTGGACTTAAACAAAAAATAAGTCTATACGCGGTTGAACTGAAAAAAAAATGAAGCTATACGCGGTTGGACTTAAAAAAAAAGTAAAGCTACACGCGGTTGGAAATAAAAAAAAAGTAATGCTACACGCGGTTGGACTTAAACAAAAAATAAGTCTATACGAGGTTGAACTGAAAAAAAAATGAAGCTATACGCGGTTAGATTTAACAAAAAAAAATAAAGCTATACGCGGTTGTACTGAAAAAAAAAATGTAGCTATACGCGGTTGGACTTAAACAAGAAAATAAAGCTATACGCGGTTGGACTTAAAAAAAAAGTAATGCTACACGCGGTTGGACTGAAACAAAAAATAAGACTATACGCAGTTGGACCTAAAAAAAAAATAAAGCTACACGTGGTTGGATTTAACAACAAAAAAAAATAAAGCTATACGCGGTTGGCTTTAAAAAAAAAATAAAGCTATACTCGGTTGGACCTAAAAAAAATATAAAGCTATACGCGGTTGAACTGAAAAAAAAATGAAGCTATACGCGGTTGGACTTAAAAAAAAATAAGACTATACGCAGTTGGACCTAAAAAAAAAATAAAGCTACACGTGGTTGGACTTAAAAAAAAAATAAAGCTATACGCGGTTGAACTGAAAAAAAATGAAGCCATACGCGGTTGGATTTAACAAAAAAAAATAAAGCTATACGCGGTTGGACTTAAAAAAAAAGTAAAGCTACACGCGGTTGCACCTAAAAAAAAAATAAAGCTATACGCGGTTGAATTTAAAAAAGAAATGTAGCTATACGCGGGTGGACTTAAACAAAAAATAAGTCTATACGCGGTTGAACTGAAAAAAAAAATGAAGCTATACGCGGTTGGACTTAAAAAAGAAAATAAAGCTATACGCGGTTGGACTTAAAAAAAAAGTAAAGCTACACGCGGTTGCACCTAAAAAAAAAATAAAGCTATACGCGGTTGAATTGAAAAAAGAAATGAAGCTATTCGCGGGTGGACTTAAACAAAAAATAAGTCTATACGCGGTTGGACTTAAAAAAAAAGTAAAGCTACACGCGGTTGGAAATAAAAAAAAAGTAATGCTACACGCGGTTGGACTTAAACAAAAAATAAGTCTATACGCGGTTGAACTGAAAAAAAAATGAAGCTATACGCGGTTGGACTTTAAAAAAAAGTAATGCTACACGCCGTTGGACTGAAACAAAAAATAAGACTATACGCAGTTGGACCTAAAAAAAAAATAAAGCTACACGTGGTTGGATTTAACAACAAAAAAAAATAAAGCTATACGCGGTTGGCTTTAAAAAAAAAATAAAGCTATACTCGGTTGGGCCTAAAAAAAATATAAAGCTATACGCGGTTGAACTGAAAAAAAAATGAAGCTATACGCGGTTAGATTTAACAAAAGAAAATAAAGCTATATGCGGGTGGACCTAAAAAAAAAATAAAGCTATACGCGGTTGAACTGAAAAAAAAAGTAATGCTACACGCGGTTGGACTGAAACAAAAAATAAGACTATACGCGGTTGGCCTAAAAAAAAAAATTAAAGCTACACGCGGTTGGCCTAAAAAAAAAAATTAAAGCTACACGCGGTTGGACCTAAAAAAAAAATAAAGCTATACGCGGTTGGACTAAAAAAAAAAAATAAAGCTATACGCGGTTGTACTGAAAAAAAAAATGTAGCTATACGCGGTTGGACTTAAAAAAGAAAATAAAGCTGTACGCGGTTGGACTTAAACAAGAAAATAAAGCCATACGCATTTGGGCTTAAACAAGAAAATAAAGCCATACGCATTTGGGCTTAAAAAAAAATAAAGCTGTGCGCGGTTGGACTTAAAAAAAAAAATGAAGCTATACGCGGTTGGATTTAACAAAAAAAAGTAAAGCTACACGCGGTTGGACCTAAAAAAAAAATAAAGCTATACGCGGTTGTACTGAAAAAAAAAATGTAGCTATACGCGGTTGGACTTAAAAAAGAAAATAAAGCTGTACGCGGTTGGACTTAAAAAAGAAAATAAAGCTATACGCGGTTGGACTTAAAAAAAATAAAGCTGTACGCGGTTGGACTTAAAAAAGAAAATAAAGCTGTACGCGGTTGGACTTAAACAAGAAAATAAAGCCATACGCATTTGGGCTTAAAAAAAAAATAAAGCTGTACGCGTTTGGACTTAAAAAAAAAATGAAGCTATACGCGGTTGGACTTAAAAAAGGAATGAAGCTATACGCGGTTGGATTTAACAAAAAAAAGTAAAGCTACACGCGGTTGGACCTAAAAAAAAAATAAAGCTATACGCGATTGGACTAAAAAAAAAAATAAAGCTATACGCGGTTGTACTGAAAAAAAAAATGTAGCTATACGCGGTTGGACTTAAAAAAGAAAATGAAGCTGTACGCGGTTGGACTTAAACAAGAAAATAAAGCTATACGCGGTTGGACTGAAAAAAAAAAGTAAAGCTACACGCGGTTGGACCAAAAAAAAATAAAGCTATACGCGGTTGAATTGAAAAAAGAAATGAAGCTATACTCGGGTGGACTTAAACAAAAAATAAGTCTATACGCGGTTGAACTGAAAAAAAAATGAAGCTATACGCGGTTGGACTTAAAAAAAAAGTAAAGCTACACGCGGTTGGAAATAAAAAAAAAGTAATGCTACACGCGGTTGGACTTAAACAAAAAATAAGTCTATACGAGGTTGAACTGAAAAAAAAATGAAGCTATACGCGGTTAGATTTAACAAAAAAAAATAAAGCTATACGCGGTTGAACTGAAAAAAAAATGAAGCTATACGCGGTTAGATTTAACAAAAGAAAATAAAGCTATATGCGGGTGGACCTAAAAAAAAAATAAAGCTATACGCGGTTGAACTGAAAAAAAAAGTAATGCTACACGCGGTTGGACTGAAACAAAAAATAAGACTATACGCGGTTGGCCTAAAAAAAAAAATTAAAGCTACACGCGGTTGGACCTAAAAAAAAAATAAAGCTATACGCGGTTGGACTAAAAAAAAAATAAAGCTATACGCGGTTGTACTGAAAAAAAAAATGTAGCTATACGCGGTTGGACTTAAAAAAGAAAATAAAGCTGTACGCGGTTGGACTTAAACAAGAAAATAAAGCTATACGCGGTTGGACTGAAAAAAAAAAGTAAAGCTACACGCGGTTGGACCAAAAAAAAATAAAGCTATACGCGGTTGAATTGAAAAAAAAAATGTAGCTATACGCGGTTGGACTTAAACAAGAAAATAAAGCTATACGCGGTTGGACTTAAAAAAAAAGTAATGCTACACGCGGTTGGACTGAAACAAAAAATAAGACTATACGCAGTTGGACCTAAAAAAAAAATAAAGCTACACGTGGTTGGATTTAACAACAAAAAAAAATAAAGCTATACGCGGTTGGCTTTAAAAAAAAAATAAAGCTATACTCGGTTGGACCTAAAAAAAATATAAAGCTATACGCGGTTGAACTGAAAAAAAAATGAAGCTATACGCGGTTGGACTTAAAAAAAAATAAGACTATACGCAGTTGGACCTAAAAAAAAATAAAGCTACACGTGGTTGGACTTAAAAAAAAAATAAAGCTATACGCGGTTGAACTGAAAAAAAAGTAAAGCTACACGCGGTTGCACCTAAAAAAAAAATAAAGCTATACGCGGTTGAATTTAAAAAAGAAATGAAGCTATACGCGGGTGGACTTAAACAAAAAATAAGTCTATACGCGGTTGAACTGAAAAAAAAAATGAAGCTATACGCGGTTGGACTTAAAAAAAAAAATAAAGCTATACGCGGTTGTACTGAAAAAAAAAATGTAGCTATACGCGGTTGGACTTAAAAAAGAAAATAAAGCTGTACGCGGTTGGACTTAAAAAAAATAAAGCTGTACGCGGTTGGACTTAAAAAAGAAAATAAAGCTGTACGCGGTTGGACTTAAACAAGAAAATAAAGCCATACGCATTTGGGCTTAAAAAAAAAATAAAGCTGTACGCGTTTGGACTTAAAAAAAAAAATGAAGCTATACGCGGTTGGACTTAAAAAAGGAATGAAGCTATACGCGGTTGGATTTAACAAAAAAAAGTAAAGCTACACGCGGTTGGACCTAAAAAAAAAATAAAGCTATACGCGATTGGACTAAAAAAAAAAATAAAGCTATACGCGGTTGTACTGAAAAAAAAAATGTAGCTATACGCGGTTGGACTTAAAAAAGAAAATGAAGCTGTACGCGGTTGGACTTAAACAAGAAAATAAAGCTATACGCGGTTGGACTGAAAAAAAAAAGTAAAGCTACACGCGGTTGGACCAAAAAAAAATAAAGCTATACGCGGTTGAATTGAAAAAAGAAATGAAGCTATACTCGGGTGGACTTAAACAAAAAATAAGTCTATACGCGGTTGAACTGAAAAAAAAATGAAGCTATACGCGGTTGGACTTAAAAAAAAAGTAAAGCTACACGCGGTTGGAAATAAAAAAAAAGTAATGCTACACGCGGTTGGACTTAAACAAAAAATAAGTCTATACGAGGTTGAACTGAAAAAAAAATGAAGCTATACGCGGTTAGATTTAACAAAAAAAAATAAAGCTATACGCGGTTGTACTGAAAAAAAAAATGTAGCTATACGCGGTTGGACTTAAACAAGAAAATAAAGCTATACGCGGTTGGACTTAAAAAAAAAGTAATGCTACACGCGGTTGGACTGAAACAAAAAATAAGACTATACGCAGTTGGACCTAAAAAAAAAATAAAGCTACACGTGGTTGGATTTAACAACAAAAAAAAATAAAGCTATACGCGGTTGGCTTTAAAAAAAAAATAAAGCTATACTCGGTTGGACCTAAAAAAAATATAAAGCTATACGCGGTTGAACTGAAAAAAAAATGAAGCTATACGCGGTTGGACTTAAAAAAAAATAAGACTATACGCAGTTGGACCTAAAAAAAAAATAAAGCTACACGTGGTTGGACTTAAAAAAAAAATAAAGCTATACGCGGTTGAACTGAAAAAAAAGTAAAGCTACACGCGGTTGCACCTAAAAAAAAAATAAAGCTATACGCGGTTGAATTTAAAAAAGAAATGAAGCTATACGCGGGTGGACTTAAACAAAAAATAAGTCTATACGCGGTTGAACTGAAAAAAAAAATGAAGCTATACGCGGTTGGACTTAAAAAAAAAAATAAAGCTATACGCGGTTGTACTGAAAAAAAAAATGTAGCTATACGCGGTTGGACTTAAAAAAGAAAATAAAGCTGTACGCGGTTGGACTTAAAAAAGAAAATAAAGCTATACGCGGTTGGACTTAAAAAAAATAAAGCTGTACGCGGTTGGACTTAAAAAAGAAAATAAAGCTGTACGCGGTTGGACTTAAACAAGAAAATAAAGCCATACGCATTTGGGCTTAAAAAAAAAATAAAGCTGTACGCGTTTGGACTTAAAAAAAAAAATGAAGCTATACGCGGTTGGACTTAAAAAAGGAATGAAGCTATACGCGGTTGGATTTAACAAAAAAAAGTAAAGCTACACGCGGTTGGACCTAAAAAAAAAATAAAGCTATACGCGATTGGACTAAAAAAAAAAATAAAGCTATACAGGGTTGTACTGAAAAAAAAAATGTAGCTATACGCGGTTGGACTTAAAAAAGAAAATAAAGCTGTACGCGGTTGGACTTAAACAAGAAAATAAAGCTATACGCGGTTGGACTGAAAAAAAAAAGTAAAGCTACACGCGGTTGGACCAAAAAAAAATAAAGCTATACGCGGTTGAATTGAAAAAAGAAATGAAGCTATACTCGGGTGGACTTAAACAAAAAATAAGTCTATACGCGGTTGAACTGAAAAAAAAATGAAGCTATACGCGGTTGGACTTAAAAAAAAAGTAAAGCTGCACGCGGTTGGAAATAAAAAAAAAGTAATGCTACACGCGGTTGGACTTAAACAAAAAATAAGTCTATACGAGGTTGAACTGAAAAAAAAATGAAGCTATACGCGGTTAGATTTAACAAAAAAAAAATAAAGCTATACGCGGTTGTACTGAAAAAAAAAATGTAGCTATACGCGGTTGGACTTAAAAAAGAAAATAAAGCTATACGCGGTTGGACTTAAAAAAAAAGGAAAGCTACACGCGGTTGCACCTAAAAAAAAAATAAAGCTATACGCGGTTGAATTGAAAAAAGAAATGAAGCTATTCGCGGGTGGACTTAAACAAAAAATAAGTCTATACGCGGTTGGACTTAAAAAAAAAGTAAAGCTACACGCGGTGGGAAATAAAAAAAAAGTAATGCTACACGCGGTTGGACTTAAACAAAAAATAAGACTATACGCAGTTGGACCTAAAAAAAAAATAAAGCTACACGCGGTTGGACCTAAAAAAAAAAAATAAAGCTATACGCGGTTGGCCTAAAAAAAAAATAAAACTACACGCGGTTGGACCTAAAAAAAAAATAAAGCTATACGCGGTTGAACTGAAAAAAAAAGTAAAGCTACACGCGGTTGGACCTAAAAAAAAAATAAAGCTATACGCGGTTGAATCGAAAAAAGAAATGTAGCTATACGCGGTTGGACTTAAAAAAAAAATAAAGCTATACGCGATTGGACTTAAAAAAAAAAATAAAGCTATACGCGGTTGGACTTAAAAAAAAAGTAAAGCAACACGCGGTTGGACCTAAAAAAAAAATAAAGCTATACGCGGTTGAACTGAAAAAAAAATGAAGCTATACGCGGTTGGATTTAACAAAAAAAAAAATAAAGCTATACGCGGTTGGACTTAAACAAGAAAATAAAGCCATACGCGGTTGGGCTTAAAAAAAATAAAGCTGTACGCGGTTGGACTTAAAAAAGAAAATAAAGCTATACGCGGTTGGACTTAAAAAAAAGTAGAGCTACACGCGGTTGGACCTAAAAAAAAAATAAAGCTATACGCGGTTGAATTGAAAAAAGAAATGAAGCTATTCGCGGGTGGACTTAAACAAAAAAAAATAAAGCTATACGCCGTTGAATCGAAAAAAGAAATGTAGCTATACGCGGTTGGACTTAAAAAAAAAATAAAGCTATACGCGATTGGACTTAAAAAAAAAAATAAAGCTATACGCGGTTGGACTTAAAAAAAAAGTAAAGCAACACACGGTTGGACCTAAAAAAAAAATAAAGCTATACGCGGTTGAACTGAAAAAAAAATGAAGCTATACGCGGTTGGATTTAACAAAAAAAAAAATAAAGCTATACGCGGTTGGGCTTAAAATAAAAATAAACCTATACGCGATTGGACTTAAAAAAAAAGTAAAGCTACACGCGGTTGGACCAAAAAAAAAATAAAGCTATATGCGGTTCAACTGAAAAAAAAAATGAAGCTATACGCGGTTGGACTTGAAAAAGGAATGAAGCTATACGCGGTTGGATTTAACAAAAAAAAGTAAAGCTACACGCGGTTGGACCTAAAAAAAAAATAAAGCTATACGCGGTTGAATTGAAAAAAGAAATGTAGCTATACGCGGTTGGACTTAAAAAAGAAAATAAAGCTATACGCGATTGGACTTAAACAAAAAATAAGACTATACGCAGGTGGACCTAAAAAAAAAATAAAGCTACACGTGGTTGGATTTAACAAAAAAAAAAAATAAAGCTATACGCGGTTGGCTTTAAAAAAAAAATAAAGCTATACTCGGTTGGACCTAAAAAAAATATAAAGCTATACGCGGTTGAACTGAAAAAAAAATGAAGCTATACGCGGTTGGACTTAAAAAAAAATAAGACTATACGCAGTTGGACCTAAAAAAAAAATAAAGCTACACGCGGTTGGACCTAAAAAAAAAAATAAAGCTATACGCGGTTGGCCTAAAAAAAAAAATAAAACTACACGCGGTTGGACCTAAAAAAAAAATAAAGCTATACGCGGTTGAACTGAAAAAAAAAGTAACGCTACACGCGGTTGGACCTAAAAAAAAAATAAAGCTATACGCGGTTGAATCGAAAAAAGAAATGTAGCTATACGCGGTTGGACTTAAAAAAAAAATAAAGCTATACGCGATTGGAATTAAAAAAAAAAATAAAGCTATACGCGGTTGGACTTAAAAAAAAAGTAAAGCAACACGCGGTTGGACCTAAAAAAAAAATAAAGCTATAAGCGGTTGAACTGAAAAAAAAATGAAGCTATACGCGGTTGGATTTAACAAAAAAAAAAATAAAGCTATACGCGGTTGGGCTTAAAATAAAAATAAACCTATACGCGATTGGACTTAAAAAAAAAGTAAAGCTACACGCGGTTGGACCAAAAAAAAAAATAAAGCTATACGCGGTTCAACTGAAAAAAAAAATGAAGCCATACGCGGTTGGACCTAAAAAAAAAATAAAGCTACACGTGGTTGGACTTAAAAAAAAAAAAAGCTATACGCGGTTGAACTGAAAAAAAATGAAGCCATACGCGGTTGGATTTAACAAAAAAAAATAAAGCTATACGCGGTTGGACTTAAAAAAAAAGTAAAGCTACACCCGGTTGCACCTAAAAAAAAAATAAAGCTATACGCGGTTGAATTTAAAAAAGGAATGAAGCTATACGCGGTTGGACTTAAAAAAAAAATAAAGCTATACGCGATTGGACTTAAAAAAAAAAAATAAACCTATACGCGGTTGGACTTAAACAAGAAAATAAAGCCATACGCGGTCGGGCTTAAAAAAAATAAAGCTGTACGCGGTTGGACTTAAAAAAGAAAATAAAGCTATACGCGGTTGGACTTAAAAAAAAGTAAAGCTACACGCGGTTGGACCTAAAAAAAAAATAAAGCTATACGCGGTTGAATTGAAAAAAGAAATGAAGCTATACGAGGTTGGATTTAACAAAAAAAAATAAAGCTATACGCGGTTGGCCTTAAAAAAAAAATAAAGTTATACGCGGGTGGACCTGAAAAAAAAATAAAGCTATACGCGGTTGAACTGAAAAAAAAAGTAATGCTACACGCGGTTGGACTGAAACAAAAAATAAGTCTATACGCGGTTGAACTGAAAAAAAAATGAAGCTATACGCGGTTGGACTTTAAAAAAAAGTAATGCTACACGCCGTTGGACTGAAACAAAAAATAAGACTATACGCAGTTGGACCTAAAAAAAAAATAAAGCTACACGCGGTTGGACCTAAAAAAAAAAAATAAAGCTATACGCGGTTGGCCTAAAAAAAAAATAAAACTACACGCGGTTGGACCTAAAAAAAAAATAAAGCTATACGCGGTTGAACTGAAAAAAAAAGTAAAGCTACACGCGGTTGGACCTAAAAAAAAAATAAAGCTATACGCGGTTGAATCGAAAAAAGAAATGTAGCTATACGCGGTTGGACTTAAAAAAAAAATAAAGCTATACGCTGTTGGACTTAAAAAAAAAGTAAAGCAACACACGGTTGGACCTAAAAAAAAAATAAAGCTATACGCGGTTGAACTGAAAAAAAAATGAAGCTATACGCGGTTGGATTTAACAAAAAAAAAAATAAAGCTATACGCGGTTGGGCTTAAAATAAAAATAAACCTATACGCGATTGGACTTAAAAAAAAAGTAAAGCTACACGCGGTTGGACCAAAAAAAAAAATAAAGCTATACGCGGTTCAACTGAAAAAAAAAATGAAGCTATACGCGGTTGGACTTAAAAAAGGAATGAAGCTATACGCGGTTGGACTTAAAAAAAAAATAAAGCTATACGCGATTGGACTTAAAAAAAAAATAAAACTATACGCGGTTGGACTTAAACAAGAAAATAAAGCCATACGCGGTTGGGCTTAAAAAAAATAAAGCTGTACGCGGTTGGACTTAAAAAAGAAAATAAAGCTATACGCGGTTGGATTTAACAACAAAAAAAAATAAAGCTATACGCGGTTGGCTTTAAAAAAAAAATAAAGCTATACTCGGTTGGACCTAAAAAAAATATAAAGCTATACGCGGTTGAACTGAAAAAAAAATGAAGCTATACGCGGTTAGATTTAACAAAAGAAAATAAAGCTATATGCGGGTGGACCTAAAAAAAAAATAAAGCTATACGCGGTTGAACTGAAAAAAAAAGTAATGCTACACGCGGTTGGACTGAAACAAAAAATAAGACTATACGCGGTTGGCCTAAAAAAAAAAATTAAAGCTACACGCGATTGGACTAAAAAAAAAAATAAAGCTATACGCGGTTGTACTGAAAAAAAAAATGTAGCTATACTCGGTTGGACCTGAAAAAAAAATAAAGCTATACGCGGTTGGACTAAAAAAAAAAAATAAAGCTATACGCGGTTGTACTGAAAAAAAAAATGTAGCTATACGCGGTTGGACTTAAAAAAGAAAATAAAGCTGTACGCGGTTGGACTTAAACAAGAAAATAAAGCCATACGCATTTGGGCTTAAAAAAAAATAAAGCCATACGCATTTGGGCTTAAAAAAAAATAAAGCTATACGCGGTTGGACTTAAAAAAAAGTAATGCTACACGCGGTTGGACTGAAACAAAAAATAAGACTATACGCAGTTGGACCTAAAAAAAAAATAAAGCTACACGTGGTTGGATTTAACAACAAAAAAAAATAAAGCTATACGCGGTTGGCTTTAAAAAAAAAATAAAGCTATACTCGGTTGGGCCTAAAAAAAATATAAAGCTATACGCGGTTGAACTGAAAAAAAAATGAAGCTATACGCGGTTAGATTTAACAAAAGAAAATAAAGCTATATGCGGGTGGACCTAAAAAAAAAATAAAGCTATACGCGGTTGAACTGAAAAAAAAGTAATGCTACGCGCGGTTGGACTGAAACAAAAAATAAGACTATACGCGGTTGGCCTAAAAAAAAAAATTAAAGCTACACGCGGTTGGACCTAAAAAAAAAATAAAGCTATACGCGGTTGGACTAAAAAAAAAAAATAAAGCTATACGCGGTTGTACTGAAAAAAAAAATAAGACTATACGCAGTTGGACCTAAAAAAAAAAATAAAGCTACACGTGGTTGGATTTAACAAAAATAAAAAATAAAGCTACACGCGGTTGGACCTAAAAAAAAAATAAAGCTATACGCGATTGGACTAAAAAAAAAAATAAAGCTATACGCGGTTGTACTGAAAAAAAAAATGTAGCTATACGCGGTTGGACTTAAAAAAGAAAATAAAGCTGTACGCGGTTGGACTTAAACAAGAAAATAAAGCTATACGCGGTTGGACTGAAAAAAAAAAGTAAAGCTACACGCGGTTGGACCAAAAAAAAATAAAGCTATACGCGGTTGAATTGAAAAAAGAAATGAAGCTATACTCGGGTGGACTTAAACAAAAAATAAGTCTATACGCGGTTGAACTGAAAAAAAAATGAAGCTATACGCGGTTGGACTTAAAAAAAAAGTAAAGCTACACGCGGTTGGAAATAAAAAAAAAGTAATGCTACACGCGGTTGGACTTAAACAAAAAATAAGTCTATACGAGGTTGAACTGAAAAAAAAATGAAGCTATACGCGGTTAGATTTAACAAAAAAAAATAAAGCTATACGCGGTTGTACTGAAAAAAAAAATGTAGCTATACGCGGTTGGACTTAAACAAGAAAATAAAGCTATACGCGGTTGGACTTAAAAAAAAAGTAATGCTACACGCGGTTGGACTGAAACAAAAAATAAGACTATACGCAGTTGGACCTAAAAAAAAAATAAAGCTACACGTGGTTGGATTTAACAACAAAAAAAAATAAAGCTATACGCGGTTGGCTTTAAAAAAAAAATAAAGCTATACTCGGTTGGACCTAAAAAAAATATAAAGCTATACGCGGTTGAACTGAAAAAAAAATGAAGCTATACGCGGTTGGACTTAAAAAAAAATAAGACTATACGCAGTTGGACCTAAAAAAAAAATAAAGCTACACGTGGTTGGACTTAAAAAAAAAATAAAGCTATACGCGGTTGAACTGAAAAAAAATGAAGCCATACGCGGTTGGATTTAACAAAAAAAAATAAAGCTATACGCGGTTGGACTTAAAAAAAAAGTAAAGCTACACGCGGTTGCACCTAAAAAAAAAATAAAGCTATACGCGGTTGAATTTAAAAAAGAAATGTAGCTATACGCGGGTGGACTTAAACAAAAAATAAGTCTATACGCGGTTGAACTGAAAAAAAAAATGAAGCTATACGCGGTTGGACTTAAAAAAGAAAATAAAGCTACACGCGGTTGGAAATAAAAAAAAAGTAATGCTACACGCGGTTGGACTTAAACAAAAAGTAAGTCTATACGCGGTTGAACTGAAAAAAAAATGAAGCTATACGCGGTTGGACTTTAAAAAAAAATAAAGCTACACGCGGTTGGACCTAAAAAAAAAAAATAAAGCTATACGCGGTTGGCCTAAAAAAAAAATAAAACTACACGCGGTTGGACCTAAAAAAAAAATAAAGCTATACGCGGTTGAACTGAAAAAAAAAGTAAAGCTACACGCGGTTGGACCTAAAAAAAAAATAAAGCTATACGCGGTTGAATCGAAAAAAGAAATGTAGCTATACGCGGTTGGACTTAAAAAAAAAATAAAGCTATACGCGATTGGACTTAAAAAAAAAAATAAAGCTATACGCGGTTGGACTTAAAAAAAAAGTAAAGCAACACGCGGTTGGACCTAAAAAAAAAATAAAGCTATACGCGGTTGAACTGAAAAAAAAATGAAGCTATACGCGGTTGGATTTAACAAAAAAAAAAATAAAGCTATACGCGGTTGGGCTTAAAATAAAAATAAACCTATACGCGATTGGACTTAAAAAAAAAGTAAAGCTACACGCGGTTGGACCAAAAAAAAAAATAAAGCTATACGCGGTTCAACTGAAAAAAAAAAATGAAGCTATACGCGGTTGGACTTAAAAAAGGAATGAAGCTATACGCGGTTGGACTTAAAAAAAAAATAAAGCTATACGCGATTGGACTTAAAAAAAAAAAATAAAGCTATACGCGGTTGGACTTAAACAAGAAAATAAAGCCATACGCGGTTGGGCTTAAAAAAAATAAAGCTGTACGCGGTTGGACTTAAAAAAGAAAATAAAGCTATACGCGGTTGGACTTAAAAAAAAGTAAAGCTACACGCGGTTGGACCTAAAAAAAAAATAAAGCTATACGCGGTTGAATTGAAAAAAGAAATGAAGCTATTCGCGGGTGGACTTAAACAAAAAAAAATAAAGCTATACGCCGTTGAATCGAAAAAAGAAATGTAGCTATACGCGGTTGGACTTAAAAAAAAAATAAAGCTATACGCGATTGGACTTAAAAAAAAAAATAAAGCTATACGCGGTTGGACTTAAAAAAAAAGTAAAGCAACACACGGTTGGACCTAAAAAAAAAATAAAGCTATACGCGGTTGAACTGAAAAAAAAATGAAGCTATACGCGGTTGGATTTAACAAAAAAAAAAATAAAGCTATACGCGGTTGGGCTTAAAATAAAAATAAACCTATACGCGATTGGACTTAAAAAAAAAGTAAAGCTACACGCGGTTGGACCAAAAAAAAAAATAAAGCTATACGCGGTTGGCCTAAAAAAAAAATAAAACTACACGCGGTTGGACCTAAAAAAAAAATAAAGCTATACGCGGTTGAACTGAAAAAAAAAGTAAAGCTACACGCGGTTGGACCAAAAAAAAAAATAAAGCTATACGCGGTTGAACTGAAAAAAAAATGAAGCTATACGCGGTTAGATTTAACAAAAGAAAATAAAGCTATATGCGGGTGGACCTAAAAAAAAAATAAAGCTATACGCGGTTGAACTGAAAAAAAAAGTAATGCTACACGCGGTTGGACTGAAACAAAAAATAAGACTATACGCGGTTGGCCTAAAAAAAAAAATTAAAGCTACACGCGGTTGGACCTAAAAAAAAAATAAAGCTATACGCGGTTGGACTAAAAAAAAAAAATAAAGCTATACGCGGTTGTACTGAAAAAAAAAATGTAGCTATACGCGGTTGGACTTAAAAAAGAAAATAAAGCTGTACGCGGTTGGACTTAAACAAGAAAATAAAGCCATACGCATTTGGGCTTAAACAAGAAAATAAAGCCATACGCATTTGGGCTTAAAAAAAAATAAAGCTGTGCGCGGTTGGACTTAAAAAAAAAAATGAAGCTATACGCGGTTGGATTTAACAAAAAAAAGTAAAGCTACACGCGGTTGGACCTAAAAAAAAAATGAAGCTATACGCGGTTGGACTTAAAAAAGGAATGAAGCTATACGCGGTTGGATTTAACAAAAAAAAGTAAAGCTACACGCGGTTGGACCTAAAAAAAAAATAAAGCTATACGCGATTGGACTAAAAAAAAAAATAAAGCTATACGCGGTTGTACTGAAAAAAAAAATGTAGCTATACGCGGTTGGACTTAAAAAAGAAAATAAAGCTGTACGCGGTTGGACTTAAACAAGAAAATAAAGCTATACGCGGTTGGACTGAAAAAAAAAAGTAAAGCTACACGCGGTTGGACCAAAAAAAAATAAAGCTATACGCGGTTGAATTGAAAAAAGAAATGAAGCTATACTCGGGTGGACTTAAACAAAAAATAAGTCTATACGCGGTTGAACTGAAAAAAAAATGAAGCTATACGCGGTTGGACTTAAAAAAAAAGTAAAGCTACACGCGGTTGGAAATAAAAAAAAAGTAATGCTACACGCGGTTGGACTTAAACAAAAAATAAGTCTATACGAGGTTGAACTGAAAAAAAAATGAAGCTATACGCGGTTAGATTTAACAAAGAAAAATAAAGCTATACGCGGTTGTACTGAAAAAAAAAATGTAGCTATACGCGGTTGGACTTAAACAAGAAAATAAAGCTATACGCGGTTGGACTTAAAAAAAAAGTAATGCTACACGCGGTTGGACTGAAACAAAAAATAAGACTATACGCAGTTGGACCTAAAAAAAAAATAAAGCTACACGTGGTTGGATTTAACAACAAAAAAAAATAAAGCTATACGCGGTTGGCTTTAAAAAAAAAATAAAGCTATACTCGGTTGGACCTAAAAAAAATATAAAGCTATACGCGGTTGAACTGAAAAAAAAATGAAGCTATACGCGGTTGGACTTAAAAAAAAATAAGACTATACGCAGTTGGACCTAAAAAAAAAATAAAGCTACACGTGGTTGGACTTAAAAAAAAAATAAAGCTATACGCGGTTGAACTGAAAAAAAAGTAAAGCTACACGCGGTTGCACCTAAAAAAAAAATAAAGCTATACGCGGTTGAATTTAAAAAAGAAATGAAGCTATACGCGGGTGGACTTAAACAAAAAATAAGTCTATACGCGGTTGAACTGAAAAAAAAAATGAAGCTATACGCGGTTGGACTTAAAAAAGAAAATAAAGCTATACGCGGTTGGACTTAAAAAAAAAGTAAAGCTACACGCGGTTGCACCTAAAAAAAAAATAAAGCTATACGCGGTTGAATTGAAAAAAGAAATGAAGCTATTCGCGGGTGGACTTAAACAAAAAATAAGTCTATACGCGGTTGGACTTAAAAAAAAAGTAAAGCTACACGCGGTTGGAAATAAAAAAAAAGTAATGCTACACGCGGTTGGACTTAAACAAAAAATAAGTCTATACGCGGTTGAACTGAAAAAAAAATGAAGCTATACGCGGTTGGACTTAAAAAAAAAGTAAAGCAACACGCGGTTGGACCTAAAAAAAAAATAAAGCTATACGCGGTTGAACTGAAAAAAAAATGAAGCTATACGCGGTTGGATTTAACAAAAAAAAAAATAAAGCTATACGCGGTTGGGCTTAAAATAAAAATAAACCTATACGCGATTGGACTTAAAAAAAAAGTAAAGCTACACGCGGTTGGACCAAAAAAAAAAATAAAGCTATACGCGGTTGAACTGAAAAAAAAATGAAGCTATACGCGGTTGGATTTAACAAAAAAAAGTAAAGCTACACGCGGTTGGACCTAAAAAAAAAATAAAGCTATACGCGGTTGAATTGAAAAAAGAAATGAAGCTATACGCGGTTGGACTTAAAAAAGGAATGAAGCTATACGCGGTTGGATTTAACAAAAAAAAGTAAAGCTACACGCGGTTGGACCTAAAAAAAAAATAAAGCTATACGCGATTGGACTAAAAAAAAAAATAAAGCTATACGCGGTTGTACTGAAAAAAAAAATGTAGCTATACGCGGTTGGACTTAAACAAGAAAATAAAGCTATACGCGGTTGGACTTAAAAAAAAAGTAATGCTACACGCGGTTGGACTGAAACAAAAAATAAGACCATACGCAGTTGGACCTAAAAAAAAAATAAAGCTACACGTGGTTGGATTTAACAACAAAAAAAAATAAAGCTATACGCGGTTGGCTTTAAAAAAAAAATAAAGCTATACTCGGTTGGACCTAAAAAAAATATAAAGCTATACGCGGTTGAACTGAAAAAAAAATGAAGCTATACGCGGTTGGACTTAAAAAAAAATAAGACTATACGCAGTTGGACCTAAAAAAAAAATAAAGCTACACGTGGTTGGACTTAAAAAAAAAATAAAGCTATACGCGGTTGAACTGAAAAAAAAGTAAAGCTACACGCGGTTGCACCTAAAAAAAAAATAAAGCTATACGCGGTTGAATTTAAAAAAGAAATGAAGCTATACGCGGGTGGACTTAAACAAAAAATAAGTCTATACGCGGTTGAACTGAAAAAAAAAATGAAGCTATACGCGGTTGGACTTAAAAAAGAAAATAAAGCTATACGCGGTTGGACTTAAAAAAAAAGTAAAGCTACACGCGGTTGCACCTAAAAAAAAAATAAAGCTATACGCGGTTGAATTGAAAAAAGAAATGAAGCTATTCGCGGGTGGACTTAAACAAAAAATAAGTCTATACGCGGTTGGACTTAAAAAAAAAGTAAAGCTACACGCGGTTGGAAATAAAAAAAAAGTAATGCTACACGCGGTTGGACTTAAACAAAAAATAAGTCTATACGCGGTTGAACTGAAAAAAAATGAAGCTATACGCGGTTGGACTTAAAAAAAAAGTAAAGCAACACGCGGTTGGACCTAAAAAAAAAATAAAGCTATACGCGGTTGAACTGAAAAAAAAATGAAGCTATACGCGGTTGGATTTAACAAAAAAAAAAATAAAGCTATACGCGGTTGGGCTTAAAATAAAAATAAACCTATACGCGATTGGACTTAAAAAAAAAGTAAAGCTACACGCGGTTGGACCAAAAAAAAAAATAAAGCTATACGCGGTTGAACTGAAAAAAAAATGGAGCTATACGCGGTTGGATTTAACAAAAAAAAGTAAAGCTACACGCGGTTGGACCTAAAAAAAAAATAAAGCTATACGCGGTTGAATTGAAAAAAGAAATGAAGCTATACGCGGTTGGACTTAAAAAAGGAATGAAGCTATACGCGGTTGGATTTAACAAAAAAAAGTAAAGCTACACGCGGTTGGACCTAAAAAAAAAATAAAGCTATACGCGATTGGACTAAAAAAAAAAATAAAGCTATACGCGGTTGTACTGAAAAAAAAAATGTAGCTATACGCGGTTGGACTTAAAAAAGAAAATAAAGCTGTACGCGGTTGGACTTAAACAAGAAAATAAAGCTATACGCGGTTGGACTGAAAAAAAAAAGTAAAGCTACACGCGGTTGGACCAAAAAAAAATAAAGCTATACGCGGTTGAATTGAAAAAAGAAATGAAGCTATACTCGGGTGGACTTAATCAAAAAATAAGTCTATACGCGGTTGAACTGAAAAAAAAATGAAGCTATACGCGGTTGGACTTAAAAAAAAAGTAAAGCTACACGCGGTTGGAAATAAAAAAAAAGTAATGCTACACGCGGTTGGACTTAAACAAAAAATAAGTCTATACGAGGTTGAACTGAAAAAAAAATGAAGCTATACGCGGTTAGATTTAACAAAAAAAAATAAAGCTATACGCGGTTGTACTGAAAAAAAAAATGTAGCTATACGCGGTTGGACTTAAACAAGAAAATAAAGCTATACGCGGTTGGACTTAAAAAAAAAGTAATGCTACACGCGGTTGGACTGAAACAAAAAATAAGACTATACGCAGTTGGACCTAAAAAAAAAATAAAGCTACACGTGGTTGGATTTAACAACAAAAAAAAATAAAGCTATACGCGGTTGGCTTTAAAAAAAAAATAAAGCTATACTCGGTTGGACCTAAAAAAAATATAAAGCTATACGCGGTTGAACTGAAAAAAAAATGAAGCTATACGCGGTTGGACTTAAAAAAAAATAAGACTATACGCAGTTGGACCTAAAAAAAAAATAAAGCTACACGTGGTTGGACTTAAAAAAAAAATAAAGCTATACGCGGTTGAACTGAAAAAAAAGTAAAGCTACACGCGGTTGCACCTAAAAAAAAAATAAAGCTATACGCGGTTGAATTTAAAAAAGAAATGAAGCTATACGCGGGTGGACTTAAACAAAAAATAAGTCTATACGCGGTTGAACTGAAAAAAAAAATGAAGCTATACGCGGTTGGACTTAAAAAAGAAAATAAAGCTATACGCGGTTGGACTTAAAAAAAAAGTAAAGCTACACGCGGTTGAATTGAAAAAAGAAATGAAGCTATTCGCGGGTGGACTTAAACAAAAAATAAGTCTATACGCGGTTGGACTTAAAAAAAAAGTAAAGCTACACGCGGTTGGAAATAAAAAAAAAGTAATGCTACACGCGGTTGGACTTAAACAAAAAATAAGTCTATACGCGGTTGAACTGAAAAAAAAATGAAGCTATACGCGGTTGGACTTAAAAAAAAAGTAAAGCAACACGCGGTTGGACCTAAAAAAAAAATAAAGCTATACGCGGTTGAACTGAAAAAAAAATGAAGCTATACGCGGTTGGATTTAACAAAAAAAAAAATAAAGCTATACGCGGTTGGGCTTAAAATAAAAATAAACCTATACGCGATTGGACTTAAAAAAAAAGTAAAGCTACACGCGGTTGGACCAAAAAAAAAAATAAAGCTATACGCGGTTCAACTGAAAAAAAAAATGAAGCTATACGCGGTTGGACTTAAAAAAGGAATGAAGCTATACGCGGTTGGACTTAAAAAAAAAATAAAGCTATACGCGATTGGACTTAAAAAAAAAAAATAAAGCTATACGCGGTTGGACTTAAACAAGAAAATAAAGCCATACGCGGTTGGGCTTAAAAAAAATAAAGCTGTACGCGGTTGGACTTAAAAAAGAAAATAAAGCTATACGCGGTTGGACTTAAAAAAAAGTAAAGCTACACGCGGTTGGACCTAAAAAAAAAATAAAGCTATACGCGGTTGAATTGAAAAAAGAAATGAAGCTATTCGCGGGTGGACTTAAACAAAAAAAAATAAAGCTATACGCCGTTGAATCGAAAAAAGAAATGTAGCTATACGCGGTTGGACTTAAAAAAAAAATAAAGCTATACGCGATTGGACTTAAAAAAAAAAATAAAGCTATACGCGGTTGGACTTAAAAAAAAAGTAAAGCAACACACGGTTGGACGTAAAAAAAAAATAAAGCTATACGCGGTTGAACTGAAAAAAAAATGAAGCTATACGCGGTTGGATTTAACAAAAAAAAAAATAAAGCTATACGCGGTTGGGCTTAAAATAAAAATAAACCTATACGCGATTGGACTTAAAAAAAAAGTAAAGCTACACGCGGTTGGACCAAAAAAAAAAATAAAGCTATACGGGGTTCAACTGAAAAAAAAAATGAAGCTATACGCGGTTGGACTTAAAAAAGGAATGAAGCTATACGCGGTTGGACTTAAAAAAAAAATAAAGCTATACGCGATTGGACTTAAAAAAAAAAATAAAGCTATACGCGGTTGGACTTAAACAAGAAAATAAAGCCATACGCGGTTGGGCTTAAAAAAAATAAAGCTGTACGCGGTTGGACTTAAAAAAGAAAATAAAGCTATACGCGGTTGGACTTAAAAAAAAATAAGACTATACGCAGTTGGACCTAAAAAAAAAATAAAGCTACACGTGGTTGGACTTAAAAAAAAAATAAAGCTATACGCGGTTGGACTTGAAAAAGGAATGAAGCTATACGCGGTTGGATTTAACAAAAAAAAGTAAAGCTACACGCGGTTGGACCTAAAAAAAAAATAAAGCTATACGCGGTTGAATTGAAAAAAGAAATGTAGCTATACGCGGTTGGACTTAAAAAAGAAAATAAAGCTATACGCGATTGGACTTAAACAAAAAATAAGACTATACGCAGTTGGACCTAAAAAAAAAATAAAGCTACACGTGGTTGGGTTTAACAAAAAAAAAAAATAAAGCTATACGCGGTTGGCTTTAAAAAAAAAATAAAGCTATACTCGGTTGGACCTAAAAAAAATATAAAGCTATACGCGGTTGAACTGAAAAAAAAATGAAGCTATACGCGGTTGGACTTAAAAAAAAATAAGACTATACGCAGTTGGACCTAAAAAAAAAATAAAGCTACACGTGGTTGGACTTAAAAAAAAAATAAAGCTATACGCGGTTGAACTGAAAAAAAATGAAGCCATACGCGGTTGGATTTAACAAAAAAAAATAAAGCTATACGCGGTTGGACTTAAAAAAAAAGTAAAGCTACACGCGGTTGCACCTAAAAAAAAAATAAAGCTATACGCGGTTGAATTTAAAAAAGAAATGAAGCTATACGCGGGTGGACTTAAACAAAAAATAAGTCTATACGCGGTTGAACTGAAAAAAAAAATGAAGCTATACGCGGTTGGACTTAAAAAAGAAAATAAAGCTATACGCGGTTGGACTTAAAAAAAAAGTAAAGCTACACGCGGTTGCACCTAAAAAAAAAATAAAGCTATACGCGGTTGAATTGAAAAAAAAATGTAGCTATACGCGGTTGGACTTAAAAAAGAAAATAAAGCTGTACGCGGTTGGACTTAAACAAGAAAATAAAGCCATACGAATTTGGGCTAAAAAAAAATAAAGCTGTGCGCGGTTGGACTTAAAAAAAAAAATGAAGCTGTACGCGGTTGGACTTAAAAAAGGAATGAAGCTATACGCGGTTGGATTTAACAAAAAAAAGTAAAGCTACACGCGGTTGCACCTAAAAAAAAAATAAAGCTATACGGGGTTGAATTGAAAAAAGAAATGAAGCTATTCGCGGGTGGACTGAAACAAAAAATAAGACTATACGCAGTTGGACCTAAAAAAAAAATAAAGCTACACGCGGTTGGACCTAAAAAAAAAAATAAAGCTATACGCGGTTGGCCTAAAAAAAAAAATAAAACTACACGCGGTTGGACCTAAAAAAAAAATAAAGCTATACGCGGTTGAACTGAAAAAAAAAGTAACGCTACACGCGGTTGGACCTAAAAAAAAAATAAAGCTATACGCGGTTGAATCGAAAAAAGAAATGTAGCTATACGCGGTTGGACTTAAAAAAAAAATAAAGCTATACGCGATTGGAATTAAAAAAAAAAATAAAGCTATACGCGGTTGGACTTAAAAAAAAAGTAAAGCAACACGCGGTTGGACCTAAAAAAAAAATAAAGCTATACGCGGTTGAACTGAAAAAAAAATGAAGCTATACGCGGTTGGATTTAACAAAAAAAAAAATAAAGCTATACGCGGTTGGGCTTAAAATAAAAATAAACCTATACGCGATTGGACTTAAAAAAAAAGTAAAGCTACACGCGGTTGGACCAAAAAAAAAATAAAGCTATACGCGGTTCAACTGAAAAAAAAAAATGAAGCTATACGCGGTTGGACCTAAAAAAAAAATAAAGCTACACGTGGTTGGACTTAAAAAAAAAAAGCTATACGCGGTTGAACTGAAAAAAAATGAAGCCATACGCGGTTGGATTTAACAAAAAAAAATGAAGCTATACGCGGTTGGACTTAAAAAAAAAGTAAAGCTACACCCGGTTGCACCTAAAAAAAAAATAAAGCTATACGCGGTTGAATTTAAAAAAGGAATGAAGCTATACGCGGTTGGACTTAAAAAAAAAATAAAGCTATACGCGATTGGACTTAAAAAAAAAAAATAAACCTATACGCGGTTGGACTTAAACAAGAAAATAAAGCCATACGCGGTCGGGCTTAAAAAAAATAAAGCTGTACGCGGTTCGACTTAAAAAAGAAAATAAAGCTATACGCGGGTGGACCTAAAAAAAAAATAAAGCTATACGCGGTTGAACTGAAAAAAAAAGTAATGCTACACGCGGTTGGACTGAAACAAAAAATAAGACTAAACGCGGTTGGCCTAAAAAAAAAAATTAAAGCTACACGCGGTTGGACCTAAAAAAAAAATAAAGCTATACGCGGTTGGACTAAAAAAAAAAAAAATAAAGCTATACGCGGTTGTACTGAAAAAAAAAATGTAGCTATACGCGGTTGGACTTAAAAAAGAAAATAATGCTGTACGCGGTTGGACTTAAACAAGAAAATAAAGCCATACGCATTTGGGCTTAAAAAAAATGAAGCTATACGCGGTTGGATTTAACAACAAAAAAAAATAAAGCTATACGCGGTTGGCTTTAAAAAAAAAATAAAGCTATACTCGGTTGGACCTAAAAAAAATATAAAGCTATACGCGGTTGAACTGAAAAAAAAATGAAGCTATACGCGGTTAGATTTAACAAAAAAAAATAAAGCTATACGAGGTTGGCTTAAAAAAAAATAAAGCTATACGCGGTTGGACTTAAAAAAAAATAAGACTATACGCAGTTGGACCTAAAAAAAAAATAAAGCGACACGTGGTTGGACTTAATAAAAAATAAAGCTATACGCGGTTGTACTGAAAAAAAATGAAGCCATACGCGGTTGGATTTAACAAAAAAAAATAAAGCTATACGCGGTTGGACTTAAAAAAAAAGTAAAGCTACACGCGGTTGCACCTAAAAAAAAAATAAAGCTATACGCGGTTGAATTGAAAAAAGAAATGAAGCTATACGCGGTTGGATTTAACAAAAAAAAATAGAGCTATACGCGGTTGGCCTTAAAAAAAAAATAAAGTTATACGCGGGTGGACTTAAAAAAAAAGTAATGCTACACGCCGTTGGACTGAAACAAAAAATAAGACTATACGCAGTTGGACCTAAAAAAAAAATAAAGCTATACGCGGTTGAACTGAAAAAAAAAGTAAAGCTACACGCGGTTGGACCAAAAAAAAAAATAAAGCTATACGCGGTTCAACTGAAAAAAAAGATGAAGCTATACGCGGTTGGACTTAAAAAAGAAAATAGAGCTATACGCTGTTGGACTTAAAAAAAAATAAGACTATACGCAGTTGGACCTAAAAAAAAAATGAAGCTTCACGTGGTTGGATTTAACAAAAAAAATAAAGCTATACGCGGTTGGACTGAAAAAAAATGAAGCCATACGCGGTTGGATTTAACAAAAAAAAATAAAGCTATACGCGGTTGGACTTAAAAAAAAAGTAATGCTACACGCGGTTGCACCTAAAAAAAAAATAAAGCTATACGCGGTTGAATTGAAAAAAGAAATGAAGCTATACGCGGTTGGATTTAACAAAAAAAAATAGAGCTATACGCGGTTGGCCTTAAAAAAAAAATCAAGTTATACGCGGGTGGACTTAAAAAAAAAGTAATGCTACACGCCGTTGGACTGAAACAAAAAATAAGACTATACGCAGTTGGACCTAAAAAAAAAATAAAGCTATACGCGGTTGAACTGAAAAAAAAAGTAAAGCTACACGCGGTTGGACCAAAAAAAAAAATAAAGCTATACGCGGTTCAACTGAAAAAAAAGATGAAGCTATACGCGGTTGGACTTAAAAAAGAAAATAAAGCTATACGCTGTTGGACCTAAAACAAAAATAAAGCTATACGCGGTTGGACTAAAAAAAAAAATAAAGCTATACGCGGTTGGACTTAAAAAAAAAAATGAAGCTATACGCGGTTGGATTTAACAAAAAAAAGTAAAGCTACACGCGGTTGGACCTAAAAAAAAAATAAAGCTATACGCGGTTGAATTGAAAAAAGAAATGTAGCTATACGCGGTTGGACTTAAAAAAGAAAATAAAGCTATACGCGATTGGACTTAAAAAAAAAAATAAAGCTATACGCGGTTGGACTTAAAATAGAAAATAAAGTCATACGCGGTTGGGCTTAAAAAAAATAAAGCTGTACGCGGTTGGACTTAAAAAAGAAAATAAAGCTATACGCGGGTGGACTTAAACAAAAAATAAGTCTATACGCGGTTGAACTGAAAAAAAAATGAAGCTATACGCGGTTGGACTTAAAAAAGAAAATAAAGCTATACACGGGTGGACCTAAAAAAAATATAAAGCTATACGCGGTTGAACTGAAAAAAAATGAAGCTATACGCGGTTAGATTTAACAAAAAAAAAATAAAGCTATACGCGGTTGGCTTAAAAAAAAAATGAAGCTATACGCGGTTGGACTTAAAAAAAAAATAAAGCTACACGCGGTTGGCCTTAAAAAAAAAAATAAAGCTATACGCGGGTGGACTTAAAAAAAAAGTAAAGCTACACGCGGTTGGAAATAAAAAAAAAGTAATGCTACACGCGGTTGGACTTAAACAAAAAATAAGTCTATACGCGGTTGAACTGAAAAAAAAATGAAACTAAACGCGGTTAGATTTAACAAAAAAAAATAAAGTTATACGCGGGTGGACTGAAAAAAAAAGTAATGCTACACGCCGTTGGACTGAAACAAAAAATAAGACTATACGCAGTTGGACCTAAAAAAAAAATAAAGCTTCACGCGGTTGGACCTAAAAAAAAAATAAAGCTATACGCGGTTGAATTGAAAAAAGAAGTGAAGCTATACGCGGTTGGATTTAACAAAAAAAAATAAAGCTATACGCGGTTGGCTTAAAAAAAAAAATAAAGCTATACGCGGTTGGACATAAAAAAAAAATAAAGCTACACGCGGTTGGAAATAAAAGAAAAATAAAACTATACGCGGTTGAACTGAAAAAAAAATGAAGCTATACGCGGTTAGATGTAACAAAAAAAAATAAAGCTATACGCGGTTGGCTTAAAAAAAAAAATAAAGCTATACGCGGTTGGACATAATAAAAAAATAAAGCTATACGCGGTGGACTTAAAAAAAAAATAAAGCTATACGCGGTTGTACTGAAAAAAAATGAAGCTATACGCGGTTGGATTTAACAAAAAAAAATAAAGCTATACGCGGTTGGCTTTAAAAAACAAATAAAGCTATACGCGGTTGGACTTAAAAAAAAAAGTAAAGCTACACGCGGTTGGACCTAAAAAAAAAATAAAGCTATACGCGGTTGAACTGAAAAAAAAAAATAAAGCTACACGCGGTTGAACTGAAAAAAAAAAATAAAGCTACACGCGGTTGAACTGAAAAAAAAAATGAAGCTATACGCGGTTGGACTTAAAAAAGAAACTAAAGCTATACGCTGTTGGACCTAAAAAAAAAATAAACCTGTACGCGGTTCGACGTAAAAAAAAAGTAAAGCTACACGCGGTTGGAAAAAAAAAAATAAGGCTATACGCGGTTGAACTGAAAAAAAAATGAAGCTATACGCGGTTGGATTTAACAAAAAAAAAAATAAAGCTATACGCGGTTGAACTGAAAAAAAAATGAAGCTATACGCGGTTAGATTTAACAAAAAAAAATAAAGCTATACGCGGTTGGCTTAAAAAAAAATAAAGTTAAACGCGGGTGGACCTAAAAAAAAAATAAAGCTATACGCGGTTGAACTGAAAAAAAAAAGTAAAGCTACACGCGGTTGGATCTAAAAAAAAAATAAAGCTATACGCGGTTGGCCTAAAAAAAAAAATTAAAGCTACACGCAGTTGGACCAAAAAAAAAATAAAGCTATACGCGGTTGGACTTAAAAAAAAAATAAAGCTATACACTGTTGAATTGAAAAAAGAAATGAAGCTATACGCGGTTGGCTTTAAAAAAAAAATGAAGCTACACGCGGTTGGACCAAAAAAAAAATAAAGCTATACGCGGTTGGACTTAAAAAAGAAAATAAAGCTTTACGTGGTTGGACTTAAACAAGAAAATAAAGCCATACGCATTTGGGCATAAAAAAAAATAAAGCTGTACGCGGTTGGACTGACAAAAAAATGAAGCTATACGCGTTTGGATTTCACAAAAAAAATTAAAGCTACACGCGGTTGGCCTTAAAAAAAAAAATAAAGCTATACACGGGTGGTCTTAAAAAAAAAGTAATGCTACACGCGGTTAGACTTAAAAAAAAAGTAAAGCTACACGCGGTTGGACCTAAAAAAAAAATGAAGCTATACGCGGTTGGACTTAAAAAAGAAAATAAAGCTATACGAGGTTGGACTTAAACAAGAAAATAAAGCCATACGCATTTGGGCTTAAAAAAAAATGAAGCTATACGCGTTTGGATTTCACAAAAAAAATTAAAGCTACACGCGGTTGGCCTTAAAAAAAAAAATAAAGCTATACACGGGTGGTCTTAAAAAAAAAGTAATGCTACACGCGGTTAGACTTAAAAAAAAAGTAAAGCTACACGCGGTTGGACCTAAAAAAAAAATGAAGCTATACGCGGTTGGACTTAAAAAAGAAAATAAAGCTATACGAGGTTGGACTTAAACAAGAAAATAAAGCCATACGCATTTGGGCTTAAAAAAAAATAAAGCTATACGCGGTTGGACTTAAAAAAGAAAATAAAGCTATACACGGGTGGACCTAAAAAAAATATAAAGCTATACGCGGTTGAACTGAAAAAAAATGAAGCTATACGCGGTTAGATTTAACAAAAAAAAAATAAAGCTATACGCGGTTGGCTTAAAAAAAAAAAGTAAAGCTACACGCGGTTGGACCTAAAAAAAAAATAAAGCTATACGCGGTTGAATTGAAAAAAGAAATGTAGCTATACGCGGTTGGACTTAAAAAAGAAAATAAAGCTATACGCGATTGGACTTAAAAAAAAAAATAAAGCTATACGCGGTTGGACTTAAAATAGAAAATAAAGTCATACGCGGTTGGGCTTAAAAAAAATAAAGCTGTACGCGGTTGGACTTAAAAAAGAAAATAAAGCTATACGCTGTTGGACCTAAAACAAAAATAAAGCTATACGCGGTTGGACTAAAAAAAAAAATAAAGCTATACGCGGTTGGATTTAACAAAAAAAAGTAAAGCTACACGCGGTTGGACCTAAAAAAAAAATAAAGCTATACGCGGTTGAATTGAAAAAAGAAATGTAGCTATACGCGGTTGGACTTAAAAAAGAAAATAACTCTATACGCGATTGGACTTAAAAAAAAAAATAAAGCTATACGCGGTTGGACTTAAAATAGAAAATGAAGTCATACGCGGTTGGGCTTAAAAAAAATAAAGCTGTACGCGGTTGGACTTAAAAAAGAAAATAAAGCTATACGCGGGTGGACTTAAACAAAAAATAAGTCTATACGCGGTTGAACTGAAAAAAAAATGAAGCTATACGCGGTTGGACTTAAAAAAGAAAATAAAGCTATACACGGGTGGACCTAAAAAAAATATAAAGCTATACGCGGTTGAACTGAAAAAAAAAGAAGCTATACGCGGTTAGATTTAACAAAAAAAAAATAAAGCTATACGCGGTTGGCTTAAAAAAAAAATAAAGCTATACGCGGTTGGCCTTAAAAAAAAAATAAAGCTACACGCGGTTGGCCTTAAAAAAAAAAATAAAGCTATACGCGGGTGGACTTAAAAAAAAAGTAAAGCTACACGCGGTTGGAAATAAAAAAAAAGTAATGCTACACGCCGTTGGACTGAAACAAAAAATAAGACTATACGCAGTTGGACCTAAAAAAAAAATAAAGCTTCACGCGGTTGGACCTAAAAAAAAAATAAAGCTATACGCGGTTGGCCTAAAAAAAAAAATTAAAGCTACACGCGGTTGGACCTAAAAAAAGAATAAAGCAATACGCGGTTGAACTGAAAAAAAAAAGTAAAGCTACACGCGGTTGGACCAAAAAAAAAAATAAAGCTATACGCGGTTCAACTGAAAAAAAAAATGAAGCTATACGCGGTTGGACTTAAAAAAGAAAATAAAGCTATACGCGGTTGGACTTAAAAAAAAAGTAATGCTACACGCCGTTGGACTGAAACAAAAAATAAGACTATACGCAGTTGGACCTAAAAAAAAAATAAAGCTATACGCGGTTGAATTGAAAAAAGAAGTGAAGCTATACGCGGTTGATTTAACAAAAAAAAATAAAGCTATACGCGGTTGGCTTAAAAAAAAAATAAAGCTATACGCGGTTGGACATAAAAAAAAAATAAAGCTACACGCGGTTGGAAATAAAAGAAAAATAAAACTATACGCGGTTGAACTGAAAAAAAAATGAAGCTATACGCGGTTAGATTTAACAAAAAAAAATAAAGCTATACGCGGTTGGCTTAAAAAAAAAAATAAAGCTATACGCGGTTGGACATAATAAAAAAATAAAGCTATACGCGGTGGACTTAAAAAAAAAATAAAGCTATACGCGGTTGTACTGAAAAAAAATGAAGCTATACGCGGTTGGATTTAACAAAAAAAAATAAAGCTATACGCGGTTGGCTTTAAAAAACAAATAAAGCTATACGCGGTTGGACTTAAAAAAAAAAGTAAAGCTACACGCGGTTGGACCTAAAAAAAAAATAAAGCTATACGCGGTTGGCCTAAAAAAAAAAATTAAAGCTACACGCAGTTGGACCAAAAAAAAAATAAAGCTATACGCGGTTGAACTGAAAAAAAAAAATAAAGCTACACGCGGTTGAACTGAAAAAAAAAATGAAGCTATACGCGGTTGGACTTAAAAAAGAAACTAAAGCTATACGCTGTTGGACCTAAAAAAAAAATAAACCTGTACGCGGTTGGACGTAAAAAAAAAGTAAAGCTACACGCGGTTGGAAAAAAAAAAAATAAGGCTATACGCGGTTGAACTGAAAATAAAATGAAGCTATACGCGGTTGGATTTAACAAAAAAAAAAATAAAGCTATACGCGGTTGAACTGAAAAAAAAATGAAGCTATACGCGGTTAGATTTAACAAAAAAAAATAAAGCTATACGCGGTTGGCTTAAAAAAAAATAAAGTTAAACGCGGGTGGACCTAAAAAAAAAATAAAGCTATACGCGGTTGAACTGAAAAAAAAAATAAAGCTATACACTGTTGAATTGAAAAAAGAAATGAAGCTATACGCGGTTGGCTTTAAAAAAAAAATGAAGCTACACGCGGTTGGACCAAAAAAAAAATAAAGCTATACGCGGTTGGACTTAAAAAAGAAAATAAAGCTTTACGCGGTTGGACTTAAACAAGAAAATAAAGCCATACGCATTTGGGCATAAAAAAAAATAAAGCTGTACGCGGTTGGACTGACAAAAAAATGAAGCTATACGCGTTTGGATTTCACAAAAAAAAATAAAGCTACACGCGGTTGGACCTAAAAAAAAAATAAAGCTATACGCGGTTGAATTGAAAAAAGAAATGAAGCTATTCGCGGGTGGACTTAAACAAAAAAAAATAAAGCTATACGCCGTTGAATCGAAAAAAGAAATGTAGCTATACGCGGTTGGACTTAAAAAAAAAATAAAGCTATACGCGATTGGACTTAAAAAAAAAAATAAAGCTATACGCGGTTGGACTTAAAAAAAAAGTAAAGCAACACACGGTTGGACCTAAAAAAAAAATAAAGCTATACGCGGTTGAACTGAAAAAAAAATGAAGCTATACGCGGTTGGATTTAACAAAAAAAAAAATAAAGCTATACGCGGTTGGGCTTAAAATAAAAATAAACCTATACGCGATTGGACTTAAAAAAAAAGTAAAGCTACACGCGGTTGGACCAAAAAAAAAAATAAAGCTATACGCGGTTCAACTGAAAAAAAAAATGAAGCTATACGCGGTTGGACTTAAAAAAGGAATGAAGCTATACGCGGTTGGACTTAAAAAAAAAATAAAGCTATACGCGATTGGACTTAAAAAAAAAAATAAAGCTATACGCGGTTGGACTTAAACAAGAAAATAAAGCCATACGCGGTTGGGCTTAAAAAAAATAAAGCTGTACGCGGTTGGACTTAAAAAAGAAAATAAAGCTATACGCGGTTGGACTTAAAAAAAAATAAGACTATACGCAGTTGGACCTAAAAAAAAAATAAAGCTACACGTGGTTGGACTTAAAAAAAAAATAAAGCTATACGCGGTTGGACTTGAAAAAGGAATGAAGCTATACGCGGTTGGATTTAACAAAAAAAAGTAAAGCTACACGCGGTTGGACCTAAAAAAAAAATAAAGCTATACGCGGTTGAATTGAAAAAAGAAATGTAGCTATACGCGGTTGGACTTAAAAAAGAAAATAAAGCTATACGCGATTGGACTTAAACAAAAAATAAGACTATACGCAGTTGGACCTAAAAAAAAAATAAAGCTACACGTGGTTGGGTTTAACAAAAAAAAAAAAATAAAGCTATACGCGGTTGGCTTTAAAAAAAAAATAAAGCTATACTCGGTTGGACCTAAAAAAAATATAAAGCTATACGCGGTTGAACTGAAAAAAAAATGAAGCTATACGCGGTTGGACTTAAAAAAAAAATAAGACTATACGCAGTTGGACCTAAAAAAAAAATAAAGCTACACGTGGTTGGACTTAAAAAAAAAATAAAGCTATACGCGGTTGAACTGAAAAAAAATGAAGCCATACGCGGTTGGATTTAACAAAAAAAAATAAAGCTATACGCGGTTGGACTTAAAAAAAAAGTAAAGCTACACGCGGTTGCACCTAAAAAAAAAATAAAGCTATACGCGGTTGAATTTAAAAAAGAAATGAAGCTATACGCGGGTGGACTTAAACAAAAAATAAGTCTATACGCGGTTGAACTGAAAAAAAAAATGAAGCTATACGCGGTTGGACTTAAAAAAGAAAATAAAGCTATACGCGGTTGGACTTAAAAAAAAAGTAAAGCTACACGCGGTTGCACCTAAAAAAAAAATAAAGCTATACGCGGTTGAATTGAAAAAAAAATGTAGCTATACGCGGTTGGACTTAAAAAAGAAAATAAAGCTGTACGCGGTTGGACTTAAACAAGAAAATAAAGCCATACGAATTTGGGCTAAAAAAAAATAAAGCTGTGCGCGGTTGGACTTAAAAAAAAAAATGAAGCTGTACGCGGTTGGACTTAAAAAAGGAATGAAGCTATACGCGGTTGGATTTAACAAAAAAAAGTAAAGCTACACGCGGTTGCACCTAAAAAAAAAATAAAGCTATACGGGGTTGAATTGAAAAACGAAATGAAGCTATTCGCGGGTGGACTGAAACAAAAAATAAGACTATACGCAGTTGGACCTAAAAAAAAAATAAAGCTACACGCGGTTGGACCTAAAAAAAAAAATAAAGCTATACGCGGTTGGCCTAAAAAAAAAAATAAAACTACACGCGGTTGGACCTAAAAAAAAAATAAAGCTATACGCGGTTGAACTGAAAAAAAAAGTAACGCTACACGCGGTTGGACCTAAAAAAAAAATAAAGCTATACGCGGTTGAATCGAAAAAAGAAATGTAGCTATACGCGGTTGGACTTAAAAAAAAAATAAAGCTATACGCGATTGGAATTAAAAAAAAAAATAAAGCTATACGCGGTTGGACTTAAAAAAAAAGTAAAGCAACACGCGGTTGGACCTAAAAAAAAAATAAAGCTATACGCGGTTGAACTGAAAAAAAAATGAAGCTATACGCGGTTGGATTTAACAAAAAAAAAAATAAAGCTATACGCGGTTGGGCTTAAAATAAAAATAAACCTATACGCGATTGGACTTAAAAAAAAAGTAAAGCTACACGCGGTTGGACCAAAAAAAAAATAAAGCTATACGCGGTTCAACTGAAAAAAAAAATGAAGCTATACGCGGTTGGACCTAAAAAAAAAATAAAGCTACACGTGGTTGGACTTAAAAAAAAAAAGCTATACGCGGTTGAACTGAAAAAAAATGAAGCCATACGCGGTTGGATTTAACAAAAAAAAATAAAGCTATACGCGGTTGGACTTAAAAAAAAAGTAAAGCTACACCCGGTTGCACCTAAAAAAAAAATAAAGCTATACGCGGTTGAATTTAAAAAAGGAATGAAGCTATACGCGGTTGGACTTAAAAAAAAAATAAAGCTATACGCGATTGGACTTAAAAAAAAAAAATAAACCTATACGCGGTTGGACTTAAACAAGAAAATAAAGCCATACGCGGTCGGGCTTAAAAAAAATAAAGCTGTACGCGGTTCGACTTAAAAAAGAAAATAAAGCTATACGCGGGTGGACCTAAAAAAAAAATAAAGCTATACGCGGTTGAACTGAAAAAAAAAGTAATGCTACACGCGGTTGGACTGAAACAAAAAATAAGACTAAACGCGGTTGGCCTAAAAAAAAAAATTAAAGCTACACGCGGTTGGACCTAAAAAAAAAATAAAGCTATACGCGGTTGGACTAAAAAAAAAAAAAATAAAGCTATACGCGGTTGTACTGGAAAAAAAAATGTAGCTATACGCGGTTGGACTTAAAAAAGAAAATAATGCTGTACGCGGTTGGACTTAAACAAGAAAATAAAGCCATACGCATTTGGGCTTAAAAAAAATGAAGCTATACGCGGTTGGATTTAACAACAAAAAAAAATAAAGCTATACGCGGTTGGCTTTAAAAAAAAAATAAAGCTATACTCGGTTGGACCTAAAAAAAATATAAAGCTATACGCGGTTGAACTGAAAAAAAAATGAAGCTATACGCGGTTAGATTTAACAAAAAAAAATAAAGCTATACGAGGTTGGCTTAAAAAAAAATAAAGCTATACGCGGTTGGACTTAAAAAAAAATAAGACTATACGCAGTGGACCTAAAAAAAAAATAAAGCGACACGTGGTTGGACTTAATAAAAAATAAAGCTATACGCGGTTGTACTGAAAAAAAATGAAGCCATACGCGGTTGGATTTAACAAAAAAAAATAAAGCTATACGCGGTTGGACTTAAAAAAAAAGTAAAGCTACACGCGGTTGCACCTAAAAAAAAAATAAAGCTATACGCGGTTGAATTGAAAAAAGAAATGAAGCTATACGCGGTTGGATTTAACAAAAAAAAATAGAGCTATACGCGGTTGGCCTTAAAAAAAAAATAAAGTTATACGCGGGTGGACTTAAAAAAAAAGTAATGCTACACGCCGTTGGACTGAAACAAAAAATAAGACTATACGCAGTTGGACCTAAAAAAAAAATAAAGCTATACGCGGTTGAACTGAAAAAAAAAGTAAAGCTACACGTGGTTGGACTTAAAAAAAAAATAAAGCTATACGCGGTTGAACTGAAAAAAAATGAAGCCATACGCGGTTGGATTTAACAAAAAAAAATAAAGCTATACGCGGTTGGACTTAAAAAAAAAGTAAAGCTACACGCGGTTGCACCTAAAAAAAAAATAAAGCTATACGCGGTTGAATTTAAAAAAGAAATGAAGCTATACGCGGGTGGACTTAAACAAAAAATAAGTCTATACGCGGTTGAACTGAAAAAAAAAATGAAGCTATACGCGGTTGGACTTAAAAAAGAAAATAAAGCTATACGCGGTTGGACTTAAAAAAAAAGTAAAGCTACACGCGGTTGCACCTAAAAAAAAAATAAAGCTATACGCGGTTGAATTGAAAAAAAAATGTAGCTATACGCGGTTGGACTTAAAAAAGAAAATAAAGCTGTACGCGGTTGGACTTAAACAAGAAAATAAAGCCATACGAATTTGGGCTAAAAAAAAATAAAGCTGTGCGCGGTTGGACTTAAAAAAAAAAATGAAGCTGTACGCGGTTGGACTTAAAAAAGGAATGAAGCTATACGCGGTTGGATTTAACAAAAAAAAGTAAAGCTACACGCGGTTGCACCTAAAAAAAAAATAAAGCTATACGGGGTTGAATTGAAAAACGAAATGAAGCTATTCGCGGGTGGACTGAAACAAAAAATAAGACTATACGCAGTTGGACCTAAAAAAAAAATAAAGCTACACGCGGTTGGACCTAAAAAAAAAAATAAAGCTATACGCGGTTGGCCTAAAAAAAAAAATAAAACTACACGCGGTTGGACCTAAAAAAAAAATAAAGCTATACGCGGTTGAACTGAAAAAAAAAGTAACGCTACACGCGGTTGGACCTAAAAAAAAAATAAAGCTATACGCGGTTGAATCGAAAAAAGAAATGTAGCTATACGCGGTTGGACTTAAAAAAAAAATAAAGCTATACGCGATTGGAATTAAAAAAAAAAATAAAGCTATACGCGGTTGGACTTAAAAAAAAAGTAAAGCAACACGCGGTTGGACCTAAAAAAAAAATAAAGCTATACGCGGTTGAACTGAAAAAAAAATGAAGCTATACGCGGTTGGATTTAACAAAAAAAAAAATAAAGCTATACGCGGTTGGGCTTAAAATAAAAATAAACCTATACGCGATTGGACTTAAAAAAAAAGTAAAGCTACACGCGGTTGGACCAAAAAAAAAATAAAGCTATACGCGGTTCAACTGAAAAAAAAAATGAAGCTATACGCGGTTGGACCTAAAAAAAAAATAAAGCTACACGTGGTTGGCTTTAAAAAAAAAATAAAGCTATACTCGGTTGGACCTAAAAAAAATATAAAGCTATACGCGGTTGAACTGAAAAAAAAATGAAGCTATACGCGGTTAGATTTAACAAAAAAAAATAAAGCTATACGAGGTTGGCTTAAAAAAAAATAAAGCTATACGCGGTTGGACTTAAAAAAAAATAAGACTATACGCAGTGGACCTAAAAAAAAAATAAAGCGACACGTGGTTGGACTTAATAAAAAATAAAGCTATACGCGGTTGTACTGAAAAAAAATGAAGCCATACGCGGTTGGATTTAACAAAAAAAAATAAAGCTATACGCGGTTGGACTTAAAAAAAAAGTAAAGCTACACGCGGTTGCACCTAAAAAAAAAATAAAGCTATACGCGGTTGAATTGAAAAAAGAAATGAAGCTATACGCGGTTGGATTTAACAAAAAAAAATAGAGCTATACGCGGTTGGCCTTAAAAAAAAAATAAAGTTATACGCGGGTGGACTTAAAAAAAAAGTAATGCTACACGCCGTTGGACTGAAACAAAAAATAAGACTATACGCAGTTGGACCTAAAAAAAAAATAAAGCTATACGCGGTTGAACTGAAAAAAAAAGTAAAGCTACACGCGGTTGGACCAAAAAAAAAAATAAAGCTATACGCGGTTCAACTGAAAAAAAAGATGAAGCTATACGCGGTTGGACTTAAAAAAGAAAATAGAGCTATACGCTGTTGGACTTAAAAAAAAATAAGACTATACGCAGTTGGACCTAAAAAAAAAATGAAGCTTCACGTGGTTGGATTTAACAAAAAAAATAAAGCTATACGCGGTTGGACTGAAAAAAAATGAAGCCATACGCGGTTGGATTTAACAAAAAAAAATAAAGCTATACGCGGTTGGACTTAAAAAAAAAGTAAAGCTACACGCGGTTGCACCTAAAAAAAAAATAAAGCTATACGCGGTTGAATTTAAAAAAGGAATGAAGCTATACGCGGTTGGACTTAAAAAAAAAATAAAGCTATACGCGATTGGACTTAAAAAAAAAAAATAAACCTATACGCGGTTGGACTTAAACAAGAAAATAAAGCCATACGCGGTCGGGCTTAAAAAAAATAAAGCTGTACGCGGTTCGACTTAAAAAAGAAAATAAAGCTATACGCGGGTGGACCTAAAAAAAAAATAAAGCTATACGCGGTTGAACTGAAAAAAAAAGTAATGCTACACGCGGTTGGACTGAAACAAAAAATAAGACTAAACGCGGTTGGCCTAAAAAAAAAAATTAAAGCTACACGCGGTTGGACCTAAAAAAAAAATAAAGCTATACGCGGTTGGACTAAAAAAAAAAAAAATAAAGCTATACGCGGTTGTACTGGAAAAAAAAATGTAGCTATACGCGGTTGGACTTAAAAAAGAAAATAATGCTGTACGCGGTTGGACTTAAACAAGAAAATAAAGCCATACGCATTTGGGCTTAAAAAAAATGAAGCTATACGCGGTTGGATTTAACAACAAAAAAAAATAAAGCTATACGCGGTTGGCTTTAAAAAAAAAATAAAGCTATACTCGGTTGGACCTAAAAAAAATATAAAGCTATACGCGGTTGAACTGAAAAAAAAATGAAGCTATACGCGGTTAGATTTAACAAAAAAAAATAAAGCTATACGAGGTTGGCTTAAAAAAAAATAAAGCTATACGCGGTTGGACTTAAAAAAAAATAAGACTATACGCAGTTGGACCTAAAAAAAAAATAAAGCGACACGTGGTTGGACTTAATAAAAAATAAAGCTATACGCGGTTGTACTGAAAAAAAATGAAGCCATACGCGGTTGGATTTAACAAAAAAAAATAAAGCTATACGCGGTTGGACTTAAAAAAAAAGTAAAGCTACACGCGGTTGCACCTAAAAAAAAAATAAAGCTATACGCGGTTGAATTGAAAAAAGAAATGAAGCTATACGCGGTTGGATTTAACAAAAAAAAATAGAGCTATACGCGGTTGGCCTTAAAAAAAAAATAAAGTTATACGCGGGTGGACTTAAAAAAAAAGTAATGCTACACGCCGTTGGACTGAAACAAAAAATAAGACTATACGCAGTTGGACCTAAAAAAAAAATAAAGCTATACGCGGTTGAACTGAAAAAAAAAGTAAAGCTACACGCGGTTGGACCAAAAAAAAAAATAAAGCTATACGCGGTTCAACTGAAAAAAAAGATGAAGCTATACGCGGTTGGACTTAAAAAAGAAAATAGAGCTATACGCTGTTGGACTTAAAAAAAAATAAGACTATACGCAGTTGGACCTAAAAAAAAAATGAAGCTTCACGTGGTTGGATTTAACAAAAAAAATAAAGCTATACGCGGTTGGACTGAAAAAAAATGAAGCCATACGCGGTTGGATTTAACAAAAAAAAATAAAGCTATACGCGGTTGGACTTAAAAAAAAAGTAAAGCTACACGCGGTTGCACCTAAAAAAAAAATAAAGCTATACGCGGTTGAATTGAAAAAAGAAATGAAGCTATACGCGGTTGGATTTAACAAAAAAAAATAGAGCTATACGCGGTTGGCCTTAAAAAAAAAATCAAGTTATACGCGGGTGGACTTAAAAAAAAAGTAATGCTACACGCCGTTGGACTGAAACAAAAAATAAGACTATACGCAGTTGGACCTAAAAAAAAAATAAAGCTATACGCGGTTGAACTGAAAAAAAAAGTAAAGCTACACGCGGTTGGACCAAAAAAAAAAATAAAGCTATACGCGGTTCAACTGAAAAAAAAGATGAAGCTATACGCGGTTGGACTTAAAAAAGAAAATAAAGCTATACGCTGTTGGACCTAAAACAAAAATAAAGCTATACGCGTTTGGACTAAAAAAAAAAATAAAGCTATACGCGGTTGGACTTAAAAAAAAAAATGAAGCTATACGCGGTTGGATTTAACAAAAAAAAGTAAAGCTACACGCGGTTGGACCTAAAAAAAAAATAAAGCTATACGCGGTTGAATTGAAAAAAGAAATGTAGCTATACGCGGTTGGACTTAAAAAAGAAAATAAAGCTATACGCGATTGGACTTAAAAAAAAAAATAAAGCTATACGCGGTTGGACTTAAAATAGAAAATAAAGTCATACGCGGTTGGGCTTAAAAAAAATAAAGCTGTACGCGGTTGGACTTAAAAAAGAAAATAAAGCTATACGCGGGTGGACTTAAACAAAAAATAAGTCTATACGCGGTTGAACTGAAAAAAAAATGAAGCTATACGCGGTTGGACTTAAAAAAGAAAATAAAGCTATACACGGGTGGACCTAAAAAAAATATAAAGCTATACGCGGTTGAACTGAAAAAAAATGAAGCTATACGCGGTTAGATTTAACAAAAAAAAAATAAAGCTATACGCGGTTGGCTTAAAAAAAAAATGAAGCTATACGCGGTTGGACTTAAAAAAAAAATAAAGCTACACGCGGTTGGCCTTAAAAAAAAAAATAAAGCTATACGCGGGTGGACTTAAAAAAAAAGTAAAGCTACACGCGGTTGGAAATAAAAAAAAAGTAATGCTACACGCGGTTGGACTTAAACAAAAAATAAGTCTATACGCGGTTGAACTGAAAAAAAATGAAACTAAACGCGGTTAGATTTAACAAAAAAAAATAAAGTTATACGCGGGTGGACTGAAAAAAAAAGTAATGCTACACGCCGTTGGACTGAAACAAAAAATAAGACTATACGCAGTTGGACCTAAAAAAAAAATAAAGCTTCACGCGGTTGGACCTAAAAAAAAAATAAAGCTATACGCGGTTGAATTGAAAAAAGAAGTGAAGCTATACGCGGTTGGATTTAACAAAAAAAAATAAAGCTATACGCGGTTGGCTTAAAAAAAAAAATAAAGCTATACGCGGTTGGACATAAAAAAAAAATAAAGCTACACGCGGTTGGAAATAAAAGAAAAATAAAACTATACGCGGTTGAACTGAAAAAAAAATGAAGCTATACGCGGTTAGATGTAACAAAAAAAAATAAAGCTATACGCGGTTGGCTTAAAAAAAAAAATAAAGCTATACGCGGTTGGACATAATAAAAAAATAAAGCTATACGCGGTGGACTTAAAAAAAAAATAAAGCTATACGCGGTTGTACTGAAAAAAAATGAAGCTATACGCGGTTGGATTTAACAAAAAAAAATAAAGCTATACGCGGTTGGCTTTAAAAAACAAATAAAGCTATACGCGGTTGGACTTAAAAAAAAAAGTAAAGCTACACGCGGTTGGACCTAAAAAAAAAATAAAGCTATACGCGGTTGGCCTAAAAAAAAAAATTAAAGCTACACGCAGTTGGACCAAAAAAAAAATAAAGCTATACGCGGTTGAACTGAAAAAAAAAAATAAAGCTACACGCGGTTGAACTGAAAAAAAAAATGAAGCTATACGCGGTTGGACTTAAAAAATAAACTAAAGCTATACGCTGTTGGACCTAAAAAAAAAATAAACCTGTACGCGGTTGGACGTAAAAAAAAAGTAAAGCTACACGCGGTTGGAAAAAAAAAAAATAAGGCTATACGCGGTTGAACTGAAAAAAAAATGAAGCTATACGCGGTTGGATTTAACAAAAAAAAAAATAAAGCTATACGCGGTTGAACTGAAAAAAAAAATAAAGCTATACACTGTTGAATTGAAAAAAGAAATGAAGCTATACGCGGTTGGCTTTAAAAAAAAAATGAAGCTACACGCGGTTGGACCAAAAAAAAAATAAAGCTATACGCGGTTGGACTTAAAAAAGAAAATAAAGCTTTACGTGGTTGGACTTAAACAAGAAAATAAAGCCATACGCATTTGGGCATAAAAAAAAATAAAGCTGTACGCGGTTGGACTGACAAAAAAATGAAGCTATACGCGTTTGGATTTCACAAAAAAAAATAAAGCTACACGCGGTTGGCCTTAAAAAAAAAAATAAAGCTATACACGGGTGGTCTTAAAAAAAAAGTAATGCTACACGCGGTTAGACTTAAAAAAAAAAGTAAAGCTACACGCGGTTGGACCTAAAAAAAAAATGAAGCTATACGCGGTTGGACTTAAAAAAGAAAATAAAGCTATACGAGGTTGGACTTAAACAAGAAAATAAAGCCATACGCATTTGGGCTTAAAAAAAAATAAAGCTATACGCGGGTGGACCTAAAAAAAAAATAAAGCTATACGCGGTTGAACTGAAAAAAAAAGTAATGCTACACGCGGTTGGACTGAAACAAAAAATAAGACTAAACGCGGTTGGCCTAAAAAAAAAAATTAAAGCTACACGCGGTTGGACCTAAAAAAAAAATAAAGCTATACGCGGTTGGACTAAAAAAAAAAAAAAATAAAGCTATACGCGGTTGTACTGAAAAAAAAAATGTAGCTATACGCGGTTGGACTTAAAAAAGAAAATAATGCTGTACGCGGTTGGACTTAAACAAGAAAATAAAGCCATACGCATTTGGGCTTTAAAAAAATGAAGCTATACGCGGTTGGATTTAACAACAAAAAAAAATAAAGCTATACGCGGTTGGCTTTAAAAAAAAAATAAAGCTATACTCGGTTGGACCTAAAAAAAATATAAAGCTATACGCGGTTGAACTGAAAAAAAAATGAAGCTATACGCGGTTAGATTTAACAAAAAAAAATAAAGCTATACGCGGTTCAACTGAAAAAAAAGATGAAGCTATACGCGGTTGGACTTAAAAAAGAAAATAGAGCTATACGCTGTTGGACTTAAAAAAAATTAAGACTATACGCAGTTGGACCTAAAAAAAAAATGAAGCTTCACGTGGTTGGATTTAACAAAAAAAATAAAGCTATACGCGGTTGGACTGAAAAAAAATGAAGCCATACGCGGTTGGATTTAACAAAAAAAAATAAAGCTATACGCGGTTGGACTTAAAAAAAAAGTAAAGCTACACGCGGTTGCACCTAAAAAAAAAATAAAGCTATACGCGGTTGAATTGAAAAAAGAAATGAAGCTATACGCGGTTGGATTTAACAAAAAAAAATAGAGCTATACGCGGTTGGCCTTAAAAAAAAAATCAAGTTATACGCGGGTGGACTTAAAAAAAAAGTAATGCTACACGCCGTTGGACTGAAACAAAAAATAAGACTATACGCAGTTGGACCTAAAAAAAAAATAAAGCTATACGCGGTTGAACTGAAAAAAAAAGTAAAGCTACACGCGGTTGGACCAAAAAAAAAAATAAAGCTATACGCGGTTCAACTGAAAAAAAAGATGAAGCTATACGCGGTTGGACTTAAAAAAGAAAATAAAGCTATACGCTGTTGGACCTAAAACAAAAATAAAGCTATACGCGTTTGGACTAAAAAAAAAAATAAAGCTATACGCGGTTGGACTTAAAAAAAAAAATGAAGCTATACGCGGTTGGATTTAACAAAAAAAAGTAAAGCTACACGCGGTTGGACCTAAAAAAAAAATAAAGCTATACGCGGTTGAATTGAAAAAAGAAATGTAGCTATACGCGGTTGGACTTAAAAAAGAAAATAAAGCTATACGCGATTGGACTTAAAAAAAAAAATAAAGCTATACGCGGTTGGACTTAAAATAGAAAATAAAGTCATACGCGGTTGGGCTTAAAAAAAATAAAGCTGTACGCGGTTGGACTTAAAAAAGAAAATAAAGCTATACGCGGGTGGACTTAAACAAAAAATAAGTCTATACGCGGTTGAACTGAAAAAAAAATGAAGCTATACGCGGTTGGACTTAAAAAAGAAAATAAAGCTATACACGGGTGGACCTAAAAAAAATATAAAGCTATACGCGGTTGAACTGAAAAAAAATGAAGCTATACGCGGTTAGATTTAACAAAAAAAAAATAAAGCTATACGCGGTTGGCTTAAAAAAAAAATGAAGCTATACGCGGTTGGACTTAAAAAAAAAATAAAGCTACACGCGGTTGGCCTTAAAAAAAAAAATAAAGCTATACGCGGGTGGACTTAAAAAAAAAGTAAAGCTACACGCGGTTGGAAATAAAAAAAAAGTAATGCTACACGCGGTTGGACTTAAACAAAAAATAAGTCTATACGCGGTTGAACTGAAAAAAAAATGAAACTAAACGCGGTTAGATTTAACAAAAAAAAATAAAGTTATACGCGGGTGGACTGAAAAAAAAAGTAATGCTACACGCCGTTGGACTGAAACAAAAAATAAGACTATACGCAGTTGGACCTAAAAAAAAAATAAAGCTTCACGCGGTTGGACCTAAAAAAAAAATAAAGCTATACGCGGTTGAATTGAAAAAAGAAGTGAAGCTATACGCGGTTGGATTTAACAAAAAAAAATAAAGCTATACGCGGTTGGCTTAACAAAAAAAATAAAGCTATACGCGGTTGGACATAAAAAAAAAATAAAGCTACACGCGGTTGGAAATAAAAGAAAAATAAAACTATACGCGGTTGAACTGAAAAAAAAATGAAGCTATACGCGGTTAGATGTAACAAAAAAAAATAAAGCTATACGCGGTTGGCTTAAAAAAAAAAATAAAGCTATACGCGGTTGGACATAATAAAAAAATAAAGCTATACGCGGTGGACTTAAAAAAAAAATAAAGCTATACGCGGTTGTACTGAAAAAAAATGAAGCTATACGCGGTTGGATTTAACAAAAAAAAATAAAGCTATACGCGGTTGGCTTTAAAAAACAAATAAAGCTATACGCGGTTGGACTTAAAAAAAAAAGTAAAGCTACACGCGGTTGGACCTAAAAAAAAAATAAAGCTATACGCGGTTGGCCTAAAAAAAAAAATTAAAGCTACACGCAGTTGGACCAAAAAAAAAATAAAGCTATACGCGGTTGAACTGAAAAAAAAAAATAAAGCTACACGCGGTTGAACTGAAAAAAAAAATGAAGCTATACGCGGTTGGACTTAAAAAAGAAACTAAAGCTATACGCTGTTGGACCTAAAAAAAAAATAAACCTGTACGCGGTTGGACGTAAAAAAAAAGTAAAGCTACACGCGGTTGGAAAAAAAAAAAATAAGGCTATACGCGGTTGAACTGAAAAAAAAATGAAGCTATACGCGGTTGGATTTAACAAAAAAAAAAATAAAGCTATACGCGGTTGAACTGAAAAAAAAATGAAGCTATACGCGGTTAGATTTAACAAAAAAAAATAAAGCTATACGCGGTTGGCTTAAAAAAAAATAAAGTTAAACGCGGGTGGACCTAAAAAAAAAATAAAGCTATACGCGGTTGAACTGAAAAAAAAAAGTAAAGCTACACGCGGTTGGATCTAAAAAAAAAATAAAGCTATACGCGGTTGGCCTAAAAAAAAAAATTAAAGCTACACGCAGTTGGACCAAAAAAAAATAAAGCTATACGCGGTTGGACTTAAAAAAAAAAGTAAAGCTACACGCGGTTGGACCAAAAAAAAAAATAAAGCTATACGCGGTTGAACTGAAAAAAAAAATAAAGCTATACACTGTTGAATTGAAAAAAGAAATGAAGCTATACGCGGTTGGCTTTAAAAAAAAAATGAAGCTACACGCGGTTGGACCAAAAAAAAAATAAAGCTATACGCGGTTGGACTTAAAAAAGAAAATAAAGCTTTACGTGGTTGGACTTAAACAAGAAAATAAAGCCATACGCATTTGGGCATAAAAAAAAATAAAGCTGTACGCGGTTGGACTGACAAAAAAATGAAGCTATACGCGTTTGGATTTCACAAAAAAAAATAAAGCTACACGCGGTTGGCCATAAAAAAAAAAATAAAGCTATACACGGGTGGTCTTAAAAAAAAAGTAATGCTACACGCGGTTAGACTTAAAAAAAAAAGTAAAGCTACACGCGGTTGGACCTAAAAAAAAAATGAAGCTATACGCGGTTGGACTTAAAAAAGAAAATAAAGCTATACGAGGTTGGACTTAAACAAGAAAATAAAGCCATACGCATTTGGGCTTAAAAAAAAATAAAGCTATACGCGGTTGGACTTAAAAAAGAAAATAAAGCTATACACGGGTGGACCTAAAAAAAATATAAAGCTATACGCGGTTGAACTGAAAAAAAATGAAGCTATACGCGGTTAGATTTAACAAAAAAAAAATGAAGCTATACGCGGTTGGCTTAAAAAAAAAAAGTAAAGCTACACGCGGTTGGACCTAAAAAAAAAATAAAGCTATACGCGGTTGAATTGAAAAAAGAAATGTAGCTATACGCGGTTGGACTTAAAAAAGAAAATAAAGCTATACGCGATTGGACTTAAAAAAAAAAATAAAGCTATACGCGGTTGGACTTAAAATAGAAAATAAAGTCATACGCGGTTGGGCTTAAAAAAAATAAAGCTGTACGCGGTTGGACTTAAAAAAGAAAATAAAGCTATACGCTGTTGGACCTAAAACAAAAATAAAGCTATACGCGGTTGGACTAAAAAAAAAAATAAAGCTATACGCGGTTGGACCTAAAAAAAAAATAAAGCTATACGCGGTTGAATTGAAAAAAGAAATGTAGCTATACGCGGTTGGACTTAAAAAAGAAAATAAAGCTATACGCGATTGGACTTAAAAAAAAAAATAAAGCTATACGCGGTTGGACTTAAAATAGAAAATGAAGTCATACGCGGTTGGGCTTAAAAAAAATAAAGCTGTACGCGGTTGGACTTAAAAAAGAAAATAAAGCTATACGCGGGTGGACTTAAACAAAAAATAAGTCTATACGCGGTTGAACTGAAAAAAAAATGAAGCTATACGCGGTTGGACTTAAAAAAGAAAATAAAGCTATACACGGGTGGACCTAAAAAAAATATAAAGCTATACGCGGTTGGACTAAAAAAAAAAAAAAATAAAGCTATACGCGGTTGTACTGAAAAAAAAAATGTAGCTATACGCGGTTGGACTTAAAAAAGAAAATAATGCTGTACGCGGTTGGACTTAAACAAGAAAATAAAGCCATACGCATTTGGGCTTTAAAAAAATGAAGCTATACGCGGTTGGATTTAACAACAAAAAAAAATAAAGCTATACGCGGTTGGCTTTAAAAAAAAAATAAAGCTATACTCGGTTGGACCTAAAAAAAATATAAAGCTATACGCGGTTGAACTGAAAAAAAAATGAAGCTATACGCGGTTAGATTTAACAAAAAAAAATAAAGCTATACGCGGTTCAACTGAAAAAAAAGATGAAGCTATACGCGGTTGGACTTAAAAAAGAAAATAGAGCTATACGCTGTTGGACTTAAAAAAAATTAAGACTATACGCAGTTGGACCTAAAAAAAAAATGAAGCTTCACGTGGTTGGATTTAACAAAAAAAATAAAGCTATACGCGGTTGGACTGAAAAAAAATGAAGCCATACGCGGTTGGATTTAACAAAAAAAAATAAAGCTATACGCGGTTGGACTTAAAAAAAAAGTAAAGCTACACGCGGTTGCACCTAAAAAAAAAATAAAGCTATACGCGGTTGAATTGAAAAAAGAAATGAAGCTATACGCGGTTGGATTTAACAAAAAAAAATAGAGCTATACGCGGTTGGCCTTAAAAAAAAAATTAAGTTATACGCGGGTGGACTTAAAAAAAAAGTAATGCTACACGCCGTTGGACTGAAACAAAAAATAAGACTATACGCAGTTGGACCTAAAAAAAAAATAAAGCTATACGCGGTTGAACTGAAAAAAAAAGTAAAGCTACACGCGGTTGGACCAAAAAAAAAAATAAAGCTATACGCGGTTCAACTGAAAAAAAAGATGAAGCTATACGCGGTTGGACTTAAAAAAGAAAATAAAGCTATACGCTGTTGGACCTAAAACAAAAATAAAGCTATACGCGTTTGGACTAAAAAAAAAAATAAAGCTATACGCGGTTGGACTTAAAAAAAAAAATGAAGCTATACGCGGTTGGATTTAACAAAAAAAAGTAAAGCTACACGCGGTTGGACCTAAAAAAAAAATAAAGCTATACGCGGTTGAATTGAAAAAAGAAATGTAGCTATACGCGGTTGGACTTAAAAAAGAAAATAAAGCTATACGCGATTGGACTTAAAAAAAAAAATAAAGCTATACGCGGTTGGACTTAAAATAGAAAATAAAGTCATACGCGGTTGGGCTTAAAAAAAATAAAGCTGTACGCGGTTGGACTTAAAAAAGAAAATAAAGCTATACGCGGGTGGACTTAAACAAAAAATAAGTCTATACGCGGTTGAACTGAAAAAAAAATGAAGCTATACGCGGTTGGACTTAAAAAAGAAAATAAAGCTATACACGGGTGGACCTAAAAAAAATATAAAGCTATACGCGGTTGAACTGAAAAAAAATGAAGCTATACGCGGTTAGATTTAACAAAAAAAAAATAAAGCTATACGCGGTTGGCTTAAAAAAAAAATGAAGCTATACGCGGTTGGACTTAAAAAAAAAATAAAGCTACACGCGGTTGGCCTTAAAAAAAAAAATAAAGCTATACGCGGGTGGACTTAAAAAAAAAGTAAAGCTACACGCGGTTGGAAATAAAAAAAAAGTAATGCTACACGCGGTTGGACTTAAACAAAAAATAAGTCTATACGCGGTTGAACTGAAAAAAAAATGAAACTAAACGCGGTTAGATTTAACAAAAAAAAATAAAGTTATACGCGGGTGGACTGAAAAAAAAAGTAATGCTACACGCCGTTGGACTGAAACAAAAAATAAGACTATACGCAGTTGGACCTAAAAAAAAAATAAAGCTTCACGCGGTTGGACCTAAAAAAAAAATAAAGCTATACGCGGTTGAATTGAAAAAAGAAGTGAAGCTATACGCGGTTGGATTTAACAAAAAAAAATAAAGCTATACGCGGTTGGCTTAACAAAAAAAATAAAGCTATACGCGGTTGGACATAAAAAAAAAATAAAGCTACACGCGGTTGGAAATAAAAGAAAAATAAAACTATACGCGGTTGAACTGAAAAAAAAATGAAGCTATACGCGGTTAGATGTAACAAAAAAAAATAAAGCTATACGCGGTTGGCTTAAAAAAAAAAATAAAGCTATACGCGGTTGGACATAATAAAAAAATAAAGCTATACGCGGTGGACTTAAAAAAAAAATAAAGCTATACGCGGTTGTACTGAAAAAAAATGAAGCTATACGCGGTTGGATTTAACAAAAAAAAATAAAGCTATACGCGGTTGGCTTTAAAAAACAAATAAAGCTATACGCGGTTGGACTTAAAAAAAAAAGTAAAGCTACACGCGGTTGGACCTAAAAAAAAAATAAAGCTATACGCGGTTGGCCTAAAAAAAAAAATTAAAGCTACACGCAGTTGGACCAAAAAAAAAATAAAGCTATACGCGGTTGAACTGAAAAAAAAAAATAAAGCTACACGCGGTTGAACTGAAAAAAAAAATGAAGCTATACGCGGTTGGACTTAAAAAAGAAACTAAAGCTATACGCTGTTGGACCTAAAAAAAAAATAAACCTGTACGCGGTTGGACGTAAAAAAAAAGTAAAGCTACACGCGGTTGGAAAAAAAAAAAATAAGGCTATACGCGGTTGAACTGAAAAAAAAATGAAGCTATACGCGGTTGGATTTAACAAAAAAAAAAATAAAGCTATACGCGGTTGAACTGAAAAAAAAATGAAGCTATACGCGGTTAGATTTAACAAAAAAAAATAAAGCTATACGCGGTTGGCTTAAAAAAAAATAAAGTTAAACGCGGGTGGACCTAAAAAAAAAATAAAGCTATACGCGGTTGAACTGAAAAAAAAAAGTAAAGCTACACGCGGTTGGATCTAAAAAAAAAATAAAGCTATACGCGGTTGGCCTAAAAAAAAAAATTAAAGCTACACGCAGTTGGACCAAAAAAAAAATAAAGCTATACGCGGTTGGCTTTAAAAAAAAAATGAAGCTACACGCGGTTGGACCAAAAAAAAAATAAAGCTATACGCGGTTGGACTTAAAAAAGAAAATAAAGCTTTACGTGGTTGGACTTAAACAAGAAAATAAAGCCATACGCATTTGGGCATAAAAAAAAATAAAGCTGTACGCGGTTGGACTGACAAAAAAATGAAGCTATACGCGTTTGGATTTCACAAAAAAAAATAAAGCTACACGCGGTTGGCCATAAAAAAAAAAATAAAGCTATACACGGGTGGTCTTAAAAAAAAAGTAATGCTACACGCGGTTAGACTTAAAAAAAAAAGTAAAGCTACACGCGGTTGGACCTAAAAAAAAAATGAAGCTATACGCGGTTGGACTTAAAAAAGAAAATAAAGCTATACGAGGTTGGACTTAAACAAGAAAATAAAGCCATACGCATTTGGGCTTAAAAAAAAATAAAGCTATACGCGGTTGGACTTAAAAAAGAAAATAAAGCTATACACGGGTGGACCTAAAAAAAATATAAAGCTATACGCGGTTGAACTGAAAAAAAATGAAGCTATACGCGGTTAGATTTAACAAAAAAAAAATGAAGCTATACGCGGTTGGCTTAAAAAAAAAAAGTAAAGCTACACGCGGTTGGACCTAAAAAAAAAATAAAGCTATACGCGGTTGAATTGAAAAAAGAAATGTAGCTATACGCGGTTGGACTTAAAAAAGAAAATAAAGCTATACGCGATTGGACTTAAAAAAAAAAATAAAGCTATACGCGGTTGGACTTAAAATAGAAAATAAAGTCATACGCGGTTGGGCTTAAAAAAAATAAAGCTGTACGCGGTTGGACTTAAAAAAGAAAATAAAGCTATACGCTGTTGGACCTAAAACAAAAATAAAGCTATACGCGGTTGGACTAAAAAAAAAAATAAAGCTATACGCGGTTGGACCTAAAAAAAAAATAAAGCTATACGCGGTTGAATTGAAAAAAGAAATGTAGCTATACGCGGTTGGACTTAAAAAAGAAAATAAAGCTATACGCGATTGGACTTAAAAAAAAAAATAAAGCTATACGCGGTTGGACTTAAAATAGAAAATGAAGTCATACGCGGTTGGGCTTAAAAAAAATAAAGCTGTACGCGGTTGGACTTAAAAAAGAAAATAAAGCTATACGCGGGTGGACTTAAACAAAAAATAAGTCTATACGCGGTTGAACTGAAAAAAAAATGAAGCTATACGCGGTTGGACTTAAAAAAGAAAATAAAGCTATACACGGGTGGACCTAAAAAAAATATAAAGCTATACGCGGTTGAACTGAAAAAAAAAGAAGCTATACGCGGTTAGATTTAACAAAAAAAAAATAAAGCTATACGCGGTTGGCTTAAAAAAAAAATAAAGCTATACGCGGTTGGACTTAAAAAAAAAATAAAGCTACACGCGGTTGGCCTTAAAAAAAAAAATAAAGCTATACGCGGGTGGACTTAAAAAAAAAGTAAAGCTACACGCGGTTGGAAATAAAAAAAAAGTAATGCTACACGCCGTTGGACTGAAACAAAAAATAAGACTATACGCAGTTGGACCTAAAAAAAAAATAAAGCTTCAGGCGGTTGGACCTAAAAAAAAAATAAAGCTATACGCGGTTGGCCTAAAAAAAAAAATTAAAGCTACACGCGGTTGGACCTAAAAAAAGAATAAAGCAATACGCGGTTGAACTGAAAAAAAAAAGTAAAGCTACACGCGGTTGGACCAAAAAAAAAAATAAAGCTATACGCGGTTCAACTGAAAAAAAAAATGAAGCTATACGCGGTTGGACTTAAAAAAGAAAATAAAGCTATACGCGGTTGGACTTAAAAAAAAAGTAATGCTACACGCCGTTGGACTGAAACAAAAAATAAGACTATACGCAGTTGGACCTAAAAAAAAAATAAAGCTATACGCGGTTGAATTGAAAAAAGAAGTGAAGCTATACGCGGTTGATTTAACAAAAAAAAATAAAGCTATACGCGGTTGGCTTAAAAAAAAAATAAAGCTATACGCGGTTGGACATAAAAAAAAAATAAAGCTACACGCGGTTGGAAATAAAAGAAAAATAAAACTATACGCGGTTGAACTGAAAAAAAAATGAAGCTATACGCGGTTAGATTTAACAAAAAAAAATAAAGCTATACGCGGTTGGACATAAAAAAAAAATAAAGCTACACGCGGTTGGAAATAAAAGAAAAATAAAACTATACGCGGTTGAACTGAAAAAAAAATGAAGCTATACGCGGTTAGATTTAACAAAAAAAAATAAAGCTATACGCGGTTGGCTTTAAAAAACAAATAAAGCTATACGCGGTTGGACTTAAAAAAAAAAGTAAAGCTACACGCGGTTGGACCTAAAAAAAAAATAAAGCTATACGCGGTTGGCCTAAAAAAAAAAATTAAAGCTACACGCAGTTGGACCAAAAAAAAAATAAAGCTATACGCGGTTGAACTGAAAAAAAAAAATAAAGCTACACGCGGTTGAACTGAAAAAAAAAATGAAGCTATACGCGGTTGGACTTAAAAAAGAAACTAAAGCTATACGCTGTTGGACCTAAAAAAAAAATAAACCTGTACGCGGTTGGACGTAAAAAAAAAGTAAAGCTACACGCGGTTGGAAAAAAAAAAAATAAGGCTATACGCGGTTGAACTGAAAAAAAAATGAAGCTATACGCGGTTGGATTTAACAAAAAAAAAAATAAAGCTATACGCGGTTGAACTGAAAAAAAAATGAAGCTATACGCGGTTAGATTTAACAAAAAAAAATAAAGCTATACGCGGTTGGCTTAAAAAAAAATAAAGTTAAACGCGGGTGGACCTAAAAAAAAAATAAAGCTATACGCGGTTGAACTGAAAAAAAAAATAAAGCTATACACTGTTGAATTGAAAAAAGAAATGAAGCTATACGCGGTTGGCTTTAAAAAAAAAATGAAGCTACACGCGGTTGGACCAAAAAAAAAATAAAGCTATACGCGGTTGGACTTAAAAAAGAAAATAAAGCTTTACGCGGTTGGACTTAAACAAGAAAATAAAGCCATACGCATTTGGGCATAAAAAAAAATAAAGCTGTACGCGGTTGGACTGACAAAAAAATGAAGCTATACGCGTTTGGATTTCACAAAAAAAAATAAAGCTACACGCGGTTGGCCTTAAAAAAAAAAATAAAGCTATACACGGGTGGTCTTAAAAAAAAAGTAATGCTACACGCGGTTAGACTTAAAAAAAAAAGTAAAGCTACACGCGGTTGGACCTAAAAAAAAAATGAAGCTATACGCGGTTGGACTTAAAAAAGAAAATAAAGCTATACGAGGTTGGACTTAAACAAGAAAATAAAGCCATACGCATTTGGGCTTAAAAAAAAATAAAGCTGTACGCGGTTGGACTTAAAAAAAAAAATGAAGCTATACGCGGTTGGATTTAACAAAAAAAAAATAAAGCTATACGCGGTTGGCTTAAAAAAAAAAATAAACCTATCCGCGGTTGGCCTTCAAAAAAAAATAAAGCTATACGCGGTTGGACCTAAAAAAAAAAATAAAACTATACGCGGTTGGACTTAAAAAAGAAAATAAAGCTATACGCGGTTGGACTTAAAAAAGAAAATAAAGCTACACGCGGTCGGACTTAAAAAAATAATAAAGCTACACGCGGTCGGACTTAAAAAAGAAAATAAAGCTATACGCGGTTGGACTTAAACAAGAAGATAAAGCCATACGCGGTTGGGCTTAAAAAAAAATAAAGCTGTACGCGGTTGGCCTTAAAGAAAAAATAAAGCTATACCCGGTTGAACCTAAAAAAAAAAAACAAAGCTATACGCGGTTAGATATAACAAAAAAAATAAAGCTATACGCGGTTGGACCTAAAAAAAAAAAACAAACCTATACGCGGTTAGATATAACAAAAAAAATACAGCTTTACGCGGTTGGACATAAAAAAAAAGTAAAGCTACACGCGGTTGGACCTACAAAAAAAGAATAAAGCTATAGGCGGTTGGACTTCAAAAAAAAAAATGAAGCTATACGCGGTTGGATTTAAAATGTAATAAAGCTATACGCGGTTGGACTTAAAAAAAAAGTAGCTATACGCGGTTGGACCTGAAAAAAAAAATGAAGCTATACGCGGTTGGACATAAAAAAAAAAATAAAGCTATACGCGGTTGGCCATAAAAAAAAAATAAAGCTATAGGCGGTTGGACTTAAAAAAGAAAATAAAGCTATACGCGGTTGGACTTAAAAATAAAAACTAAGCTTCACGCGGATGGACTTAAAAAAAAAAATAAAGCTATACGCGGTTTGACTTACGAAAAAGTAGCTATACGCGGTTGGATTCAGCAAAAAAAATAAAGCTACACGCGGTTGGGCTTAAAAAAAAATAAAGCTATACACTGTCGGATTTAACAAAAAAAATAAAGCTATACGCGGTTCGACTTAAAAAAGAAAATAAACCTATACGCGTTTGGATTTAACAAAAAAAAATAAAGCTATACGGGTTTGGACTTAAAAAAGAAATAAAAGCTATACGCGGTGAGACTTAAAATAAAATAAAGCTATACGCGGTTGGGCTTAAAAAAAAATAAAGATATACGTTCTTGGACTTAAGGAAAAAGAAAGTATGTACTTACTTACTATTTGTTATTATTTGTTATTAATTTGGTATTATATGTTATTATTTGTTATTATTTGTTATTATTTGTTATCAATTGTTATTTTATTATTATTTGTTTTTTTTAGTTATTATTTTTCATTATTATTTATTTTGTTATTATTTGTTGTCATTCGTTATTATTTGTTATAATTTGTTATTATTTGTTATAATTTGTTATTATTTGTTATTATTTGTTATAATTTGTTATTATTCGACATTATTTATTATTATTTGTTTTTATTCGTTATTATTTGTTAACATTTGTTGTTATTTGATATTATTTGATATTATTTGTTATTATTAGCAGTTATTAGATATTATTTGTTATTATTTGTTATTTTTCGTTACTATTTGTTATTATTTGTTATTATTTTTATTTATGTTGTAGCGGCACATGGCTCGCAACGTTGGTAGAAAATAGCATTGACCATTTACAGATGTTTAGGTATAGGCAATTAAGCCTACCCTGAACTCTGTAAGTTGGCGAAATTATTTTATACTTTTTAGACGTGCGTAGCTGAATAGGCTACCCTACCATAAACGTTGCCAGGCATGTCCCGTTATGGTTCGTTAGGCCACATGGTCAGCGCGAGCCGGAAGAAAACTTTCGGTTGACGAAGTGGTAATTTATGATATCTTCCCCTGCCGAAGATCGGAGGATTCTGGAGTAGGAAGTTGACTCCACCCTCTAAGATTTCTAGAGGTAACGCCTTTTTCCGAAACAAAATATACACTGTGGAAAGCCGTCTAAAGTGGTAATTACCAGTCGAGTCTCCGATATATCTTTAACTCAGATTCCGAATAAACGAGCCTTGCAACATAATCGTCGTGAGTATTTCACGTACCTACCTCGCGACAATGTACTTTCGCGACAGATGTAATAAGCAATGCGTTGCCGGAACTAGTACATACGTGAGAGATGCGAAAAACAGTACGCTGCCGGAACTGGTATTTACGCGACAGATACGAAAAACAATTCGCTGCCGGAACTTGTATTTACGCGAAAGATACGAAAAGGAATACGCTGCCAGAACATGTACTTTCGCGACAGATACGGAAAGCAATACGCTGCCGGATCTTGTTCTTTCGCGACAGATACGGAAAGGAATACGCTGCCAGTACTTGTACTATCTAGACAGATACAGAAAGCATTACTCTGCCGGAACTTGTATTTACGCGAAAGATACGAATAACAATACGCTGCCAGAACTTGTACTTTCGCGACAGATACGAAAAGCATTATGCTGTCAGAACTTGTATATAAGCGAAAGATACGAAAAGCAATACGCTGCCGGAACTTGTGCTTTCGCGACAGATACGAAAAGCATTATGCTGTCAGAACTTGTATATAAGCGAAAGATACGAAAAACAATACGCTGCCAGAAATTGTACTTTCGCGACAGATAGGAAAAGCAATACGCCGCCAGAACTTGTACTTTTGCGACAAATACGAAAAGCAATACGCTGCCAGAACTTCTACTTTCGCGACAGATACGGAAAGCATTACGCTGCGGGAACTTGTATTTACGCAAAAGATACGAAAAGAAATACGCTGCCGGAACTTGTACATACGCGGGAGATACGGAAAACAATACACTGCCAGAACTTGTACTTTGGCGACAAATACGGAAAGCATTACGCTGCCAGAACTTGTACTTTCGCGACAGATAGGGAAAGCATTACGCTGCCGGAACTTGTACTTTTGCGACAAATACGAAAAGCATTACGCTGCCAGAACTTGTACTTTCGCGACAGATACGAATAGCAATTCGCTGCCAGAACTTCTAGTTTCGCGACAGATACGAAAAACCATACGCTGCCAGAACTTGTACTTTCGCGACAGATACGAAAAGCATTTCGCTACCGGAACTTGTATTTACGCGAAAGATACGAAAAGCATTACGCTGCCAGAACTTGTACCTACGCGAAAGATACGAAAAACAATACGCTGCCAGAACTTGTATTTAAGCGAAAGATACGAAAAACAATACGCTGCCGGAACTTGTACTTTCGTGACAGATACGGAAAGCATTATGCTGTCAGAACTTGTATTTACGCGAAAGATACGAAAAGCATTACGCTGCCAGAACTTGTACCTACGCGAAAGATACGAAAAACAATACGCTGCCAGAACTTGTATTTAAGCGAAAGATACGAAAAACGATACGCTGCCGGAACTTGTACTTTCGCGACAGATACGGAAAGCATTACGCTGCCGGAACTTGTATTTACGCGAAAGATACGAAAAAGAATACGCTGCTGGAACACGTACTTTCGCGACAGATACGAAAAGCAATACGCTGTCAGAACTTGTATATAAGCGAAAGATACGAAAAGCAATACGCTGCCGGAACTTGTACTTTCGCGACAGATACGAAAAGCATTATGCTGTCAGAACTTGTACTTTCGCGACAGATACGAAAAACAATACGCTGCCAGAACTTGTATTTACGCGAAAGATACGAAAAGCATTACGCTGCCAGAACTTGTACTTTCGCGACAGATACGAATAGCAATACGCTGCCAGAACTTGTACATACGCGGGAGATACGGAAAACAATACACTGCCAGAACTTGTACTTTGGCGACAAATACGGAAAGCAGTACGCTGCCAGAACTTCTAGTTTCGCGACAGATACGAAAAACAATACGCTGCCAGAACTTGTACTTTCGCGACAGATACGAATAGCAATTCGCTGCCAGAACTTGAACATACGCGACAGATACAGAAAGCATTATGCTGTCGGAACTTGTACTTTTGCGACAAATACGAAAAACAATACGCTGCCAGAACTTGTATTTACGCGAAAGATACGAAAAGCAATACGCTGCCAGAACTTCTACTTTCGCAACAGATACGAAAAGAAATACGCTGCCGGAACTTGTACTTTCGCGACAGATACGAATAGCAATTCGCTGCCAGAACTTGTACATACGCGGGAGATACGGAAAACAATACACTGCCAGAACTTGTACTTTGGCGACAAATACGGAAAGCATTACGCTGCCAGAACTTGTACTTTCGCGACAGATAGGGAGAGCATTACGCTGCCGGAACTTGTACTTTTGCGACAAATACGAAAAGCATTACGCTGCCAGAACTTGTACTTTCGCGGCAGATACGAATAGCAATTCGCTGCCAGAACTTGTACATACGTGGGAGATACCGAAAGCAATACGCTGCCAGAACTTGTATTTACGCGAAAGATACGAATAGCAATTCGCTGCCAGAACTTCAACATACGCGGGAGATACGGAAAGCAATACGCTGCCAGAACTTCTACTTTCGCGACAGATACGAATAGCAATTCGCTGCCAGAACTTGTACTTTCGCGGCAGATACGAATAGCAATTCGCTGCCAGAACTTCTAGTTTCGCGACAGATACGAAAAACAATACGCTGCCAGAACTTCTACTTTCGCGACAGATACGGAAAGCATTACGCTGCCAGAACTTGAATTTATGCGAGAGATACGAAAAGCAATACGCTGCCAGAACTTGTACCTACGCGAAAGATACGAAAAACAATACGCTGCCAGAACTTGTATTTACGCGAAAGATACGAAAAGCAATACGCTGCCAGAACTTGTATTTACGCGAAAGATACGAATAGCAATTCGCTGCCAGAACTTCAACATACGCGGGAGATACGGAAAGCAATACGCTGTCAGAACTTCTACTTACGCGACAGATACGAATAGCAATTCGCTGCCAGAACTTGTACATACGCGGGAGATACGGAAAGCAATACGCTGCCAGAACTTCTACTTTCGCGACAGATACGGAAAGCATTACGCTGCCAGAACTTGAATTTACGCGAGAGATACGAAAAGCAATACGCTGCCAGAACTTGACCTTTCGCGACAGATACGAATAGCAATTCGCTGCCAGAACTTGTACTTTCGCGACAGATACGAATAGCAATTCGCTGCCAGAACTTGAACATACGCGACAGATACAGAAAGCATTATGCTGTCGGAACTTGTACTTTTGCGACAAATACGAAAAGCATTACGCTGCCAGAACTTGTACTTTTGCGACAAATACGAAAAGCAATACGCTGCCAGAACTTCTACTTTCGCGACAGATACGGAAAGCATTACGCTGCGGGAACTTGTATTTACGGGAAAGATACGAAAAGCAATACGCTGCCAGAACTTGTACTTTTGCGACAAATACGAAAAGCATTACGCTGCCAGAACTTGTACTTTTGCGACAAATACGAAAAGCAATACGCTGCCAGAACTTCTACTTTCGCGACAGATACGGAAAGCATTACGCTGCGGGAACTTGTATTTACGGGAAAGATACGAAAAGCAATACGCTGCCAGAACTTGTACTTTTGCGACAAATACGAAAAGCATTACGCTGCCAGAACTTGCACTTTCGCAACAGATACGAAAAGAAATACGCTGCCAGAACTTGTACTTTCGCGACAGATACGAAAAGAAATACGCTGCCGGAACTTGTACTTTCGCGGCAGATACGAATAGCAATTCGCTGCCGGAACTTGTATTTACGCGAAAGATACGAAAAGGATTACGCTGCCGGCACTTGTACTTTCACGACAGATACGGAAAGCAATACGCTGCCAGAACTTGTACTTTCGCGACAGATACGGTAAGCATTACGCTGCCAGAACTTGAATTTACGCGAGAGATACGAAAAGCAATACGCTGCCAGAACTTGTACTTTCGCGACAGATACGGAAAGCATTACGCTGCCAGAACTTGAATTTACGCGAGAGATACGAAAAGCAATACGCTGTCAGAACTTGTACTTTCGCGACAGATACGAAAAGCAATATGCTGCCGGAACTTCTACTTTTGCGTCAAATACGAAAAGCATTACGCTGCCGGAACTTGTACTTTCGCGACAGATACGGAAAGCAATACGCTGCCGGCATATGTACTTTCGCGACAGATACGAAAAGCATTATGCTGCCAGAACTTGTAATTACGCGAAAGATACGAAAAGCAATACGCTGCCAGAACTTGTACTTTCGCGACAGATACGGAAAGCAATGCGCTGCCGGAACTTGTACTTTCTCGACAGATACGGAAAGCATTACGCTGCCGGAACTTGTATTTACGCGAAAGATACGAAAAGGATTACGCTGCCGGAACTTGTACTTTCTCGACAGATACGGAAAGCAATACGCTGCCAGAACTTGTACTTTCGCGACAGATACGGAAAGCATTACGCTGCCAGAACTTGAATTTACGCGAGAGATACGAAAAGCAATACGCTGCCAGAACTTGTACTTTCGCGACAGATACGAAAAGCAATACCCTGCCAGAACTTGTACTTTCGCGACAGATACGAAAAGAAATACGCTGCCGGAACTTGTACTTTCGCGGCAGATACGAATAGCAATTCGCTGCCAGAACTTGTACATACGCGGGAGATACGGAAAGGAATACGCTGTCAGAACTTGTACCTTCGTGACAGATACGAAAAGCATTATGCTGTCAGAACTTGTACTTTCGCGACAGATACGGAAAGCATTACGCTGCCAGAACTTGTATTTACGCGAAAGATACGAAAAGCAATACCCTGCCAGAACTTGTACTTTCGCGACAGATACGGAAAGCAATACGCTGCCAGAACTTGTATTTACGCGAAAGATACGAAAAGCATTACGCTGCCAGAACTTGTACTTTCGCGACAGATACGAATAGCAATTCGCTGCCAGAACTTGAACATACGCGACAGATACAGAAAGCATTATGCTGTCGGAACTTGTACTTTTGCGACAAATACGAAAAACTATACGCTGCCAGAACTTGTATTTACGCGAAAGATACGAAAAGCAATACGCTGCCAGAACTTCTACTTTCGCGACAGATACGAAAAGAAATACGCTGCCGGAACTTGTACTTTCGCGGCAGATACGAATAGCAATTCGCTGCCAGAACTTGTACCTTCGCGACAGATACGAAAAGCATTACGCTGCTGCCAGAACTTGTACTTACGTGACAGATACGAAAAGCATTATGCTGTCAGAACTTGTACTTTCGCGGGAGATACGGAAAACAATACGCTGCCTGAACTTGTACTTTCGCGACAGATACGAAAAGCATTACGCTGCCAGAACTTGTACTTTTGCGACAAATACGAAAAGCAATACGCTGCCAGAACTTCTACTTTCGCGACAGATACGGAAAGCATTACGCTGCGGGAACTTGTATTTACGGGAAAGATACGAAAAGCAATACGCTGCCAGAACTTGTACTTTTGCGACAAATACGAAAAGCATTACGCTGCCAGAACTTGTATTTGCGCCGAAGATACGAAAAGCAATACGCTGCCGGAACTTGCACTTTCGCAACAGATACGAAAAGAAATACGCTGCCGGAACTTGTACTTTCGCGACAGATACGAAAAGCAATACCCTGCCAGAACTTGTACTTTCGCGACAGATACGAAAAGAAATACGCTGCCGGAACTTGTACTTTCGCGGCAGATACGAATAGCAATTCGCTGCCAGAACTTGTACATACGCGGGAGATACGGAAAGCAATACGCTGCCACAACTTGTATTTACGCGAAAGATACGAAAAGCATTACGCTGCCGGAACTTGTACTTTCGCGACAGATACGAATAGCAATTCGCTACCAGAACTTGTACATACGCGGGAGATACGGAAAGGAATACGCTGTCAGAACTTGTACTTTCGTGACAGATACGAAAAGCATTATGCTGTCAGAACTTGTACTTTCGCGACAGATACGGAAAGCATTACGCTGCCGGTACTTGTATTTACGCGAAAGATACGAAAAGGATTACGCTGCCAGAACTTGTACTTTCTCGACAGATACGGAAAGCATTACGCTGCCGGAACATGTACTTTCGCGACAGATACGAAAAGCAGTACGCTGCCGGAACTTCTACTTTTGCGTCAAATACGAAAAGCAATACGCTGCCGGAACATGTACTTTCGCGACAAATACGAAAAGCAATACGCTGCCGGAACATGTACTTTCGCGACAGATACGATAACCAATACGCTGCCAGAACTTGTATTTTCGCGACGGACACGAAAACCAATCCGCTGCCAGAACTTGTACTTTCGCGACAGATACGAAAAGCAATACGCTGCCGGAACTTCTACTTTTGCGTCAAATACGAAAAGCATTACGCTATCGGAACTTGTACTTTCGCGACAGATACGGAAAGCAATACGCTGCCGGCATATGTACTTTCGCGACAGATACGAAAAGCATTATGCTGCCAGAACTTGTAATTACGCGAAAGATACGAAAAACAATACGCTGCCAGAACTTGTATTTTCGCGACGGACACGAAAACCAATCCGCTGCCAGAACTTGTATTTACGCGAAAGATACGAAAAGCAATACGCTGCCAGAACTTGTATTTTCGCGACGGACACGAAAACCAATCCACTGCCAGAACTTGTACTTTCGCGACAGATACGAAACGCAATACGCTGCCGGAACTTCTACTTTTGCGACAAATACGAAAAGCAATACGCTGCCGGAACATGTACTTTCGCGAAAGATACGAAAAACAATACGCTGCCAGAACTTGTATTTTCGCGACGGACACGAAAACCAATCCGCTGCCAGAACTTGTACTTTCGCGACAGATACGAAACGCAATACGCTGCCGGAACTTCTACTTTTGCGACAAATACGAAAAGCAATACGCTGCCGGAACATGTACTTTCGCGAAAGATACGAAAAGCAATACGCTGCCAGAACTTGTACTTTCGCGACAGATACGGAAAGCATTACGCTGCCGGAACTTGTCTTTACGCGAAACATACGAAAAGGAATACGCTGCCGGAACTTGTACTTTCGCGACAGATACGAAAAGCAATACGCTGCCAGAACTTGTACTTTCGCGACAGATACGGAAAGCAATCCGCTGCCAGAACTTGTACTTTCTCGACAGATACGGAAAGCATTACGCTGCCAGAACTTGTACTTTCTCGACAGATACGGAAAGCATTACGCTGCCGGAACTTGTCTTTACGCGAAACATACGAAAAGGAATACGCTGCCGGAACTTGTACTTTCGCGACAGATACGAAAAGCAATACGCTGCCAGAACTTGTACTTTCGCGACAGACACGGAAAGCATTACGCTGCCGGAACTTGTCTTTACGCGAAACATACGAAAAGGAATACGCTGCCGGAACTTGTATTTTCGCGACAGATACGAAAAGCAATACGCTCCCGGAACATGTACTTTCGCGACAAATACGAAAAGCTTTACGCTGCCAGAACTTGTACTTATCTCGACAGATACGAAAAGCAATACGCTGCCGGAACTTCTACTTTTGCGTCAAATACGAAAAGCATTACGCTGCCGGAACATGTACTTTCGCGACAGATACGAAAAGCTTTACGCTGCCAGCACTTGTACTTTCGCGACAGATACGAAAAGCAATACGCTGCCGGAACTTCTACTTTTGCGTCAAATACGAAAAGCAATACGCTGCCGGAACTTGTATTTACGCGACACATACGAAAAGCAATACGCTCCCGGAACTTCTACTTTTGCGACAAATACGAAAAGCATTATGCTGCCAGAACTTGTAATTACGCGAAAGATACGAAAAGCAATACGCTGCCAGAACTTGTACTAAGCCGACAGATACGAAAAGCAATACGCTGCCGGAACTACTACTTTCGCGACAGATACGGAAAGCATTACGCTGCCGGAACTTGTACTTTTGCGACAAATACGAAAAGCAATACGCTGCCGGAACATGTATTTTCGCGACAGATACGATAACCAATACGCTGTCAGAACTTGTATTTTCGCGACGGACACGAAAACCAATCCGCTGCCAGAACTTGTACTTTCGCGACAGATACGAAAAGCAATACGCAGCCGGAACTTCTACTTTTGCGACAAATACGGAAAGCATTACGCTGCCGGAACTTGTACTTTTGCGACAAATACGAAAAGCAATACGCTGCCGGAACATGTACTTTCGCGACAGATACGAAAAGCAATACGCTGCCGGAACTTCTACTTTTGCGTCAAATACGAAAAGCAATACGCTGCCGGAACTTGTACTTTCGCGACAGATACGGAAAGCAATACGCTGCCGGCATATGTACTTTCGCGACAGATACGAAAAGCATTATGCTGCCAGAACTTGTAATTACGCGAAAGATACGAAAAACAATACGCTGCCAGAACTTGTATATACGCGAAAGATACGGAAAGCAATACGCTGCCGGAACTTGTACTTTCGCGACAGACACGGAAAGCAATACGCTGCCGGAACTTGTATTTTCGCGATGGACACGAAAACCAATCCGCTGCCAGAACTTGTACTTTCGCGACAGATACGAAACGCAATACGCTGCCGGAACTTCTACTTTTGCGACAAATACGAAAAGCAATACGCTGCCGGAACATGTACTTTCGCGAAAGATACGAAAAGCAATACGCTGCCAGAACTTGTACTTTCGCGACAGATACGGAAAGCATTACGCTGCCGGAACTTGTCTTTACGCGAAACATACGAAAAGGAATACGCTGCCGGAACTTGTACTTTCGCGACAGATACGAAAAGCAATACGCTCCCGGAACATGTACTTTTGCGACAAATACGAAAAGCAATACGCTGCCAGAACTTGTATTTGCGCCGAAGATACGAAAAGCAATACGCTGCCGGAACTTGTACTTTCGCGAGAGATACGAAAAACAATACGCTGCCAGAACTTCTACTTTCGCGACAGATACGGAAAGCATTACGCTGCCAGAACTTGTATTTACGCGAAAGATACGAAAAGCAATACGCTGCCAGAACTTGCACTTTCGCAACAGATACGAAAAGAAATACGCTGCCGGAACTTGTACATACGCGGGAGATACGGAAAGGAATACGCTGTCAGAACTTGTACTTTCGTGACAGATACGAAAAGCATTATGCTGTCAGAACTTGTACTTTCGCGACAGATACGGAAAGCATTACGCTGCCGGTACTTGTATTTACGCGAAAGATACGAAAAGGATTACGCTGCCAGAACTTGTACTTTCTCGACAGATACGGAAAGCATTACGCTGCCGGAACATGTACTTTCGCGACAGATACGAAAAGCAATACGCTGCCGGAACTTCTACTTTTGCGTCAAATACGAAAAGCAATACGCTGCCGGAACATGTACTTTCGCGACAAATACGAAAAGCAATACGCTGCCGGAACATGTACTTTCGCGACAGATACGATAACCAATACGCTGCCAGAACTTGTATTTTCGCGACGGACACGAAAACCAATCCGCTGCCAGAACTTGTACTTTCGCGACAGATACGAAAAGCAATACGCTGCCGGAACTTCTACTTTTGCGTCAAATACGAAAAGCATTACGCTATCGGAACTTGTACTTTCGCGACAGATACGGAAAGCAATACGCTGCCGGCATATGTACTTTCGCGACAGATACGAAAAGCATTATGCTGCCAGAACTTGTAATTACGCGAAAGATACGAAAAACAATACGCTGCCAGAACTTGTATTTTCGCGACGGACACGAAAACCAATCCGCTGCCAGAACTTGTATTTACGCGAAAGATACGAAAAGCAATACGCTGCCAGAACTTGTATTTTTGCGACGGACACGAAAACCAATCCACTGCCAGAACTTGTACTTTCGCGACAGATACGAAACGCAATACGCTGCCGGAACTTCTACTTTTGCGACAAATACGAAAAGCAATACGCTGCCGGAACATGTACTTTCGCTAAAGATACGAAAAACAATACGCTGCCAGAACTTGTACTTTCGCGGCAGATACGAATAGCAATTCGCTGCCAGAACTTGTACATACGCGGGAGATACGGAAAGCAATACGCTGCCACAACTTGTATTTACGCGAAAGATACGAAAAGCATTACGCTGCCAGAACTTGTACTTTCGCGACAGATACGAATAGCAATTCGCTACCAGAACTTGTACATACGCGGGAGATACGGAAAGGAATACGCTGTCAGAACTTGTACTTTCGTGACAGATACGAAAAGCATTATGCTGTCAGAACTTGTACTTTCGCGACAGATACGGAAAGCATTACGCTGCCGGTACTTGTATTTACGCGAAAGATACGAAAAGGATTACGCCGCCAGAACTTGTACTTTCTCGACAGATACGGAAAGCATTACGCTGCCGGAACATGTACTTTCGCGACAGATACGAAAAGCAATACGCTGCCGGAACTTCTACTTTTGCGTCAAATACGAAAAGCAATACGCTGCCGGAACATGTACTTTCGCGACAAATACGAAAAGCAATACGCTGCCGGAACATGTACTTTCGCGACAGATACGATAACCAATACGCTGCCAGAACTTGTATTTTCGCGACGGACACGAAAACCAATCCGCTGCCAGAACTTGTACTTTCGCGACAGATACGAAAAGCAATACGCTGCCGGAACTTCTACTTTTGCGTCAAATACGAAAAGCATTACGCTATCGGAACTTGTACTTTCGCGACAGATACGGAAAGCAATACGCTGCCGGCATATGTACTTTCGCGACAGATACGAAAAGCATTATGCTGCCAGAACTTGTAATTACGCGAAAGATACGAAAAACAATACGCTGCCAGAACTTGTATTTTCGCGACGGACACGAAAACCAATCCGCTGCCAGAACTTGTATTTACGCGAAAGATACGAAAAGCAATACGCTGCCAGAACTTGTATTTTCGCGACGGACACGAAAACCAATCCACTGCCAGAACTTGTACTTTCGCGACAGATACGAAACGCAATACGCTGCCGGAACTTCTACTTTTGCGACAAATACGAAAAGCAATACGCTGCCGGAACATGTACTTTCGCGAAAGATACGAAAAACAATACGCTGCCAGAACTTGTATTTTCGCGACGGACACGAAAACCAATCCGCTGCCAGAACTTGTACTTTCGCGACAGATACGAAACGCAATACGCTGCCGGAACTTGTATTTACGCGAAACATACGAAAAGCATTATGCAGCCAGAACTTGTATTTACGCGAAAGATACGAAAAGCAATACGCTGCCAGAACTTGTACTTTCGCGACAGATACGGAAAGCATTACGCTGCCGGAACTTGTCTTTACGCGAAACATACGAAAAGGAATACGCTGCCGGAACTTGTACTTTCGCGACAGATACGAAAAGCAATACGCTGCCAGAACTTGTACTTTCGCGACAGATACGGAAAGCAATCCGCTGCCAGAACTTGTACTTTCTCGACAGATACGGAAAGCATTACGCTGCCAGAACTTGTACTTTCTCGACAGATACGGAAAGCATTACGCTGCCGGAACATGTACTTTCGCGACAAATACGAAAAGCTTTACGCTGCCAGAACTTGTACTTATCTCGACAGATACGAAAAGCAATACGCTGCCGGAACTTCTACTTTTGCGTCAAATACGAAAAGCATTACGCTGCCGGAACATGTACTTTCGCGACAGATACGAAAAGCTTTACGCTGCCAGCACTTGTACTTTCGCGACAGATACGAAAAGCAATACGCTGCCAGAACTAGTACTTTCGCGACAGATACGGAAAGCATTACGCTGCCGGAACTTGTATTTACGCGAAAGATACGAAAAGCAATACGCTGGTGAGAACTTGTTCTTTCGCGACAGATACGGAAAGCAATACGCTGCCAGAACTTGTACTTTCGCGACAGATACGAAAAGCAATACGCTGCCAGAACTTGTACTTTCGCGACAGATACGAAAAGCAATACGCTGCCGCAACTATTACTTTCGCGACAGATACGGAAAGCATTACGCTGCCGGAACTTGTATTTACGCGAAACATACGAAAAGCATTATGCAGCCAGAACTTGTCTTTACGCGAAACATACGAAAAGGAATACGCTGCCGGAACTTGTACTTTCGCGACGGATACGGAAAACAATACGCTGCCAGAACTTGTACTTTCGCGACAGATACGAAAAGCAATACGCTGCCAGAACTTGTACTATCGCGACAGATACGAAAAACAATACGCTGCCGGAACTTGTATTTACGCGAAAGATACGAAAAGGAATACGCTGCCAGAACTTGTACTTTTCTCGACAGATATGGAAAGCATTACTCTGCCAGAACTTGTACTTTTGCGACAAATACGAAAAGCAATACGCTGCCGGAACATGTACTTTCGCGACAGATACGATAACCAATACGCTGCCAGAACTGGTACTTTCGCGAAAGATACGGAAAGCAATACGCTGCCGGAACTTGTATTTACGCGAAAGATACGAAAAGCAATACGCTGGTCAGAACTTGTACTTTCGCGAAAGATACGGAAAGCAATACGCTGCCGGAACTTGTCTTTACGCGAAACATACGAAAAGGAATGCGCTGCCGGAACTTGTACTTTCGCGACAGATACGAAAAGCAATACGCTGCCAGAACTTGTACTTTCGCGACAGATACGAAAAACAATACGCTGCCGCAACTAGTACTTTCGCGACAGATACGGAAAGCATTACGTTGCCGGAACTTGTATATACGCGAAACATACGAAGAGCAATACGCTGCCAGAACTTGTATTTACGCGAAAGATACGAAAAGCAATACGCTGCCAGAACTTGTACTATCGCGACAGACACGAAAACCAATCCGCTGCCGGAACTTGTATTTACGCGAAAGATACGGAAAGCATTACGCTGCCAGAACTTGTACTTTCGCGACAGATACGGAAAGCATTACGTTGCCGGAACTTGTATATACGCGAAACATACGAAGAGCAATACGCTGCCAGAACATGTACTTTCACGAAAGATACGAAAAGCAATACGCTGCCAGAACTTGTACTATCGCGACAGATACGAAAAACAATACGCTGCCGGAACTTGTCTTTACGCGAAATATACGAAAAGCAATACGCTGGTCAGAACTTGTACTTTCGCGACAGATACGGAAAGCAATACGCTGCCGGAACTTCTACTTTTGCGACAAATACGAAAAGCAATACGCTGCCGGAACATGTACTTTCACGAAAGATACGAAAAGTTATACGCTGCCAGAACTTGTACTATCGCGACAGATACGAAAAACAATACGCTGCCGGAACTTGTCTTTACGCGAAACATACGAAAAGGAATACGCTGCCGGAACTTGTACTTTCGCGACGGATACGGAAAACAATACGCTGCCAGAACTTGTACTTTCGCGACAGATACGAAAAGCAATACGCTGCCAGAACTTGTACTATCGCGACAGATACGAAAAACAATACGCTGCCGGAACTTGTATTTACGCGAAAGATACGAAAAGGAATACGCTGCCAGAACTTGTACTTTTCTCGACAGATATGGAAAGCATTACTCTGCCAGAACTTGTACTTTCTCGACAGATACGGAAAGCATTACGCTGCCGGAACTTGTATTTACGCGACAGATACGAAAAGCAATACGCTGCCGGAACTTCTACTTTTGCGACAAATACGAAAAGCATTATGCTGCCAGAACTTGTAATTACGCGAAAGATACGAAAAGCAATAAGCTGCCGGAACTTGTCTTTACGCGAAACATACGAAAAGGAATACGCTGCCGGAACTTGTACTTTCGCGACAGATACGAAAAACAATACGCTGCCGGAACTTGTATTTACGCGAAAGATACGAAAAGGAATACGCTGCCAGAAATTGTCTTTGCGCGAAACATACGAAAAGGATTACGCTGCCGGAACTTGTATTTACGCGAAAGATACGAAAAGCATTACGCTGCCAGAACTTGTACTTTCGCGACAGATACGAAAAGCAATACGCTGCCAGAACTGGTACTTTCTCGACAGATACGGAAAGCATTACGCTGCCGCAACTTGTATTTACGCGACAGATACGAAAAGCAATACGCTGCCAGAACTAGTACTTTCGCGACAGATACGGAAAGCATTACGCTGCCGGAACTTGTATTTACGCGAAACATACGAAAAGCATTATGCAGCCAGAACTTGTATTTACGCGAAAGATACGAAAAGCAATACGCTGCCAGAACTTGTACTTTCGCGACAGATACGGAAAGCATTACGTTGCCGGAACTTGTATATACGCGAAACATACGAAGAGCAATACGCTGCCAGAACTTGTATTTACGCGAAAGATACGAAAAGCAATACGCTGGTCAGAACTTGTACTTTCGCGACAGATACGGAAAGCAATACGGTGCCGGAACTACTACTTTCGCGACAGATACGGAAAGCATTACGCTGCCGGAACTTGTATTTACGCGAAAGATACGAAAAGCAATACGCTGGTCAGAACTTGTACTTTCGCGACAGATACGGAAAGCAATACGCTGCCGGAACTTCTACTTTTGCGACAAATACGAAAAGCATTATGCTGCCAGAACTTGTAATTACGCGAAAGATACGAAAAGCAATACGCTGCCAGAACTTGTACTAAGCCGACAGATACGAAAAGCAATACGCTGCCGGAACTACTACTTTCGCGACAGATACGGAAAGCATTACGCTGCCGGAACTTGTATTTACGCGAAAGATACGAAAAGGATTACGCTGCCGGAACTTGTATTTACGCGAAAGATACGAAAAGCAATACGCTGCCGGAACATGTACTTTCGCGACAGATACGATAACCAATCCGCTGCCAGAACTTGTATTTTCGCGACAGATACGGAAAGCAATACGCTGCCGGCATATGTACTTTCGCGACAGATACGAAAAGCATTATGCTGCCAGAACTTGTAATTACGCGACAGATATGAAAAGCATTACGCTGCCAGAACTTCTACTTTTGCGACAAATACGAAAAGCAATACGCTGCCGGAACATGTACTTTTGCGACAGATACGATAACCAATACGCTGCCAGAACTGGTACAATCTCGACAGATACGGAAAGCATTACGCTGCCGGAACTTGTATTTACGCGAAAGATACGAAAAGCAATACGCTGGTCAGAACTTGTACTTTCGCGACAGATACGGAAAGCAATACGCTGCCAGAACTTGTACTTTCGCGACAGATACGAAAAGGAATACGCTGCCGGAACTTGTACTTTCGCGACAGATACGGAAAGCAATACGCTGCCAGAACTTGTACTTTCGCGACAGATACGAAAAGCAATACGCTGCCAGAACTAGTACTTTTGCGACAAATACGAAAAGCATTATGCTGCCAGAACTTGTAATTACGCGAAAGATACGAAAAGCAATACGCTGCCAGAACTTGTACTAAGCCGACAGATACGAAAAGCAATACGCTGCCGGAACTACTACTTTCGCGACAGATACGGAAAGCATTACGCTGCCGGAACTTGTATTTACGCGAAAGATACGAAAAGGATTACGCTGCCGGAACTTGTATTTACGCGAAAGATACGAAAAGCAATACGCTGCCGGAACATGTACTTTCGCGACAGATACGATAACCAATACGCTGCCAGAACTTGTATTTTCGCGACAGATACGGAAAGCAATACGCTGCCGGCATATGTACTTTCGCGACAGATACGAAAAGCATTATGCTGCCAGAACTTGTACTTTCTCGACAGATACGGAAAGCATTACGCTGCCGGAACTTGTATTTACGCGAAAGATACGAAAAGCAATACGCTGCCGGAACATGTACTTTCGCGACAGATACGATAACCAATACGCTGCCAGAACTTGTATTTTCGCGACAGATACGGAAAGCAATACGCTGCCGGCATATGTACTTTCGCGACAGATACGAAAAGCATTATGCTGCCAGAACTTGTACTTTCACGAAAGATACGAAAAGCATTATGCTGCCAGAACTTGTAATTACGCGACAGATATGAAAAACAATACGCTGCCAGAACTTCTACTTTTGCGACAAATACGAAAAGCAATACGCTGCCGGAACATGTACTTTTGCGACAGATACGATAACCAATACGCTGCCAGAACTGGTACAATCTCGACAGATACGGAAAGCATTACGCTGCCGCAACTTGTATTTACGCGACAGATACGAAAAGCAATACGCTGGTCAGAACTTGTACTTTCGCGACAGATACGGAAAGCAATACGCTGCCGGAACTTGTATTTTCGCGACGGACACGAAAACCAATCCGCTGCCAGAACTTGTACTTTCGCGACAGATACGAAAAGCAATACGCTGCCGGAACTTCTACTTTTGCGACAAATACGAAAAGCATTACGCTGCCGGAACTTGTATTTACGCGAAAGATACGAAAGGATTACGCTGCCGGAACTTGTATTTACGCGAAAGATACGAAAAGCAATACGCTGCCGGAACTTGTACTTTCGCGACAGATACGGAAAGCCATACGTTGCCGGAACTTGTATTTACGCGAAAGATACGAAAAGGAATACGCTGCCAGAACTTGTACTATCGCGACAGATACGATAACCAATACGTTGCCAGAACTTGTATTTTCGCGACAGATACGGAAAGCAATACGCTGCCGGCATATGTACTTTCGCGACAGACACGAAAAGCATTATGCTGCCAGAACTTGTAATTACGCGACAGATATGAAAAGCAATACGCTGCCAGAACTTCTACTTTTGCGACAAATACGAAAAGCAATACGCTGCCGGAACATGTACTTTCGCGAAAGATACGAAAAGCAATACGCTGCCAGAACTTGTACTTTCTCGACAGATACGGAAAGCATTACGCTGCCGGAACTTGTATTTACGCGACAGATACGAAAAGCAATACGCTGCCGGAACTTCTACTTTTGCGACAAATACGAAAAGCATTATGCTGCCAGAACTTGTAATTACGCGAAAGATACGAAAAGCTTTACGCTGCCAGAACTTGTATTTACGCGAAAGATACGAAAAGGATTACGCTGCCGGAACTTGTATTTACGCGAAAGATACGAAAAGGATTACGCTGCCGGAACTTGTATTTACGCGAAAGATACGAAAAGCAATACGCTGCCGGAACTTGTACTAAGCCGACAGATACGAAAAGCAATACGCTGCCGGAACTACTACTTTCGCGACAGATACGGAAAGCTATACGCTGCCGGAACTTGTATTTTCGCGACGGACACGAAAACCAATCCGCTGCCAGAACTTGTACTTTCGCGACAGATACGAAAAGCAATACGCTGCCAGAACTAGTACTTTTGCGACAAATACGAAAAGCAATACGCTGCCGGAATATGTACATTCGCGACAGATACGATAAGCTTTACGCTGCCAGAACTTGTATTTACGCGAAAGATACGAAAAGGATTACGCTGCCGGAACTTGTATTTACGCGAAAGATACGAAAAGGAATACGCTGCCAGAACTTGTACTTTCGCGACAGATACGAAAAGCAATACGCTGCCGGAACTTCTACTTTTGCGACAAATACGAAAAGCAATACGCTGCCGGAATATGTACTTTCGCGACAGATACGGAAAGCCATACGCTGCCGGAACTTGTATTTACGCGAAAGATACGAAAAGCAATACGCTGGTCAGAACTTGTACTTTCGCGACAGATACGAAAAGCAATACGCTGCCGGAACATGTACTTTCGCGAAAGATACGAAAAGCAATACGGTGCCGGAACTACTACTTTCGCGACAGATACGGAAAGCATTACGCTGCCGGAACTTGTACTTTTGCGACAAATACGAAAAGCAATACGCTGCCGGAACATGTATTTTCGCGACAGATACGATAACCAATACGCTGTCAGAACTTGTATTTTCGCGACGGACACGAAAACCAATCCGCTGCCAGAACTTGTACTTTCGCGACAGATACGAAAAGCAATACGCAGCCGGAACTTCTACTTTTGCGACAAATACGGAAAGCATTACGCTGCCGGAACTTGTACTTTTGCGACAAATACGAAAAGCAATACGCTGCCGGAACATGTACTTTCGCGACAGATACGATAACCAATACGCTGCCAGAACTGGTACTTTCTCGACAGATACGGAATGCATTACGCTGCCGCAACTTGTATTTACGCGGCAGATACGAAAAGCAATACGCTGCCAGAACTAGTACTTTCGCGACAGATACGGAAAGCATTACGCTGCTGGAACTTGTATTTACGCGAAAGATACGAAAAGCAATACGCTGGTCAGAACTTGTACTTTCGCGACAGATACGGAAAGCAATACGCTGCCGGAACTTGTATTTTCGCGACGGACACGAAAACCAATCCGCTGCCGGAACTTCTACTTTTGCGACAAATACGAAAAGCAATACGCTGCCGGAACATGTACTTTCACGAAAGATACGAAAAGCAATACGCTGCCAGAACTTGTACTATCGCGACAGATACGAAAAGCAATACGCTGCCGGAACTTGTCTTTACGCGAAACATACGAAAAGGAATACGCTGCCGGAACTTGTACTTTCGCGACAGATACGGAAAGCAATACGCTGCCAGAACTTGTACTTTCGCGACAGATACGAAAAGCAATACGCTGCCAGAACTAGTACTTTCGCGACAGATACGGAAAGCATTACGCTGCCGGAACTTGTATTTACGCGAAAGATACGAAAAGCAATACGCTGGTCAGAACTTGTACTTTCGCGACAGATACGGAAAGCAATACGCTGCCGGAACTTGAATTTTCGCGACGGACACGAAAACCAATCCGCTGCCAGAACTTGTATTTTCGCGACAGATACGGAAAGCAATACGCTGCCGGCATATGTACTTTCGCGACAGATACGACAAGCATTATGCTGCCAGAACTTGTAATTACGCGACAGATATGAAAAGCATTACGCTGCCAGAACTTCTACTTTTGCGACAAATACGAAAAGCAATTCGCTGCCGGAACATGTACTTTTGCGACAGATACGATAACCAATACGCTGCCAGAACTGGTACAATCTCGACAGATACGGAAAGCATTACGCTGCCGCAACTTGTATTTACGCGACAGATACGAAAAGCAATACGCTGGTCAGAACTTGTACTTTCGCGACAGATACGGAAAGCAATACGCTGCCGGAACTGGTACTTTCTCGACAGATACGGAATGCATTACGCTGCCGCAACTTGTATTTACGCGGCAGATACGAAAAGCAATACGCTGCCAGAACTAGTACTTTCGCGACAGATACGGAAAGCATTACGCTGCTGGAACTTGTATTTACGCGAAAGATACGAAAAGCAATACGCTGGTCAGAACTTGTACTTTCGCGACAGATACGGAAAGCAATACGCTGCCGGAACTTGTATTTTCGCGACGGACACGAAAACCAATCCGCTGCCGGAACTTCTACTTTTGCGACAAATACGAAAAGCAATACGCTGCCGGAACATGTACTTTCACGAAAGATACGAAAAGCAATACGCTGCCAGAACTTGTACTATCGCGACAGATACGAAAAGCAATACGCTGCCGGAACTTGTCTTTACGCGAAACATACGAAAAGGAATACGCTGCCGGAACTTGTACTTTCGCGACAGATACGGAAAGCAATACGCTGCCAGAACTTGTACTTTCGCGACAGATACGAAAAGCAATACGCTGCCAGAACTAGTACTTTCGCGACAGATACGGAAAGCATTACGCTGCCGGAACTTGTATTTACGCGAAAGATACGAAAAGCAATACGCTGGTCAGAACTTGTACTTTCGCGACAGATACGGAAAGCAATACGCTGCCAGAACTTGTACTTTCGCGACAGATACGAAAAGGAATACGCTGCCGGAACTTGTACTTTCGCGACAGATACGGAAAGCAATACGCTGCCAGAACTTGTACTTTCGCGACAGATACGAAAAGCAATACGCTGCCAGAACTAGTACTTTTGCGACAAATACGAAAAGCATTATGCTGCCAGAACTTGTAATTACGCGAAAGATACGAAAAGCAATACGCTGCCAGAACTTGTACTAAGCCGACAGATACGAAAAGCAATACGCTGCCGGAACTACTACTTTCGCGACAGATACGGAAAGCATTACGCTGCCGGAACTTGTATTTACGCGAAAGATACGAAAAGCAATACGCTGCCGGAACATGTACTTTCGCGACAGATACGATAACCAATACGCTGCCAGAACTTGTATTTTCGCGACAGATACGGAAAGCAATACGCTGCCGGCATATGTACTTTCGCGACAGATACGAAAAGCATTATGCTGCCAGAACTTGTACTTTCTCGACAGATACGGAAAGCATTACGCTGCCGGAACTTGTATTTACGCGAAAGATACGAAAAGCAATACGCTGCCGGAACATGTACTTTCGCGACAGATACGATAACCAATACGCTGCCAGAACTTGTATTTTCGCGACAGATACGGAAAGCAATACGCTGCCGGCATATGTACTTTCGCGACAGATACGAAAAGCATTATGCTGCCAGAACTTGTACTTTCACGAAAGATACGAAAAGCATTATGCTGCCAGAACTTGTAATTACGCGACAGATATGAAAAGCAATACGCTGCCAGAACTTCTACTTTTGCGACAAATACGAAAAGCAATACGCTGCCGGAACATGTACTTTTGCGACAGATACGATAACCAATACGCTGCCAGAACTGGTACAATCTCGACAGATACGGAAAGCATTACGCTGCCGCAACTTGTATTTACGCGACAGATACGAAAAGCAATACGCTGGTCAGAACTTGTACTTTCGCGACAGATACGGAAAGCAATACGCTGCCGGAACTTGTATTTTCGCGACGGACACGAAAACCAATCCGCTGCCAGAACTTGTACTTTCGCGACAGATACGAAAAGCAATACGCTGCCGGAACTTCTACTTTTGCGACAAATACGAAAAGCAATACGCTGCCGGAACATGTACTTTCGCGAAAGATACGAAAAGCAATACGCTGCCAGAACTTGTACTTTCGCGACAGATACGGAAAGCATTACGTTGCCGGAACTTGTATTTACGCGAAAGATACGAAAAGGAATACGCTGCCAGAACTTGTACTATCGCGACAGATACGAAAAGCAATAAGCTGCCGGAACTTGTCTTTACGCGAAACATACGAAAAGGAATACGCTGCCGGAACTTGTACTTTCGCGACAGATACGAAAAACAATACGCTGCCGGAACTTGTATTTACGCGAAAGATACGAAAAGGAAAACGCTGCCAGAACTTGTACTTTCGCGACAGATACGAAAAGCAATACGCTGCCAGAACTTGTCTTTGCGCGAAACATACGAAAAGGATTACGCTGCCGGAACTTGTATTTACGTGAAAGATACGAAAAGCAATACGCTGCCGGAACATGTACTTTCGCGACAGATACGATAACCAATACGTTGCCAGAACTTGTATTTTCGCGACAGATACGGAAAGCAATACGCTGCCGGCATATGTACTTTCGCGACAGATACGAAAAGCATTATGCTGCCAGAACTTGTAATTACGCGACAGATATGAAAAGCAATACGCTGCCAGAACTTCTACTTTTGCGACAAATACGAAAAGCAATACGCTGCCGGAACATGTACTTTCGCGAAAGATACGAAAAGCAATACGCTGCCAGAACTTGTACTTTCTCGACAGATACGGAAAGCATTACGCTGCCGGAACTTGTATTTACGCGACAGATACGAAAAGCAATACGCTGCCGGAACTTCTACTTTTCCGACAAATACGAAAAGCATTATGCTGCCAGAACTTGTAATTACGCGAAAGATACGAAAAGCTTTACGCTTCCAGAACTTGTATTTACGCGAAAGATACGAAAAGGATTACGCTGCCGGAACTTGTATTTACGCGAAAGATACGAAAAGGATTACGCTGCCGGAACTTGTATTTACGCGAAAGATACGAAAAGCAATACGCTGCCGGAACTTGTTCTAAGCCGACAGATACGAAAAGCAATACGCTGCCGGAACTACTACTTTCGCGACAGATACGGAAAGCAATACGCTGCCGGAACTTGTATTTTCGCGACGGACACGAAAACCAATCCGCTGCCAGAACTTGTACTTTCGCGACAGATACGAAAAGCAATACGCTGCCGGAACTTCTACTTTTGCGACAAATACGAAAAGCAATACGCTGCCGGAATATGTACTTTCGCGACAGATACGAAAAGCTTTACGCTGCCAGAACTTGTATTTACGCGAAAGATACGAAAAGGATTACGCTGCCGGAACTTGTATTTACGCGAAAGATACGAAAAGCATTACGCTGCCGGAACTTGTACTTTCGCGACAGATACGGAAAGCCATACGCTGCCGGAACTTGTATTTACGCGAAAGATACGAAGAGCAATACGCTGCCGGAACTTGTACTTTCGCGACAGATACGAAAACCAATACGCTGCCAGAACTTGTCTTTACGCGAAACATACGAAAAGGAATACGCTGCCGGAACTTGTACTTTCGCGACAGATACGAAAAGCATTACGCTGCCGGAACATGTACTTTTGCGACAGATACGATAACCAATACGCTGCCAGAACTGGTACAATCTCGACAGATACGGAAAGCATTACGCTGCCGCAACTTGTATTTACGCGACAGATACGAAAAGCAATACGCTGGTCAGAACTTGTACTTTCGCGACAGATACGGAAAGCAATACGCTGCCGGAACTTGTATTTTCGCGACGGACACGAAAACCAATCCGCTGCCAGAACTTGTACTTTCGCGACAGATACGAAAAGCAATACGCTGCCGGAACTTCTACTTTTGCGACAAATACGAAAAGCAATACGCTGCCGGAACATGTACTTTCGCGAAAGATACGAAAAGCAATACGCTGCCAGAACTTGTACTTTCGCGACAGATACGGAAAGCATTACGTTGCCGGAACTTGTATTTACGCGAAAGATACGAAAAGGAATACGCTGCCAGAACTTGTACTATCGCGACAGATACGAAAAGCAATAAGCTGCCGGAACTTGTCTTTACGCGAAACATACGAAAAGGAATACGCTGCCGGAACTTGTACTTTCGCGACAGATACGAAAAACAATACGCTGCCGGAACTTGTATTTACGCGAAAGATACGAAAAGGAAAACGCTGCCAGAACTTGTACTTTCGCGACAGATACGAAAAGCAATACGCTGCCAGAACTTGTCTTTGCGCGAAACATACGAAAAGGATTACGCTGCCGGAACTTGTATTTACGTGAAAGATACGAAAAGCAATACGCTGCCGGAACATGTACTTTCGCGACAGATACGATAACCAATACGTTGCCAGAACTTGTATTTTCGCGACAGATACGGAAAGCAATACGCTGCCGGCATATGTACTTTCGCGACAGATACGAAAAGCATTATGCTGCCAGAACTTGTAATTACGCGACAGATATGAAAAGCAATACGCTGCCAGAACTTCTACTTTTGCGACAAATACGAAAAGCAATACGCTGCCGGAACATGTACTTTCGCGAAAGATACGAAAAGCAATACGCTGCCAGAACTTGTACTTTCTCGACAGATACGGAAAGCATTACGCTGCCGGAACTTGTATTTACGCGACAGATACGAAAAGCAATACGCTGCCGGAACTTCTACTTTTCCGACAAATACGAAAAGCATTATGCTGCCAGAACTTGTAATTACGCGAAAGATACGAAAAGCTTTACGCTGCCAGAACTTGTATTTACGCGAAAGATACGAAAAGGATTACGCTGCCGGAACTTGTATTTACGCGAAAGATACGAAAAGGATTACGCTGCCGGAACTTGTATTTACGCGAAAGATACGAAAAGCAATACGCTGCCGGAACTTGTTCTAAGCCGACAGATACGAAAAGCAATACGCTGCCGGAACTACTACTTTCGCGACAGATACGGAAAGCAATACGCTGCCGGAACTTGTATTTTCGCGACGGACACGAAAACCAATCCGCTGCCAGAACTTGTACTTTCGCGACAGATACGGAAAGCATTACGTTGCCGGAACTTGTATTTACGCGAAAGATACGAAAAGGAATACGCTGCCAGAACTTGTACTATCGCGACAGATACGAAAAGCAATAAGCTGCCGGAACTTGTCTTTACGCGAAACATACGAAAAGGAATACGCTGCCGGAACTTGTACTTTCGCGACAGATACGAAAAACAATACGCTGCCGGAACTTGTATTTACGCGAAAGATACGAAAAGGAAAACGCTGCCAGAACTTGTACTTTCGCGACAGATACGAAAAGCAATACGCTGCCAGAACTTGTCTTTGCGCGAAACATACGAAAAGGATTACGCTGCCGGAACTTGTATTTACGTGAAAGATACGAAAAGCAATACGCTGCCGGAACATGTACTTTCGCGACAGATACGATAACCAATACGTTGCCAGAACTTGTATTTTCGCGACAGATACGGAAAGCAATACGCTGCCGGCATATGTACTTTCGCGACAGATACGAAAAGCATTATGCTGCCAGAACTTGTAATTACGCGACAGATATGAAAAGCAATACGCTGCCAGAACTTCTACTTTTGCGACAAATACGAAAAGCAATACGCTGCCGGAACATGTACTTTCGCGAAAGATACGAAAAGCAATACGCTGCCAGAACTTGTACTTTCTCGACAGATACGGAAAGCATTACGCTGCCGGAACTTGTATTTACGCGACAGATACGAAAAGCAATACGCTGCCGGAACTTCTACTTTTCCGACAAATACGAAAAGCATTATGCTGCCAGAACTTGTAATTACGCGAAAGATACGAAAAGCTTTACGCTGCCAGAACTTGTATTTACGCGAAAGATACGAAAAGGATTACGCTGCCGGAACTTGTATTTACGCGAAAGATACGAAAAGGATTACGCTGCCGGAACTTGTATTTACGCGAAAGATACGAAAAGCAATACGCTGCCGGAACTTGTTCTAAGCCGACAGATACGAAAAGCAATACGCTGCCGGAACTACTACTTTCGCGACAGATACGGAAAGCAATACGCTGCCGGAACTTGTATTTTCGCGACGGACACGAAAACCAATCCGCTGCCAGAACTTGTACTTTCGCGACAGATACGAAAAGCAATACGCTGCCGGAACTTCTACTTTTGCGACAAATACGAAAAGCAATACGCTGCCGGAATATGTACTTTCGCGACAGATACGAAAAGCTTTACGCTGCCAGAACTTGTATTTACGCGAAAGATACGAAAAGGATTACGCTGCCGGAACTTGTATTTACGCGAAAGATACGAAAAGCATTACGCTGCCGGAACTTGTATTTACGCGACAGATACGAAAAGCAATACGCTGCCGGAACTTCTACTTTTCCGACAAATACGAAAAGCATTATGCTGCCAGAACTTGTAATTACGCGAAAGATACGAAAAGCTTTACGCTGCCAGAACTTGTATTTACGCGAAAGATACGAAAAGGATTACGCTGCCGGAACTTGTATTTACGCGAAAGATACGAAAAGGATTACGCTGCCGGAACTTGTATTTACGCGAAAGATACGAAAAGCAATACGCTGCCGGAACTTGTTCTAAGCCGACAGATACGAAAAGCAATACGCTGCCGGAACTACTACTTTCGCGACAGATACGGAAAGCAATACGCTGCCGGAACTTGTATTTTCGCGACGGACACGAAAACCAATCCGCTGCCAGAACTTGTACTTTCGCGACAGATACGAAAAGCAATACGCTGCCGGAACTTCTACTTTTGCGACAAATACGAAAAGCAATACGCTGCCGGAATATGTACTTTCGCGACAGATACGAAAAGCTTTACGCTGCCAGAACTTGTATTTACGCGAAAGATACGAAAAGGATTACGCTGCCGGAACTTGTATTTACGCGAAAGATACGAAAAGCATTACGCTGCCGGAACTTGTACTTTCGCGACAGATACGGAAAGCCATACGCTGCCGGAACTTGTATTTACGCGAAAGATACGAAGAGCAATACGCTGCCGGAACTTGTACTTTCGCGACAGATACGAAAACCAATACGCTGCCAGAACTTGTCTTTACGCGAAACATACGAAAAGGAATACGCTGCCAGAACTTGTACTATCGCGACAGATACGAACAACAATACGCTGCCGGAACTTGTATTTACGCGAAAGATACGAAAAGGAATACGCTGCCAGAACTTGTACTTTCGCGACAGATACGATAACCAATACGCTGCCAGAACTTGTATTTTCGCGACGGACACGAAAACCAATCCGCTGCCAGAACTTGTACTTTTGCGACAAATACGAAAAGCAATACGCTGTCGGAACATGTACTTTCGCGGCACATACGAAAAGCTTTACGCTGCCAGAACTTGTACTTTCTCGACAGATACGGAAAGCATTACGCTGCCGGAACTTGTACTTTCGCGACAGATAAGGAAAGCAATGCGCTGCCGGCATATGTACTTTCGCGACAGATACGAAAAGCATTACGCTGCCGGAACTTCTACTTTTGCGACAAATACGAAAAGCAATACGCTGCCGGAATATGTACTTTCGCGACAGATACGAAAAGCTTTACGCTGCCAGAACTTGTACTATCGCGACAGATACGAAAAACAATACGCTGCCGGAACTTGTCTTTGCGCGAAACATACGAAAAGGAATACGCTGCCGGAACATGTACTTTCGCGACAGATACGAAAAGCTTTACGCTGCCAGAAGTTGTACTTTTCTCGACAGATACGGAAAGCATTACTCTGCCAGAACTTGTACTTTCTCGACAGATACGGAAAGCATTACGCTGCCGGAACTTGTATTTACGCGACAGATACGAAAAGCAATACGCTGCCGGAACTTCTACTTTTGCGACAAATACGAAAAGCATTATGCTGCCAGAACTTGTAATTACGCGAAAGATACGAAAAGCAATACGCTGCCAGAACTTGTACTTTCGCGACAGATACGGAAAGCCATACGTTGCCGGAACTTGTATTTACGCGAAACATACGAAAAGGAATACGCTGCCGGAACTTGTACTTTCGCGACAGATACGAAAAACAATACGCTGCCGGAACTTGTATTTACGCGAAAGATACGAAAAGGAATACGCTGCCAGAACTTGTACTTTCGCGACAGATACGAAAAGCAATACGCTGCCAGAACTTGTCTTTGCGCGAAACATACGAAAAGGATTACGCTGCCGGAACTTGTATTTACGCGAAAGATACGAAAAGCAATACGCTGCCGGAACATATACTTTCGCGACAGATACGATAACCAATACGCTGCCAGAACTTGTATTTTCGCGACAGATACGGAAAGCAATACGCTGCCGGCATATGTACTTTCGCGACAGATACGAAAAGCATTACGCTGCCGGAACTTGTACTTTTGCGACAAATACGAAAAGCAATACGCTGCCGGAACATGTACTTTCACGAAAGATACGAAAAGCAATACGCTGCCGGAACTTGTCTTTACGCGAAACATACGAAAAGGAATACGCTGCCGGAACTTGTACTTTCGCGACGGATACGGAAAACAATACGCTGCCAGAACTTGTACTTTCGCGACAGATACGAAAAGCAATACGCTGCCAGAACTTGTACTATCGCGACAGATACGAAAAACAATACGCTGCCGGAACTTGTATTTACGCGAAAGATACGAAAAGGAATACGCTGCCAGAACTTGTACTTTTCTCGACAGATATGGAAAGCATTACTCTGCCAGAACTTGTACTTTCTCGACAGATACGGAAAGCATTACGCTGCCGGAACTTGTATTTACGCGGCAGATACGAAAAGCAATACGCTGCCAGAACTAGTACTTTCGCGACAGATACGGAAAGCAATACGCTGCCGGCATATGTACTTTCGCGACAGATACGAAAAGCATTATGCTGCCAGAACTTGTAATTACGCGACAGATATGAAAAGCAATACGCTGCCAGAACTTCTACTTTTGCGACAAATACGAAAAGCAATACGCTGCCGGAACATGTACTTTTGCGACAGATACGATAACCAATACGCTGAAAGAACTGGTACAATCTCGACAGATACGGAAAGCATTACGCTGCCGCAACTTGTATTTACGCGACAGATACGAAAAGCAATACGCTGGTCAGAACTTGTACTTTCGCGACAGATACGGAAAGCAATACGCTGCCGGAACTGGTACTTTCTCGACAGATACGGAATGCATTACGCTGCCGCAACTTGTATTTACGCGGCAGATACGAAAAGCAATACGCTGCCAGAACTAGTACTTTCGCGACAGATACGGAAAGCATTACGCTGCTGGAACTTGTATTTACGCGAAAGATACGAAAAGCAATACGCTGGTCAGAACTTGTACTTTCGCGACAGATACGGAAAGCAATACGCTGCCGGAACTTGTATTTTCGCGACGGACACGAAAACCAATCCGCTGCCGGAACTTCTACTTTTGCGACAAATACGAAAAGCAATACGCTGCCAGAACTTGTACTATCGCGACAGATACGAAAAGCAATACGCTGCCGGAACTTGTCTTTACGCGAAACATACGAAAAGGAATACGCTGCCGGAACTTGTACTTTCGCGACAGATACGGAAAGCAATACGCTGCCAGAACTTGTACTTTCGCGACAGATACGAAAAGCAATACGCTGCCAGAACTAGTACTTTCGCGACAGATACGGAAAGCATTACGCTGCCGGAACTTGTATTTACGCGAAAGATACGAAAAGCAATACGCTGGTCAGAACTTGTACTTTCGCGACAGATACGGAAAGCAATACGCTGCCGGCATATGTACTTTCGCGACAGATACGAAAAGCATTATGCTGCCAGAACTTGTAATTACGCGACAGATATGAAAAGCAATACGCTGCCAGAACTTCTACTTTTGCGACAAATACGAAAAGCAATACGCTGCCGGAACATGTACTTTTGCGACAGATACGATAACCAATACGCTGCCAGAACTGGTACAATCTCGACAGATACGGAAAGCATTACGCTGCCGCAACTTGTATTTACGCGACAGATACGAAAAGCAATACGCTGGTCAGAACTTGTACTTTCGCGACAGATACGGAAAGCAATACGCTGCCGGAACTGGTACTTTCTCGACAGATACGGAATGCATTACGCTGCCGCAACTTGTATTTACGCGGCAGATACGAAAAGCAATACGCTGCCGGAATATGTACTTTCGCGACAGATACGAAAAGCTTTACGCTGCCAGAACTTGTATTTACGCGAAAGATACGCAAAGGATTACGCTGCCGGAACTTGTATTTACGCGAAAGATACGAAAAGCATTACGCTGCCGGAACTTGTACTTTCGCGACAGATACGGAAAGCCATACGCTGCCGGAACTTGTATTTACGCGACAGATATGAAAAGCAATACGCTGCCAGAACTTCTACTTTTGCGACAAATACGAAAAGCAATACGCTGCCGGAACATGTACTTTTGCGACAGATACGATAACCAATACGCTGAAAGAACTGGTACAATCTCGACAGATACGGAAAGCATTACGCTGCCGCAACTTGTATTTACGCGACAGATACGAAAAGCAATACGCTGGTCAGAACTTGTACTTTCGCGACAGATACGGAAAGCAATACGCTGCCGGAACTGGTACTTTCTCGACAGATACGGAATGCATTACGCTGCCGCAACTTGTATTTACGCGGCAGATACGAAAAGCAATACGCTGCCGGCATATGTACTTTCGCGACAGATACGAAAAGCATTATGCTGCCAGAACTTGTAATTACGCGACAGATATGAAAAGCAATACGCTGCCAGAACTTCTACTTTTGCGACAAATACGAAAAGCAATACGCTGCCGGAACATGTACTTTCGCGACAGATACGATAACCAATACGCTGCCAGAACTGGTACTTTCTCGACAGATACGGAATGCATTACGCTGCCGCAACTTGTATTTACGCGGCAGATACGAAAAGCAATACGCTGCCAGAACTAGTACTTTCGCGACAGATACGGAAAGCATTACGCTGCCGGAACTTGTATTTACGCGAAAGATACGAAAAGCAATACGCTGGTCAGAACTTGTACTTTCGCGACAGATACGGAAAGCAATACGCTGCCGGAACTGGTACTTTCTCGACAGATACGGAATGCATTACGCTGCCGCAACTTGTATTTACGCGGCAGATACGAAAAGCAATACGCTGCCAGAACTAGTACTTTCGCGACAGATACGGAAAGCATTACGCTGCTGGAACTTGTATTTACGCGAAAGATACGAAAAGCAATACGCTGGTCAGAACTTGTACTTTCGCGACAGATACGGAAAGCAATACGCTGCCGGAACTTGTATTTTCGCGACGGACACGAAAACCAATCCGCTGCCGGAACTTCTACTTTTGCGACAAATACGAAAAGCAATACGCTGCCGGAACATGTACTTTCACGAAAGATACGAAAAGCAATACGCTGCCAGAACTTGTACTATCGCGACAGATACGAAAAGCAATACGCTGCCGGAACTTGTCTTTACGCGAAACATACGAAAAGGAATACGCTGCCGGAACTTGTACTTTCGCGACAGATACGGAAAGCAATACGCTGCCAGAACTTGTACTTTCGCGACAGATACGAAAAGCAATACGCTGCCAGAACTAGTACTTTCGCGACAGATACGGAAAGCATTACGCTGCCGGAACTTGTATTTACGCGAAAGATACGAAAAGCAATACGCTGGTCAGAACTTGTACTTTCGCGACAGATACGGAAAGCAATACGCTGCCGGAACTTCTACTTTTGCGACAAATACGAAAAGCAATACGCTGCCGGAACATATACTTTCGCGAAAGATACGAAAAGCAATACGCTGCCAGAACTTGTACTTTCGCGACAGATACGGAAAGCATTACGTTGCCGGAACTTGTATTTACGCGAAAGATACGAAAAGGAATACGCTGCCAGAACTTGTACTATCGCGACAGATACGAAAAGCAATAAGCTGCCGGAACTTGTCTTTACGCGAAACATACGAAAAGGAATACGCTGCCGGAACTTGTACTTTCGCGACAGATACGAAAAACAATACGCTGCCGGAACTTGTATTTACGCGAAAGATACGAAAAGGAAAACGCTGCCAGAACTTGTACTTTCGCGACAGATACGAAAAGCAATACGCTGCCAGAACTTGTCTTTGCGCGAAACATACGAAAAGGATTACGCTGCCGGAACTTGTATTTACGTGAAAGATACGAAAAGCAATACGCTGCCGGAACATGTACTTTCGCGACAGATACGATAACCAATACGTTGCCAGAACTTGTATTTTCGCGACAGATACGGAAAGCAATACGCTGCCGGCATATGTACTTTCGCGACAGATACGAAAAGCATTATGCTGCCAGAACTTGTAATTACGCGACAGATATGAAAAGCAATACGCTGCCAGAACTTCTACTTTTGCGACAAATACGAAAAGCAATACGCTGCCGGAACATGTACTTTCGCGAAAGATACGAAAAGCAATACGCTGCCAGAACTTGTACTTTCTCGACAGATACGGAAAGCATTACGCTGCCGGAACTTGTATTTACGCGACAGATACGAAAAGCAATACGCTGCCGGAACTTCTACTTTTGCGACAAATACGAAAAGCATTATGCTGCCAGAACTTGTAATTACGCGAAAGATACGAAAAGCTTTACGCTGCCAGAACTTGTATTTACGCGAAAGATACGAAAAGGATTACGCTGCCGGAACTTGTATTTACGCGAAAGATACGAAAAGGATTACGCTGCCGGAACTTGTATTTACGCGAAAGATACGAAAAGCAATACGCTGCCGGAACTTGTTCTAAGCCGACAGATACGAAAAGCAATACGCTGCCGGAACTACTACTTTCGCGACAGATACGGAAAGCAATACGCTGCCGGAACTTGTATTTTCGCGACGGACACGAAAACCAATCCGCTGCCAGAACTTGTACTTTCGCGACAGATACGAAAAGCAATACGCTGCCGGAACTTCTACTTTTGCGACAAATACGAAAAGCAATACGCTGCCGGAATATGTACTTTCGCGACAGATACGAAAAGCTTTACGCTGCCAGAACTTGTATTTACGCGAAAGATACGAAAAGGATTACGCTGCCGGAACTTGTATTTACGCGAAAGATACGAAAAGCATTACGCTGCCGGAACTTGTACTTTCGCGACAGATACGGAAAGCCATACGCTGCCGGAACTTGTATTTACGCGAAAGATACGAAGAGCAATACGCTGCCGGAACTTGTACTTTCGCGACAGATACGAAAACCAATACGCTGCCAGAACTTGTCTTTACGCGAAACATACGAAAAGGAATACGCTGCCAGAACTTGTACTATCGCGACAGATACGAACAACAATACGCTGCCGGAACTTGTATTTACGCGAAAGATACGAAAAGGAATACGCTGCCAGAACTTGTACTTTCGCGACAGATACGATAACCAATACGCTGCCAGAACTTGTATTTTCGCGACGGACACGAAAACCAATCCGCTGCCAGAACTTGTACTTTTGCGACAAATACGAAAAGCAATACGCTGTCGGAACATGTACTTTCGCGGCACATACGAAAAGCTTTACGCTGCCAGAACTTGTACTTTCTCGACAGATACGGAAAGCATTACGCTGCCGGAACTTGTACTTTCGCGACAGATAAGGAAAGCAATGCGCTGCCGGCATATGTACTTTCGCGACAGATACGAAAAGCATTACGCTGCCGGAACTTCTACTTTTGCGACAAATACGAAAAGCAATACGCTGCCGGAATATGTACTTTCGCGACAGATACGAAAAGCTTTACGCTGCCAGAACTTGTACTATCGCGACAGATACGAAAAACAATACGCTGCCGGAACTTGTCTTTGCGCGAAACATACGAAAAGGAATACGCTGCCGGAACTTGTACTTTCGCGACAGATACGGAAAGCAATACGCTGCCAGAACTTGTACTTTCGCGACAGATACGAAAAGCAATACGCTGCCAGAACTTGTACTTTTGCGGCAAATACGAAAAGCAATACGCTGCCGGAATATGTACTTTCGCGACAGATACGAAAAGCTTTACGCTGCCAGAACTTGTACTATCGCGACAGATACGAAAAACAATACGCTGCCGGAACTTGTCTTTGCGCGAAACATACGAAAAGGAATACGCTGCCGGAACATGTACTTTCGCGACAGATACGAAAAGCTTTACGCTGCCAGAAGTTGTACTTTTCTCGACAGATACGGAAAGCATTACTCTGCCAGAACTTGTACTTTCTCGACAGATACGGAAAGCATTACGCTGCCGGAACTTGTATTTACGCGACAGATACGAAAAGCAATACGCTGCCGGAACTTCTACTTTTGCGACAAATACGAAAAGCATTATGCTGCCAGAACTTGTAATTACGCGAAAGATACGAAAAGCAATACGCTGCCAGAACTTGTACTTTCGCGACAGATACGGAAAGCCATACGTTGCCGGAACTTGTATTTACGCGAAACATACGAAAAGGAATACGCTGCCGGAACTTGTACTTTCGCGACAGATACGAAAAACAATACGCTGCCGGAACTTGTATTTACGCGAAAGATACGAGAAGGAATACGCTGCCAGAACTTGTACTTTCGCGACAGATACGAAAAGCAATACGCTGCCAGAACTTGTCTTTGCGCGAAACATACGAAAAGGATTACGCTGCCGGAACTTGTATTTACGCGAAAGATACGAAAAGCAATACGCTGCCGGAACATGTACTTTCGCGACAGATACGATAACCAATACGCTGCCAGAACTTGTATTTTCGCGACAGATACGGAAAACAATACGCTGCCGGCATATGTACTTTCGCGACAGATACGAAAAGCATTATGCTGCCAGAACTTGTAATTACGCGACAGATATGAAAAGCAATACGCTGCCAGAACTGGTACTTTCTCGACAGATACGGAAAGCATTACGCTGCTGCAACTTGTATTTACGCGACAGATACGAAAAGCAATACGCTGCCAGAACTTGTACTTTCGCGACAGATACGGAAAGCATTACGTTGCCGGAAATTGTATATACGCGAAACATACGAAGAGCAATACGCTGCCAGAACTACTACTTTCGCGACAGATACGGAAAGCATTACGCTGCCGGAACTTGTACTTTTGCGACAAATACGAAAAGCAATACGCTGCCGGAACATGTACTTTCACGAAAGATACGAAAAGCAATACGCTGCCGGAACTTGTCTTTACGCGAAACATACGAAAAGGAATACGCTGCCAGAACTTGTACTTTTCTCGACAGATATGGAAAGCATTACTCTGCCAGAACTTGTACTTTCTCGACAGATACGGAAAGCATTACGCTGCCGGAACTTGTATTTACGCGACAGATACGAAAAGCAATACGCTGCCGGAACTTCTACTTTTGCGACAAATACGGAAAGCATTACGCTGCCGGAACTTGTACTTTTGCGACAAATACGAAAAGCAATACGCTGCCGGAACATGTACTTTCGCGACAGATACGATAACCAATACGCTGCCAGAACTGGTACTTTCTCGACAGATACGGAATGCATTACGCTGCCGCAACTTGTATTTACGCGGCAGATACGAAAAGCAATACGCTGCCAGAACTAGTACTTTCGCGACAGATACGGAAAGCATTACGCTGCCGGAACTTGTATTTACGCGAAAGATACGAAAAGCAATACGCTGGTCAGAACTTGTACTTTCGCGACAGATACGGAAAGCAATACGCTGCCGGAACTTGTATTTTCGCGACGGACACGAAAACCAATCCGCTGCCGGAACTTCTACTTTTGCGACAAATACGAAAAGCAATACGCTGCCGGAACTTCTACTTTTGCGACAAATACGAAAAGCAATACGCTGCCGGAACATGTACTTTCGCGAAAGATACGAAAAGCAATACGCTGCCAGAACTTGTACTTTCGCGACAGATACGGAAAGCATTACGTTGCCGGAACTTGTATTTACGCGAAAGATACGAAAAGGAATACGCTGCCAGAACTTGTACTTTTCTCGACAGATACGGAAAGCATTACTCTGCCAGAACTTGTACTTTCTCGACAGATACGGAAAGCATTACGCTGCCGGAACTTGTATTTACGCGACAGATACGAAAAGCAATACGCTGCCGGAACTTCTACTTTTGCGACAAATACGAAAAGCATTATGCTGCCAGAACTTGTAATTACGCGAAAGATACGAAAAGCTTTACGCTGCCAGAACTTGTATTTACGCGAAAGATACGAAAAGGATTACGCTGCCGGAACTTGTATTTACGCGAAAGATACGAAAAGGATTACGCTGCCGGAACTTGTATTTACGCGAAAGATACGAAAAGCAATACGCTGCCGGAACTTGTACTAAGCCGACAGATACGAAAAGCAATACGCTGCCGGAACTACTACTTTTGCGACAAATACGAAAAGCAATACGCTGCCGGAATATGTACTTTCGCGACAGATACGAAAAGCTTTACGCTGCCAGAACTTGTATTTACGCGAAAGATACAAAAAGGATTACGCTGCCGGAACTTGTATTTACGCGAAAGATACGAAAAGGATTACGCTGCCGGAACTTGTATTTACGCGAAAGATACGAAAAGCAATACGCTGCCGGAACTTGTACTTTCGCGACAGATACGGAAAGCCATACGCTGCCGGAACTTGTATTTACGCGAAAGATACGAAAAGCAATACGCTGCCAGCACTTGTACTTTCGCGACAGATACGGAAAGCATTACGTTGCCGGAACTTGTATTTACGCGAAAGATACGAAAAGGAATACGCTGCCAGAACTTGTACTATCGCGACAGATACGAAAAGCAATACGCTGCCGGAACATGTACTTTCGCGACAGATACGATAACCAATACGCTGCCAGAACTGGTACTTTCTCGACAGATACGGAAAGCATTACGCTGCCGCAACTTGTATTTACGCGACAGATACGAAAAGCAATACGCTGGTCAGAACTTGTACTTTCGCGACAGATACGGAAAGCAATACGCTGCCGGAACTTGTATTTTCGCGACGGACACGAAAACCAATCCGCTGCCAGAACTTGTACTTTCGCGACAGATACGAAAAGCAATACGCTGCCGGAACTTCTACTTTTGCGACAAATACGAAAAGCAATACGCTGCCGGAACATGTACTTTCGCGAAAGATACGAAAAGCAATACGCTGCCAGAACTTGTACTTTCGCGACAGATACGGAAAGCATTACGTTGCCGGAACTTGTATTTACGCGAAAGATACGAAAAGGAATACGCTGCCAGAACTTGTATTTACGCGAAAGATACGAAAAGGATTACGCTGCCGGAACTTGTATTTACGCGAAAGATACGAAAAGGATTACGCTGCCGGAACTTGTATTTACGCGAAAGATACGAAAAGCAATACGCTGCCGGAACTTGTACTAAGCCGACAGATACGAAAAGCAATACGCTGCCGGAACTACTACTTTCGCGACAGATACGGAAAGCAATACGCTGCCGGAACTTGTATTTTCGCGACGGACACGAAAACCAATCCGCTGCCAGAACTTGTACTTTCGCGACAGATACGAAAAGCAATACGCTGCCGGAACTTCTACTTTTGCGACAAATACGAAAAGCAATACGCTGCCGGAATATGTACTTTCGCGACAGATACGAAAAGCTTTACGCTGCCAGAACTTGTATTTACGCGAAAGATACAAAAAGGATTACGCTGCCGGAACTTGTATTTACGCGAAAGATACGAAAAGGATTACGCTGCCGGAACTTGTATTTACGCGAAAGATACGAAAAGCAATACGCTGCCAGCACTTGTACTTTCGCGACAGATACGGAAAGCATTACGTTGCCGGAACTTGTATTTACGCGAAAGATACGAAAAGGAATACGCTGCCAGAACTTGTACTATCGCGACAGATACGAAAAACAATACGCTGCCGGAACTTGTACTTTCGCGACAGATACGAAAAGCAATACGCTGCCGGAACATGTACTTTCGCGACAGATACGAAAAGCTTTACGCTGCCAGAACTTGTACTTTTCTCGACAGATACGGAAAGCATTACTCTGCCAGAACTTGTATTTACGCGACAGATACGAAAAGCAATACGCTGCCGGAACTTGTACTTTCGCGACAGATACGGAAAGCCATACGCTGCCGGAACTTGTATTTACGCGAAAGATACGAAGAGCAATACGCTGCCGGAACTTGTACTTTCGCGACAGATACGAAAACCAATACGCTGCCAGAACTTGTCTTTACGCGAAACATACGAAAGGGAATACGCTGCCAGAACTTGTACTATCGCGACAGATACGAAAAACAATATGCTGCCGGAACTTGTATTTACGCGAAAGATACGAAAAGGAATACGCTGCCAGAACTTGTACTTTCGCGACAGATACGATAACCAATACGCTGCCAGAACTTGTATTTTCGCGACGGACACGAAAACCAATCCGCTGCCAGAACTTGTACTTTTGCGACAAATACGAAAAGCAATACGCTGTCGGAACATGTACTTTCGCGGCACATACGAAAAGCTTTACGCTGCCAGAACTTGTACTTTCTCGACAGATACGGAAAGCATTACGCTGCCGGAACTTGTACTTTCGCGACAGATAAGGAAAGCAATGCGCTGCCGGCATATGTACTTTCGCGACAGATACGAAAAGCATTACGCTGCCGGAACTTCTACTTTTGCGACAAATACGAAAAGCAATACGCTGCCGGCACATGTACTTTCGCGACAGATACGATAACCAATCCGCTGCCAGAACTTGTATTTTCGCGACGGACACGAAAACCAATCCGCTGCCAGAAATTGTACTTTCGCGACAGACACGAAAACCAATCCGCTGCCAGAACTTGTACTTTCGCGACAGATACGAAAAGCAATACGCTGCCGGAACTTCTACTTTTGCGACAAATACGAAAAGCAATACGCTGCCGGAATATGTACTTTCGCGACAGATACGAAAAGCTTTACGCTGCCAGAACTTGTACTTTCTCGACAGATACGGAAAGCATTACGCTGCCAGAACTTGTACTTTCTCGACAGATACGGAAAGCATTACGCTCCCGGAACTTGTATTTACGCGACAGATACGAAAAGCAATACGCTGCCGGAACTTCTACTTTTGCGACAAATACGAAAAGCATTATGCTGCCAGAACTTGTAATTACGCGAAAGATACGAAAAGCTTTACGCTGCCAGAACTTGTATTTACGCGAAAGATACGAAAAGGATTACGCTGCCGGAACTTGTATTTACGCGAAAGATACGAAAAGGATTACGCTGCCGGAACTTGCATTTACGCGAAAGATACGAAAAGCAATACGCTGCCGGAACTTGTACTAAGCCGACAGATACGAAAAGCAATACGCTGCCGGAACTACTACTTTCGCGACAGATACGGAAAGCAATACGCTGCCGGAACTTGTATTTTCGCGACGGACACGAAAACCAATCCGCTGCCAGAACTTGTACTTTCGCGACAGATACGAAAAGCAATACGCTGCCGGAACTTCTACTTTTGCGACAAATACGAAAAGCAATACGCTGCCGGAATATGTATTTCGCGACAGATACGAAAAGCTTTACGCTGCCAGAACTTGTATTTACGCGAAAGATACGAAAAGGATTACGCTGCCGGAACTTGTATTTACGCGAAAGATACGAAAAGGATTACGCTGCCGGAATTTGTACTTTCGCGACAGATACGGAAATCCATACGCTGCCAGAACTTGTCTTTACGCGAAACATACGAAAAGGAATACGCTGCCAGAACTTGTACTATCGCGACAGATACGAAAAACAATACGCTGCCGGAACTTGTATTTACGCGAAAGATACGAAAAGGAATACGCTGCCAGAACTTGTACTTTCGCGACAGATACGAAAAGCAATAAGCTGCCGGAACTTGTCTTTACGCGAAACATACGAAAAGGAATACGCTGCCGGAACTTGTACTTTCGCGACAGATACGAAAAACAATACGCTGCCGGAACTTGTATTTACGCGAAAGATACGAAAAGGAATACGCTGGTCAGAACTTGTACTTTCGCGACAGATACGGAAAGCAATACGCTGCCGGAACTTGTATTTTCGCGACGGACACGAAAACCAATCCGCTGCCAGAACTTGTACTTTCGCGACAGATACGAAAAGCAATACGCTGCCGGAACTTGTACTTTCGCGACAGATACGGAAAGCATTACGTTGCCGGAACTTGTATTTACGCGAAAGATACGAAAAGGAATACGCTGCCAGAACTTGTATTTACGCGAAAGATACGAAAAGGATTACGCTGCCGGAACTTGTATTTACGCGAAAGATACGAAAAGGATTACGCTGCCGGAACTTGTATTTACGCGACAGATACGAAAAGCAATACGCTGCCGGAACTTCTACTTTTGCGACAAATACGAAAAGCAATACGCTGCCGGAACATGTACTTTCGCGAAAGATACGAAAAGCAATACGCTGCCAGAACTTGTACTTTCGCGACAGATACGGAAAGCATTACGTTGCCGGAACTTGTATTTACGCGAAAGATACGAAAAGGAATACGCTGCCAGAACTTGTATTTACGCGAAAGATACGAAAAGGATTACGCTGCCGGAACTTGTATTTACGCGAAAGATACGAAAAGGATTACGCTGCCGGAACTTGTATTTACGCGAAAGATACGAAAAGCAATACGCTGCCGGAACTTGTACTAAGCCGACAGATACGAAAAGCAATACGCTGCCGGAACTACTACTTTCGCGACAGATACGGAAAGCAATACGCTGCCGGAACTTGTATTTTCGCGACGGACACGAAAACCAATCCGCTGCCAGAACTTGTACTTTCGCGACAGATACGAAAAGCAATACGCTGCCGGAACTTCTACTTTTGCGACAAATACGAAAAGCAATACGCTGCCGGAATATGTACTTTCGCGACAGATACGAAAAGCTTTACGCTGCCAGAACTTGTATTTACGCGAAAGATACAAAAAGGATTACGCTGCCGGAACTTGTATTTACGCGAAAGATACGAAAAGGATTACGCTGCCGGAACTTGTATTTACGCGAAAGATACGAAAAGCAATACGCTGCCGGAACTTGTACTTTCGCGACAGATACGGAAAGCCATACGCTGCCGGAACTTGTATTTACGCGAAAGATACGAAAAGCAATACGCTGCCAGCACTTGTACTTTCGCGACAGATACGGAAAGCATTACGTTGCCGGAACTTGTATTTACGCGAAAGATACGAAAAGGAATACGCTGCCAGAACTTGTACTATCGCGACAGATACGAAAAGCAATACGCTGCCGGAACTTCTACTTTTGCGACAAATACGAAAAGCAATACGCTGCCGGAATATGTATTTCGCGACAGATACGAAAAGCTTTACGCTGCCAGAACTTGTATTTACGCGAAAGATACGAAAAGGATTACGCTGCCGGAACTTGTATTTACGCGAAAGATACGAAAAGGATTACGCTGCCGGAATTTGTACTTTCGCGACAGATACGGAAATCCATACGCTGCCAGAACTTGTCTTTACGCGAAACATACGAAAAGGAATACGCTGCCAGAACTTGTACTTTCCCGACAGATACGGAAAGCATTACGCTGCCGGAACTTGTACTTTCGCGACAGATAAGGAAAGCAATGCGCTGCCGGCATATGTACTTTCGCGACAGATACGAAAAGCATTACGCTGCCGGAACTTCTACTTTTGCGACAAATACGAAAAGCAATACGCTGCCGGCACATGTACTTTCGCGACAGATACGATAACCAATCCGCTGCCAGAACTTGTATTTTCGCGACGGACACGAAAACCAATCCGCTGCCAGAAATTGTACTTTCGCGACAGACACGAAAACCAATCCGCTGCCAGAACTTGTACTTTCGCGACAGATACGATAACCAATACGCTGCCGGAACTTCTACTTTTGCGACAAATACGAAAATCAATACGCTGCCGGAACATGTACTTTGTCGACAGATACGGAAAGCATTACGCTGCCGGAACTTGTACTTTCGCGACAGATAAGGAAAGCAATACGCTGCCGGCAAATGTACTTTCGCGACAGATACGAAAAGCATTACGCTGCCGGAACTTGTACTTTCGCGAAAGATACGAAAAGCAATACGCTGCCAGAACTTGTACTATCGCGACAGATACGAAAAACAATACGCTGCCGGAACTTGTCTTTGCGCGAAACATACGAAAAGGAATACGCTGCCGGAACATGTACTTTCGCGACAGATACGAAAAGCTTTACGCTGCCAGAAGTTGTACTTTTCTCGACAGATACGGAAAGCATTACTCTGCCAGAACTTGTACTTTCTCGACAGATACGGAAAGCTTTACGCTGCCGGAACTTGTATTTACGCGACAGATAAGGAAAGCAATACGCTGCCGGCATATGTACTTTCGCGACAGATACGAAAAGCATTACGCTGCCGGAACTTCTACTTTTGCGACAAATACGAAAAGCAATACGCTGCCGGCACATGTACTTTCGCGACAGATACGATAACCAATCCGCTGCCAGAACTTGTATTTTCGCGACGGACACGAAAACCAATCCGCTGCCAGAAATTGTACTTTCGCGACAGACACGAAAACCAATCCGCTGCCAGAACTTGTACTTTCGCGACAGATACGATAACCAATACGCTGCCGGAACTTCTACTTTTGCGACAAATACGAAAAGCAATACGCTGCCGGAATATGTACTTTCGCGAAAGATACGAAAAGCAATACGCTGCCAGAACTTGTACTATCGCGACAGATACGAAAAACAATACGCTGCCGGAACTTGTCTTTGCGCGAAACATACGAAAAGGAATACGCTGCCGGAACATGTACTTTCGCGACAGATACGAAAAGCTTTACGCTGCCAGAAGTTGTACTTTTCTCGACAGATACGGAAAGCATTACTCTGCCAGAACTTGTACTTTCTCGACAGATACGGAAAGCTTTACGCTGCCGGAACTTGTATTTACGCGACAGATAAGGAAAGCAATACGCTGCCGGCATATGTACTTTCGCGACAGATACGAAAAGCATTACGCTGCCGGAACTTCTACTTTTGCGACAAATACGAAAAGCAATACGCTGCCGGCACATGTACTTTCGCGACAGATACGATAACCAATCCGCTGCCAGAACTTGTATTTTCGCGACGGACACGAAAACCAATCCGCTGCCAGAAATTGTACTTTCGCGACAGACACGAAAACCAATCCGCTGCCAGAACTTGTACTTTCGCGACAGATACGATAACCAATACGCTGCCGGAACTTCTACTTTTGCGACAAATACGAAAATCAATACGCTGCCGGAACATGTACTTTGTCGACAGATACGGAAAGCATTACGCTGCCGGAACTTGTACTTTCGCGACAGATAAGGAAAGCAATACGCTGCCGGCAAATGTACTTTCGCGACAGATACGAAAAGCATTACGCTGCCGGAACTTGTACTTTCGCGAAAGATACGAAAAGCAATACGCTGCCAGAACTTGTACTATCGCGACAGATACGAAAAACAATACGCTGCCGGAACTTGTCTTTGCGCGAAACATACGAAAAGGAATACGCTGCCGGAACATGTACTTTCGCGACAGATACGAAAAGCTTTACGCTGCCAGAAGTTGTACTTTTCTCGACAGATACGGAAAGCATTACTCTGCCAGAACTTGTACTTTCTCGACAGATACGGAAAGCTTTACGCTGCCGGAACTTGTATTTACGCGACAGATAAGGAAAGCAATACGCTGCCGGCATATGTACTTTCGCGACAGATACGAAAAGCATTACGCTGCCGGAACTTCTACTTTTGCGACAAATACGAAAAGCAATACGCTGCCGGCACATGTACTTTCGCGACAGATACGATAACCAATCCGCTGCCAGAACTTGTATTTTCGCGACGGACACGAAAACCAATCCGCTGCCAGAAATTGTACTTTCGCGACAGACACGAAAACCAATCCGCTGCCAGAACTTGTACTTTCGCGACAGATACGATAACCAATACGCTGCCGGAACTTCTACTTTTGCGACAAATACGAAAAGCAATACGCTGCCGGAATATGTACTTTCGCGACAGATACGAAAAGCTTTACGCTGCCAGAACTTGTACTTTCGCGACAGATAAGGAAAGCAATACGCTGCCGGCAAATGTACTTTCGCGACAGATACGAAAAGCATTACGCTGCCGGAACTTGTACTTTCGCGAAAGATACGAAAAGCAATACGCTGCCAGAACTTGTACTATCGCGACAGATACGAAAAACAATACGCTGCCGGAACTTGTCTTTGCGCGAAACATACGAAAAGGAATACGCTGCCGGAACATGTACTTTCGCGACAGATACGAAAAGCTTTACGCTGCCAGAAGTTGTACTTTTCTCGACAGATACGGAAAGCATTACTCTGCCAGAACTTGTACTTTCTCGACAGATACGGAAAGCTTTACGCTGCCGGAACTTGTATTTACGCGACAGATAAGGAAAGCAATACGCTGCCGGCATATGTACTTTCGCGACAGATACGAAAAGCATTACGCTGCCGGAACTTCTACTTTTGCGACAAATACGAAAAGCAATACGCTGCCGGCACATGTACTTTCGCGACAGATACGATAACCAATCCGCTGCCAGAACTTGTATTTTCGCGACGGACACGAAAACCAATCCGCTGCCAGAAATTGTACTTTCGCGACAGACACGAAAACCAATCCGCTGCCAGAACTTGTACTTTCGCGACAGATACGATAACCAATACGCTGCCGGAACTTCTACTTTTGCGACAAATACGAAAATCAATACGCTGCCGGAACATGTACTTTGTCGACAGATACGGAAAGCATTACGCTGCCGGAACTTGTACTTTCGCGACAGATAAGGAAAGCAATACGCTGCCGGCAAATGTACTTTCGCGACAGATACGAAAAGCATTACGCTGCCGGAACTGCTACTTTTGCGACAAATACGAAAAGCAATACGCTGCCGGCACATGTACTTTCGCGACAGATACGATAACCAATCCGCTGCCAGAACTTGTATTTTCCCGACGGACACGAAAACCAATCCGCTGCCAGAAATTGTACTTTCGCGACAGACACGAAAACCAATCCGCTGCCAGAACTTGTACTTTCGCGACAGATACGAAAAGCAATACGCTGCCGGAACTTCTACTTTTGCGACAAATACGAAAAGCAATACGCTGCCGGAATATGTACTTTCGCGAAACATACGAAAAGGAATACGCTGCCAGAACTTGTACTATCGCGACAGATACGAAAAGCAATACGCTGCCGGAACTTGTACTTTCGCGACAGATACGGAAAGCCATACGCTGCCAGAACTTCTACTTTTGCGACAAATACGAAAATCAATACGCTGCCGGAACATGTACTTTCGCGACAGATACGATAACCAATACGCTGCCAGAACTTGTACTTTCTCGACAGATACGGAAAGCATTACGCTGCCGGAACTTGTACTTTCGCGACAGATAAGGAAAGCAATGCGCTGCCGGCATATGTACTTTCGCGACAGATACGAAAAGCATTACGCTGCCAGAACTAGTACTATCGCGACAGATACGAAAAACAATACGCTGCCGGAACTTGTCTTTGCGCGAAACATACGAAAAGGAATACGCTGCCGGAACATGTACTTTCGCGACAGATACGAAAAGCTTTACGCTGCCAGAAGTTGTACTTTTCTCGACAGATACGGAAAGCATTACTCTGCCAGAACTTGTACTTTCTCGACAGATACGGAAAGCTTTACGCTGCCGGAACTTGTATTTACGCGACAGATAAGGAAAGCAATACGCTGCCGGCATATGTACTTTCGCGACAGATACGAAAAGCATTACGCTGCCGGAACTTGTACTTTCGCGAAAGATACGAAAAGCAATACGCTGCCAGAACTTGTACTATCGCGACAGATACGAAAAACAATACGCTGCCGGAACTTGTCTTTGCGCGAAACATACGAAAAGGAATACGCTGCCGGAACATGTACTTTCGCGACAGATACGAAAAGCTTTACGCTGCCAGAAGTTGTACTTTTCTCGACAGATACGGAAAGCATTACTCTGCCAGAACTTGTACTTTCTCGACAGATACGGAAAGCTTTACGCTGCCGGAACTTGTATTTACGCGACAGATAAGGAAAGCAATACGCTGCCGGCATATGTACTTTCGCGACAGATACGAAAAGCATTACGCTGCCGGAACTTGTACTTTCGCGAAAGATACGAAAAGCAATACGCTGCCAGAACTTGTACTATCGCGACAGATACGAAAAACAATACGCTGCCGGAACTTGTCTTTGCGCGAAACATACGAAAAGGAATACGCTGCCGGAACATGTACTTTCGCGACAGATACGAAAAGCTTTACGCTGCCAGAAGTTGTACTTTTCTCGACAGATACGGAAAGCATTACTCTGCCAGAACTTGTACTTTCTCGACAGATACGGAAAGCTTTACGCTGCCGGAACTTGTATTTACGCGACAGATAAGGAAAGCAATACGCTGCCGGCATATGTACTTTCGCGACAGATACGAAAAGCATTACGCTGCCGGAACTTCTACTTTTGCGACAAATACGAAAAGCAATACGCTGCCGGCACATGTACTTTCGCGACAGATACGATAACCAATCCGCTGCCAGAACTTGTATTTTCGCGACGGACACGAAAACCAATCCGCTGCCAGAAATTGTACTTTCGCGACAGACACGAAAACCAATCCGCTGCCAGAACTTGTACTTTCGCGACAGATACGATAACCAATACGCTGCCGGAACTTCTACTTTTGCGACAAATACGAAAAGCAATACGCTGCCGGAATATGTACTTTCGCGAAAGATACGAAAAGCAATACGCTGCCAGAACTTGTACTATCGCGACAGATACGAAAAACAATACGCTGCCGGAACTTGTCTTTGCGCGAAACATACGAAAAGGAATACGCTGCCGGAACATGTACTTTCGCGACAGATACGAAAAGCTTTACGCTGCCAGAAGTTGTACTTTTCTCGACAGATACGGAAAGCATTACTCTGCCAGAACTTGTACTTTCTCGACAGATACGGAAAGCTTTACGCTGCCGGAACTTGTATTTACGCGACAGATAAGGAAAGCAATACGCTGCCGGCATATGTACTTTCGCGACAGATACGAAAAGCATTACGCTGCCGGAACTTCTACTTTTGCGACAAATACGAAAAGCAATACGCTGCCGGCACATGTACTTTCGCGACAGATACGATAACCAATCCGCTGCCAGAACTTGTATTTTCGCGACGGACACGAAAACCAATCCGCTGCCAGAAATTGTACTTTCGCGACAGACACGAAAACCAATCCGCTGCCAGAACTTGTACTTTCGCGACAGATACGATAACCAATACGCTGCCGGAACTTCTACTTTTGCGACAAATACGAAAATCAATACGCTGCCGGAACATGTACTTTGTCGACAGATACGGAAAGCATTACGCTGCCGGAACTTGTACTTTCGCGACAGATAAGGAAAGCAATACGCTGCCGGCAAATGTACTTTCGCGACAGATACGAAAAGCATTACGCTGCCGGAACTTGTACTTTCGCGAAAGATACGAAAAGCAATACGCTGCCAGAACTTGTACTATCGCGACAGATACGAAAAACAATACGCTGCCGGAACTTGTCTTTGCGCGAAACATACGAAAAGGAATACGCTGCCGGAACATGTACTTTCGCGACAGATACGAAAAGCTTTACGCTGCCAGAAGTTGTACTTTTCTCGACAGATACGGAAAGCATTACTCTGCCAGAACTTGTACTTTCTCGACAGATACGGAAAGCTTTACGCTGCCGGAACTTGTATTTACGCGACAGATAAGGAAAGCAATACGCTGCCGGCATATGTACTTTCGCGACAGATACGAAAAGCATTACGCTGCCGGAACTTCTACTTTTGCGACAAATACGAAAAGCAATACGCTGCCGGCACATGTACTTTCGCGACAGATACGATAACCAATCCGCTGCCAGAACTTGTATTTTCGCGACGGACACGAAAACCAATCCGCTGCCAGAAATTGTACTTTCGCGACAGACACGAAAACCAATCCGCTGCCAGAACTTGTACTTTCGCGACAGATACGATAACCAATACGCTGCCGGAACTTCTACTTTTGCGACAAATACGAAAAGCAATACGCTGCCGGAATATGTACTTTCGCGACAGATACGAAAAGCTTTACGCTGCCAGAACTTGTACTTTCGCGACAGATAAGGAAAGCAATACGCTGCCGGCAAATGTACTTTCGCGACAGATACGAAAAGCATTACGCTGCCGGAACTTGTACTTTCGCGAAAGATACGAAAAGCAATACGCTGCCAGAACTTGTACTATCGCGACAGATACGAAAAACAATACGCTGCCGGAACTTGTCTTTGCGCGAAACATACGAAAAGGAATACGCTGCCGGAACATGTACTTTCGCGACAGATACGAAAAGCTTTACGCTGCCAGAAGTTGTACTTTTCTCGACAGATACGGAAAGCATTACTCTGCCAGAACTTGTACTTTCTCGACAGATACGGAAAGCTTTACGCTGCCGGAACTTGTATTTACGCGACAGATAAGGAAAGCAATACGCTGCCGGCATATGTACTTTCGCGACAGATACGAAAAGCATTACGCTGCCGGAACTTCTACTTTTGCGACAAATACGAAAAGCAATACGCTGCCGGCACATGTACTTTCGCGACAGATACGATAACCAATCCGCTGCCAGAACTTGTATTTTCGCGACGGACACGAAAACCAATCCGCTGCCAGAAATTGTACTTTCGCGACAGACACGAAAACCAATCCGCTGCCAGAACTTGTACTTTCGCGACAGATACGATAACCAATACGCTGCCGGAACTTCTACTTTTGCGACAAATACGAAAATCAATACGCTGCCGGAACATGTACTTTGTCGACAGATACGGAAAGCATTACGCTGCCGGAACTTGTACTTTCGCGACAGATAAGGAAAGCAATACGCTGCCGGCAAATGTACTTTCGCGACAGATACGAAAAGCATTACGCTGCCGGAACTGCTACTTTTGCGACAAATACGAAAAGCAATACGCTGCCGGCACATGTACTTTCGCGACAGATACGATAACCAATCCGCTGCCAGAACTTGTATTTTCCCGACGGACACGAAAACCAATCCGCTGCCAGAAATTGTACTTTCGCGACAGACACGAAAACCAATCCGCTGCCAGAACTTGTACTTTCGCGACAGATACGAAAAGCAATACGCTGCCGGAACTTCTACTTTTGCGACAAATACGAAAAGCAATACGCTGCCGGAATATGTACTTTCGCGAAACATACGAAAAGGAATACGCTGCCAGAACTTGTACTATCGCGACAGATACGAAAAGCAATACGCTGCCGGAACTTGTACTTTCGCGACAGATACGGAAAGCCATACGCTGCCAGAACTTCTACTTTTGCGACAAATACGAAAATCAATACGCTGCCGGAACATGTACTTTCGCGACAGATACGATAACCAATACGCTGCCAGAACTTGTACTTTCTCGACAGATACGGAAAGCATTACGCTGCCGGAACTTGTACTTTCGCGACAGATAAGGAAAGCAATGCGCTGCCGGCATATGTACTTTCGCGACAGATACGAAAAGCATTACGCTGCCAGAACTAGTACTATCGCGACAGATACGAAAAACAATACGCTGCCGGAACTTGTCTTTGCGCGAAACATACGAAAAGGAATACGCTGCCGGAACATGTACTTTCGCGACAGATACGAAAAGCTTTACGCTGCCAGAAGTTGTACTTTTCTCGACAGATACGGAAAGCATTACTCTGCCAGAACTTGTACTTTCTCGACAGATACGGAAAGCTTTACGCTGCCGGAACTTGTATTTACGCGACAGATAAGGAAAGCAATACGCTGCCGGCATATGTACTTTCGCGACAGATACGAAAAGCATTACGCTGCCGGAACTTCTACTTTTGCGACAAATACGAAAAGCAATACGCTGCCGGCACATGTACTTTCGCGACAGATACGATAACCAATCCGCTGCCAGAACTTGTATTTTCGCGACGGACACGAAAACCAATCCGCTGCCAGAAATTGTACTTTCGCGACAGACACGAAAACCAATCCGCTGCCAGAACTTGTACTTTCGCGACAGATACGATAACCAATACGCTGCCGGAACTTCTACTTTTGCGACAAATACGAAAATCAATACGCTGCCGGAACATGTACTTTGTCGACAGATACGGAAAGCATTACGCTGCCGGAACTTGTACTTTCGCGACAGATAAGGAAAGCAATACGCTGCCGGCAAATGTACTTTCGCGACAGATACGAAAAGCATTACGCTGCCGGAACTTGTACTTTCGCGAAAGATACGAAAAGCAATACGCTGCCAGAACTTGTACTATCGCGACAGATACGAAAAACAATACGCTGCCGGAACTTGTCTTTGCGCGAAACATACGAAAAGGAATACGCTGCCGGAACATGTACTTTCGCGACAGATACGAAAAGCTTTACGCTGCCAGAAGTTGTACTTTTCTCGACAGATACGGAAAGCATTACTCTGCCAGAACTTGTACTTTCTCGACAGATACGGAAAGCTTTACGCTGCCGGAACTTGTATTTACGCGACAGATAAGGAAAGCAATACGCTGCCGGCATATGTACTTTCGCGACAGATACGAAAAGCATTACGCTGCCGGAACTTCTACTTTTGCGACAAATACGAAAAGCAATACGCTGCCGGCACATGTACTTTCGCGACAGATACGATAACCAATCCGCTGCCAGAACTTGTATTTTCGCGACGGACACGAAAACCAATCCGCTGCCAGAAATTGTACTTTCGCGACAGACACGAAAACCAATCCGCTGCCAGAACTTGTACTTTCGCGACAGATACGATAACCAATACGCTGCCGGAACTTCTACTTTTGCGACAAATACGAAAAGCAATACGCTGCCGGAATATGTACTTTCGCGACAGATACGAAAAGCTTTACGCTGCCAGAACTTGTACTTTCGCGACAGATAAGGAAAGCAATACGCTGCCGGCAAATGTACTTTCGCGACAGATACGAAAAGCATTACGCTGCCGGAACTTGTACTTTCGCGAAAGATACGAAAAGCAATACGCTGCCAGAACTTGTACTATCGCGACAGATACGAAAAACAATACGCTGCCGGAACTTGTCTTTGCGCGAAACATACGAAAAGGAATACGCTGCCGGAACATGTACTTTCGCGACAGATACGAAAAGCTTTACGCTGCCAGAAGTTGTACTTGTCTCGACAGATACGGAAAGCATTACTCTGCCAGAACTTGTACTTTCTCGACAGATACGGAAAGCTTTACGCTGCCGGAACTTGTATTTACGCGACAGATAAGGAAAGCAATACGCTGCCGGCATATGTACTTTCGCGACAGATACGAAAAGCATTACGCTGCCGGAACTTCTACTTTTGCGACAAATACGAAAAGCAATACGCTGCCGGCACATGTACTTTCGCGACAGATACGATAACCAATCCGCTGCCAGAACTTGTATTTTCGCGACGGACACGAAAACCAATCCGCTGCCAGAAATTGTACTTTCGCGACAGACACGAAAACCAATCCGCTGCCAGAACTTGTACTTTCGCGACAGATACGATAACCAATACGCTGCCGGAACTTCTACTTTTGCGACAAATACGAAAATCAATACGCTGCCGGAACATGTACTTTGTCGACAGATACGGAAAGCATTACGCTGCCGGAACTTGTACTTTCGCGACAGATAAGGAAAGCAATACGCTGCCGGCAAATGTACTTTCGCGACAGATACGAAAAGCATTACGCTGCCGGAACTGCTACTTTTGCGACAAATACGAAAAGCAATACGCTGCCGGCACATGTACTTTCGCGACAGATACGATAACCAATCCGCTGCCAGAACTTGTATTTTCCCGACGGACACGAAAACCAATCCGCTGCCAGAAATTGTACTTTCGCGACAGACACGAAAACCAATCCGCTGCCAGAACTTGTACTTTCGCGACAGATACGAAAAGCAATACGCTGCCGGAACTTCTACTTTTGCGACAAATACGAAAAGCAATACGCTGCCGGAATATGTACTTTCGCGAAACATACGAAAAGGAATACGCTGCCAGAACTTGTACTATCGCGACAGATACGAAAAGCAATACGCTGCCGGAACTTGTACTTTCGCGACAGATACGGAAAGCCATACGCTGCCAGAACTTCTACTTTTGCGACAAATACGAAAATCAATACGCTGCCGGAACATGTACTTTCGCGACAGATACGATAACCAATACGCTGCCAGAACTTGTACTTTCTCGACAGATACGGAAAGCATTACGCTGCCGGAACTTGTACTTTCGCGACAGATAAGGAAAGCAATACGCTGCCGGCAAATGTACTTTCGCGACAGATACGAAAAACAATACGCTGCCGGAACTTCTACTTTTGCGACAGATACGGAAAGCAATACGCTGCCAGAACAGGTACTTTCGCGACAGATACGATTTATTACTATTATCTACTATTATTATTATCATTATTACTATTATTGTTATCGCTATAACTGTTATTATTATCCTTATTCTATTATTACTGTCCCTATTACTCTTCCTTTTACAGTTATAACTATTGTTATTATCCTTATTACTATTATTATAATCACTATAAAAGTTATTATTATCCTTATTCTATAATTGCTATCATTATTACTATCCCTATTACTCTTGTCTTTATGATTATAACTATTATTATTATCCTCATTCCGATCATTCTAATCACTGTACCTGTCATTATTATCCTTAGTACTATTATTATCATCACTATAACGGTTATTATTATCCATGTTCTATTATTACTATCCCTATTACCCTTGTCTTTATCCTTATAACTATTATTACTATCCATATTACTATTATTATCATCGTTATAACTGCTATAATTATTTTTATTACTATTATTATTATCGCTATAACTGTTATAGTTATTCTTATTACTATTATTATTATCCCTATTGCTCTTGTCTTTATCCTTGTAACTATTATTAGTCTCCTAATTATTATTATTATTATCGCTATAACTGTTATTATTAGCATTATTACTAATATTATTATCGCTATAACTGCTATTATTATCCATATTGTAAGTTGTTTTGAACACCATATAGCGTGTGTGGTGCGTGATAGTCATTGTACATATATCGATTTCGTGCATCGATTGGACATTGATGTGTTTGTTTTTGGAGCGAGCGCGAATATAGGAATGATTTAAGTTGGTTGCGAGGTTTTTCCGATAAATAATTAATTCATTCGTTTTTGAGATTTCGCCACTGATGCATGTATATTTGAATTTGTTAAATACTGATATTTTATAAAGTTAATTGTTGTTGTTATCATTTCCGTTGAGTTCTTACAATATTACTATTATTTTTATCGCTATAGCTGTTATTATTATCATTATTATTATTGTTATTATTGCTGTAACTGTTATTATTATCCTTATTATTATTATTATCATCGCTACAACTGTTATTATTATCCTTATTGCTATTATTACTATCGTCATAACTGCTAATATTATCCTTATTATTTTTGTTATTATCGCTGTACCTGTTATTATTATCCTTATTACTATTATTATTATCGCTATTACTGCTATTATTATCATTATTACTACTATTATTATCGCTATTCCTCTTGTCTTTATCCTTGTAACTATTATTATTATCCTTATTATTATTATTATTATCGCTATAACTGTTATTATTATCCTTATTATTATTATTATTATTATCGCTATTACTGTTATTATTATCCTTATTCTATTGTTACTATCCGTATTATTCTTGCCTTTATCCTTATATCTTTTATTATTATCCTTATTACTGTTATTATTATCGCTATAACTGTTATTATTATCTTTATGGTATTATTACTATCCCTATTGCTCTTGTCTTTACCCTTATACCTATTATTATTATCCTTATTACTATTGTTACTATCCGTATTACTCTTGTCTTTATCCTTATAACTGTTATTATTATCATTGTTATTGTTATTAGTATCGCTATAAATGTTATTATTATCACTATTACTGATATTACTATTCTTATTACTATTATTATTATCCCTACTCCCCTTGCCTTTATCTTTATAACTATTATTATTCTCCTTATTATTATTATTATTATCGCTATAACTCTTATTATTATCCTTATTATTATTATTACTATCGCTATAGCTGTTATTATTATCCTTATTACTACTATTATTATCGCTATAACTGTTATTATTACCTTTATGCAATTATTACTATCCCTATTCCTCTTGTCTTTATCCTTATAACTATTATTATTATCCTTATTACTATTATTTATATTGCTATAACTGTTATTATTATTCTTATTGCTATTATTATTATCCCTATTTCTCTTGTCTTTATCCTTATGACTATTATTATTATCTTTATCATTATTATTATTATCGCTATAAATGTTATTATAATCACTATTACTGATATTACTATTCTTATTACAATTATTATTATCACTACTGCCCTTGAATTTATCCTTATAACTATTCTCATTATCCTTATTATTATAATTATTATCGCTATAACTGCTATTATTATTCTTATTACTATTATTATTATCACTATTACTGCTATTACTATTCTTATTACTATTATTATTATCCCTATTCCTCTTGTCTTTATCCTTGTAACTATTATTATTCTCCTTATTATTATTATTATTATCGCTATAACTCTTAGTATTATCCTTATACTATTGTTACTATCCGTATTAATCTTGTCTTTATCCTTATAACTATTATTATTATCCTTATTACTATTACTTATATTGCTATAACTGTTATTATTATTCTTATTGCTATTATTATTATCCATATTTCTCGTGTCTTTATCCATATAACTGTTATTATTATCATTGTTATTATTATTATTACGCTATAACTGCTATTATTATTCTTATTACTATTATTATTATCACTATTACTGTTATTACTATTCTTATTACTATTATTATTATCCTTATTCAATTGTTACTATCCGTATTACACTTGTGTTTATCCTTATAACTGTTATTATTATTCTTATTACTATTATTATTATCCCTATTTCTCTTGTCCTTATCCTTATAACTGTTATTATGATCATTGTTATTATTATTATTATCGCTATAAATGTTATTATTATCACTATTACTGATATTACTATTCTTATTACAATTATTATTATCACTACTCCCCTTGGCTTTATCCTTATAACTATTCTCATTATCCTAATTATTCTAATTATTATCGCTATAACTGCTATTATTATTCTTATTACTATTATTATTATCACTATTACTGCTATTACTATTCTTATTACTATTATTGTTATTCCTATTCCTCTTGTCTTTATCCTTATAACTATTATTATTATCCTTATTCTATTGTTACTATCCGTATTACTCTTGTGTTTATCCTTATAACTGTTTTCATTATTCTTATTACTATTATTATTATCGCGATAACTGTTATTATTATCCTTATTCTATTGTTATTATCCGTATTACTCTTGTCTTTGTCCTTATAACTATTATTATTATCCTTATTACTATTATTATTATCGCTATAACTGTTATTATTATCCTTATTCTATTGTTACTATCCGTATTACTCTTGTCATTATCCTTATAACTGTTATTATTATTCTTATTACTATTATTATTATCCCTATTCCTCTTGTCTTTATCCTTATGACTATTATTATTATCTTTATCATTATTATTATTATCGCTATAACTGTTATTATTATCCTTATTACTATTATTATTATCGCTATAACTGTTATTATTATTCTTATTACTATTATGATTATCCCTATTTCTCTTGTCTTCATCCTTATAACTATTATTATTATTCTTATTATTATTATTTTTATCGCTATAACTGTTATTATTATCCTTATTCTGTTGTTACTATCAGTATTTCTCTTGACTTTATCCTTGTAACTGTTATTATTATCCTTATTACTATTAATATTATTATCGCTATATCTGTTATTATTATCCATATTCTATTGTTACTATCCGTACTACTCTTGTCATTATCCTTATAACTGTTATTATTATTATTCTTATTACTATTATTATTATCCCTATTCCTCTTGTCTTTATCCTTATGACTATTATTATTATCCTTATTACTATTATTATTATCGCTATAACTGTTATTATTATTGTTATTACTATTATTATTATCCTTATTCCTCTTGTCTTTATCCTTCTAACTATTATTAATATCCTTATTCTATTGTTGCTATCCGTATTATTCTTGTGTTTATCCTTACAACTGTTATTATTATTCTTATTACTATTATTATTATCGCTATAACTGTTATTATTATCCTTATTCTATTGTTACTGTACGTATTACTCTTGTCTTTATCCTTATAACTATTATTATTATCCTTATTACTATTATTATTATCGCTATAACTGTTAGTATTCTTCTTATTACTATTATTATTATCCCTATTCCTCTTGTCTTTATCCTTCTAACTTTTATTAATATCCTTATTCTATTGTTGCTATCCGTATTATTCTTGTGTTTATCCTTACAACTGTTATTATTATTCTTATTACTATTATTATTATCGCTATAACTGTTATTATTATCCTTATTCTATTGTTACTGTACGTATTACTCTTTTCTTTATCCTTATAACTATTATTATTATCCTTATTACTATTATTATTATCCCTATTTCTCTTGTCTTTATCCTTATAACTGTTATTATTATTCGTATTATTATTATTATTATCGCTATAACTGTTATTAATGTCCTTATTCTATTATTGCCATCCGTTTTACTCTTGCCTTTATCCTTATAACTATTATTATTATCCTCATTCTATTGTTACTATCCGTATTACTCTTGTCTTTATCCTTATAACTGTTATTATTATCCTTATTACTATTATTATTATCGCTATAACTGTTATTATTATTCTTATTCTATTATTACTATCCCTATTACTCTTGTCTTTATCCTTATAACTATTATTATTATCCCTATTTCCCTTGTCTGTATCCTTATAACTATTATTATTATCGCTATAACTGTTATTATTATCCTTATTCTATTATCACTATCCCTATTACTCTTGTCTTTATCCTTACAACTATTATTATTATCCCTACTCCCCTTGTCTTCATCCGTATAACTATTAGAATTATGCTTATTATTATTATTATTAGCATCGCTATAACCGTTATTATTATTCTTATTATTATTATTATTATCGCTATAACTGTTATTATTATCCTAATTTGATTGTTACTATCCGTATTACTCTTGTCTTCGTCCTTATAACTATTATTATTATCCTTATTACTCTTATTATTATCGCCATAACTGTTATTATTATCCTTATTCTATTGTTACTATCCGTATTACTCTTGTCTTTATCCTTATAACTGTTATTATTATTATTCTTATTACTATTATTATTATCGCTATAACTGTTATTATTATCCTTATTCTATTGTTACTATCCGTATTCCTCTTGTCTCCTTCCTTATAACTATTATTATTATCCTTATTATTATTATTATTATCGCTATAACTGTTATAATTATCCTTATTACTATTATTATTATCGCTATAACTGTTATTGTTATTCTTATTACTATTATTATAATCGCTATAACTGTTATTGTTATCCTTATTCTATTGTTACTATACGTATTACTCTTGTCCTTATCCTTATAACTATTATTATTATCCTTATTACTATTATTATTATCGCTATAACTGTTACAATTATCCTTATTATTATTATTATTATCGCTATAACTGTTATTATTATTCTTGTAACTATGATTATTATCGCTATAACTGTTATTATTATCCGTATTCTATTATTACTATCCCTATTACACTTGTCTTTATCCTTATAACTATTATTATTATCCCTATTTTTCTTGTCTTTATCCTTATAACTATTATTATTATCGCTATAACTGTTATTATTATCCTTATTCTATTATCACTATCCCTATTACTCTTGCCTTTATCCTTACAACTATTATTATTATCCCTACTCCCCTTGTCTTCATCCGTATAACTATTTGAATTATCCTTATTATTATTATTATTAGCATAGCTATAACCGTTATTATTATTCTTATTACTATTATTATTATCGCTATAACTGTTATTATTATCCTAATTTTATTGTTACTGTCGGTATTACTCTTGTCTTTGTCCTTATAACTATTATTATTATCCTTATTACTATTATTGTTATCGCCATAACTGTTATTATTATCCTTATTCTATTGTTACTATCCGTATTACTCTTGTCTTTATCCATATAACTGGTTTTATTATTCGTATTATTGTTATTATTATCGCTATAACTGTTACTATTATCCCTATTCTATTGTTACTATCCGTATTTCTCTTGTCTTTATCCTTATGACTGTTATTATTATCCTTATTACTATTAATATTATTATCGCTATATCTGTTATTATTATCCATATTCTATTGTTACTATCCGTATTAGTCTTGTCATTAACCTTACAACTATTATTATTATTCTTATTACTATTATTATTATCGCTATAACTGTTATTATTATCCTTATTCTATTGTTACTATACGTATTATTCTTGTCTTTATCCTTATAACTATTATTATTATCCTTATTACTATTATTATTATCACTGTAATTGTTATTATTATTCTTGTTACTATGATTATTATCGCTATAACTGTTATTATTATCCTTATAACTATTATGATTATCCCTATTTCTCTTGTCTTTATACTTATAACTATTATTATTATTCTTATTACTATTATTATTATCGCTATAACTGTTATTATTATCCTTATTCTATTGTTACTATCCGTATTACTCTTGTCTTTATCCTTACAACTATTATTATTATTCTTATTACTATTATTATTATCGCTATAACTGTTATTATTATCCTTATTCTATTGTTACTATACGTATTACTCTTGTCTTTATCCTTATAACTATTATTATTATCCTCATTACTATTATTATTATCGCTATAACTGTTATTATTATTCTTATTACTATTATGATTATCCCTATTTCTCTTGACTTTATACTTATAACTATTATTATTATTCTTCTTATTATTATTATTATCGCTATAACTGTTATTATTATCCTTATTCTATTGTTAATATCCGTATTACTCTTGTCTTTATCCTTATGACTATTATTATTATCTTTATTATTATTATTATTATCGCTATAACTGTTATTATTATCCTTATTACTATTATTATTATCGCTATAACTGTTATTATTATCCTTATTACTATTATTATTATCACTGTAACTGTTATTATTATTCTTGTTACTATGATTATTATCGCTATAACTGTTATTATTATCCTTATAACTATTATGATTATCCCTATTTCTCTTGTCTTTATACTTATAACTATTATTATTATTCTTATTACTATTATTATTATCGCTATAACTGTTATTATTATCCTTATTCTATTGTTACTATCCGTATTACTCTTGTCTTTATCCTTACAACTATTATTATTATTCTTATTACTATTATTATTATCACTATAACTGCTATTATTATCATTATTCTGTTGTTACTATCCGCATTACTCTTGCCTTTATCCTTATAACTATTATTATTATCCTTATTCTATTGTTACCATCCGTATTACTCTTGTCTTTATCCTTACAACTGTTATTATTATTCTTATTACTAGTATTATTATCACTATAACTGTTATTATTATCCTTATTCTATTGTTACTATACGTATTACTCTTGTCTTTATCCTTATTACTATTATTATTATCGCTATAACTGTTATTATTATCCTTATTCTATTGTTACTATCCGTATTTCTCTTGTCTTAACCTTATGACTGTTATTATTATCCTTATTACTATTAATATTATTATCGCTATATGTGTTATTATTATCCATATTCTATTGTTACTATCCGTATTACTCTTGTCATTATCCTTACAACTGTTATTATTATTCTTATTACTATTATTATTATCGCTATAACTGTTATTATTATCCTTATTCTATTGTTACTGTACGTATTACTCTTGTCTTTATCCTTATAACTATTATTATTATCCTTATTACTATTATTATTATCGCTATAATTGTTATTATTATTCTTATTACTATTATTATTGTCCCTATTTCTCTTGTCTTTATCCTTATAACTATTATTGTTATTCTTATTATTATTATTATTATCACTATAACTGTTATTATTATCCTTATTCTATTATACTATCCGTATTACTCTTGTCTTTAACCTTACAACTATTATTATTATTCTTATTACTATTATTATTATCGCTATAACTGTTATTATTATCCTTATTCTATTGTTACTATACGTATTATTCTTGTCTTTATCCTTATAACTATTATTATTATCCTTATTACTGTTATTATCATCGCTATAACTGTTATTATTATTCTTATTACTATTATGATTATCCCCATTTCTCTTGACTTTATACTTATAACTATTATTATTATTCTTATTATTATTATTATTATCGCTATAACTGTTATTATTATTCTTATTCTATTGTTACTATCCGTATTACTCTTGTCTTTAACCTTACAACTATTATTATTATTCTTATTACTATTATTATTATCGCTATAACTGTTATTATTATCCTTATTCTATTGTTACTATCAGTATGCCTCTTGTCTCCATCCTTATAACTATTATTATTATCCTTATTATTATTATTATTATCGCTATAACTGTTATTATTATTCTTATTCTATTGTTACTATCCGTATTACTCTTGTCTTTAACCTTACAACTATTATTATTATTCTTATTACTATTATTATTATCGCTATAACTGTTATTATTATCCTTATTCTATTGTTACTATACGTATTACTCTTGTCTTTATCCTTATAACTATTATTATTATCCTCATTACTATTATTATTATCGCTATAACTGTTATTATTATTCTTATTACTATTATGATTATCCCTATTTCTCTTGACTTTATACTTATAACTATTATTATTATTCTTATTATTATTATTATTATCGCTATAACTGTTATTATTATCCTTATTCTATTGTTAATATCCGTATTACTCTTGTCTTTATCCTTATGACTATTATTATTATCTTTATTATTATTATTATTATCGCTATAACTGTTATTATTATCCTTATTACTATTATTATTATCGCTATAACTGTTATTATTATCCTTATTACTATTATTATTATCACTGTAACTGTTATTATTATTCTTGTTACTATGATTATTATCGCTATAACTGTTATTATTATCCTTATAACTATTATGATTATCCCTATTTCTCTTGTCTTTATACTTATAACTATTATTATTATTCTTATTACTATTATTATTATCGCTATAACTGTTATTATTATCCTTATTCTATTGTTACTATCCGTATTACTCTTGTCTTTATCCTTACAACTATTATTATTATTCTTATTACTATTATTATTATCACTATAACTGCTATTATTATCATTATTCTGTTGTTACTATCCGCATTACTCTTGCCTTTATCCTTATAACTATTATTATTATCCTTATTCTATTGTTACCATCCGTATTACTCTTGTCTTTATCCTTACAACTGTTATTATTATTCTTATTACTAGTATTATTATCACTATAACTGTTATTATTATCCTTATTCTATTGTTACTATACGTATTACTCTTGTCTTTATCCTTATTACTATTATTATTATCGCTATAACTGTTATTATTATCCTTATTCTATTGTTACTATCCGTATTTCTCTTGTCTTAACCTTATGATTGTTATTATTATCCTTATTACTATTAATATTATTATCGCTATATGTGTTATTATTATCCATATTCTATTGTTACTATCCGTATTACTCTTGTCATTATCCTTACAACTGTTATTATTATTCTTATTACTATTATTATTATCGCTATAACTGTTATTATTATCCTTATTCTATTGTTACTATACGTATTACTCTTGTCTTTATCCTTATAACTATTATTATTATCCTCATTACTATTATTATTATCGCTATAACTGTTATTATTATTCTTATTACTATTATGATTATCCCTATTTCTCTTGACTTTATACTTATAACTATTATTATTATTCTTATTATTATTATTATTATCGCTATAACTGTTATTATTATTCTTATTCTATTGTTACTATCCGTATTACTCTTGTCTTTAACCTTACAACTATTATTATTATTCTTATTACTATTATTATTATCGCTATAACTGTTATTATTATCCTTATTCTATTGTTACTATCAGTATGCCTCTTGTCTCCATCCTTATAACTATTATTATTATCCTTATTAATATTATTATTATCGCTATAACTGTTATTATTATCCTTATTCTATTGTTACTATCCGTATTACTCTTGTCTTTAACCTCACAACTGTTATTATTATTCTTATTACTATTATTATTATCGCTATAACTGTTATTATTATCCTTATTCTATTGTTACTATCCGTATTCCTCTTGTCTTCATCCTTATAACTATTATTATTATCCTTATTACTATTATTATTATCGCTATAACTGTTATTATTATCCTTATTCTATTGTTACTATCCGTATTCCTCTTGTCTCCATCCTTATAACTATTATTATTATCCTTATTATTATTATTATCGCTATAACTGTTATAATTATCCTTATTACTATTATTATTATCGCTATAACTGTTATTATTATTCTTATTACTATTATTATTATCGCTATAACTGTTATTATTATCCTTATTCTATTGTTACTATCCGTATTACTCTTGTCTTTAACATCACAACTGTTATTATTATTCTTATTACTATTATTATTATCGCTATAACTGTTATTATTATCCTTATTCTATTGTTACTATCCGTATTCCTCTTGTCTTCATCCTTATAACTATTATTATTATCCTTATTACTATTATTATTATCGCTATAACTGTTATTATTATCCTTATTCTATTGTTACTATCCGTATTCCTCCTTGTCTCCATCCTTATAACTATTATTATTATCCTTATTATTATTATTATTATCGCTATAACTGTTATTATTATTCTTATTACTATTATGATTATCCCTATTTCTCTTGACTTTATACTTATAACTATTCTTATTATTCTTATTATTATTAATATTATCGCTATAACTGTTATAATTATCCTTATTCTATTGTTACTATCCGTATTACTCTTGTCTTTATCCTTACAACTGTTATTATTATTATTATTACTATTATTATTATCGCTATAAATGTTATTATTATCCTTATTCTATTGTTACTATCCGTATTACTCTTGTCTTTATCCATATAACTATTAGTATTATCCTTATTACTATTCTCATTATCGCTATAACTGTTATTATTATCCTTATTCTATTGTTACTATCCGTATTCCTCTTGTCTCCATCCTTATAACTATTATTATTATCCTTATTACTATTATTATTATCGCTATAACTGTTACAATTATCCTTATTATTATTATTATTATTATCGCTATAACTGTTATTATTATTCTTGTAACTATGATTATTATCGCTATAACTGTTATTATTATCCGTATTCTATTATTACTATCCCTATTACACTTGTCTTTATCCTTATAACTATTATTATTATCCCTATTTTACTTGTCTTTATCCTTATAACTATTATTATTATCGCTATAACTGTTATTATTATCCTTATTCTATTATCACTATCCCTATTACTCTTGCCTTTATCCTTACAACTATTATTATTATCCCTACTCCCCTTGTCTTCATCCGTATAACTATTTGAATTATCCTTATTATTATTATTATTAGCATAGCTATAACCGTTATTATTATTCTTATTACTATTATTATTATCGCTATAACTGTTATTATTATCCTTATTCTATTGTTACTGTACGTATTACTCTTGTCTTTATCCTTATAACTATTATTATTATCCTTATTATTATTATTATTATCGCTATAACTGTTACAATTATCCTTATTATTATTATTATTATTATCGCTATAACTGTTATTATTATTCTTGTAACTATGATTATTATCGCTATAACTGTTATTATTATCCGTATTCTGTTATTACTATCCCTATTACACTTGTCTTTATCCTTATAACTATTATTATTATCCCTATTTTTCTTGTCTTTATCCTTATAACTATTATTATTATCGCTATAACTGTTATTATTATCCTTATTCTATTATCACTATCCCTATTACTCTTGCCTTTATCCCTTACAAGTATTATTATTATCCCTACTCCCCTTGTCTTCATCCGTATAACTATTTGAATTATCCTTATTATTATTATTATTAGCATAGCTATAACCGTTATTATTATTCTTATTACTATTATTATTATCGCTATAACTGTTATTATTATCCTAATTTTATTGTTACTGTCGGTATTACTCTTGTCTTTGTCCTTATAACTATTATTATAATCCTTATTACTACTATTATTATCGCCATAACTGTTATTATTATCCTTATTCTGTTGTTACTATCCGTATTACTCTTGTCCTTATCCTTATAACTGGTTTTATTATTCGTATTATTGTTATTATTATCGCTATAAACTGTTACTATTATCCCTATTCTATTGTTACTATCCGTATTACTCGTGTCATTATCCTTATAACTGTTATTATTATTGTTATTACTATCATTATTATACCTATTCCTCTTGTCTTTATCCTTATGACTATTATTATTATCCTTATTACATGTATTATTATCGCTATAACTGTTATTATTATTGTTATTACTATTATTATTATCCCTATTACTCTTGTCTTTATCCTTCTAACTATTATTATTATCCTTATTACTATTATTATTATCGCTATAACTGTTATTATTATTCTTATTACTATTATTATTATCCCTATTCCTCTTGTCTTTATCCTTATAACTATTATTATTATTCTTATTACTATTATTATTATCGCTATAACTGCTATTATTATCATTATTCTGTTGTTACTATCCGCATTACTCTTGCCTTTATCCTTATAACTATTATTATTATCCTTATTCTATTGTTACCATCCGTATTACTCTTGTCTTTATCCTTACAAACTGTTATTATTATTCTTATTACTAGTATTATTATCACTATAACTGTTATTATTATCCTTATTCTATTGTTACTATACGTATTACTCTTGTCTTTATCCTTATTACTATTATTATTATAGCTATAAACTGTTATTATTATCCTTATTCTATTGTTACTATCCGTATTTCTCTTGTCTTAACCTTATGACTGTTATTATTATCCTTATTACTATTAATATTATTATCGCTATATGTGTTATTATTATCCATATTCTATTGTTACTATCCGTATTACTCTTGTCATTATCCTTACAACTGTTATTATTATTCTTATTACTATTATTATTATCGCTATAACTGTTATTATTATCCTTATTCTATTGTTACTGTACGTATTACTCTTGTCTTTATCCTTATAACTATTATTATTATCCTTATTACTATTATTATTATCGCTATAATTGTTATTATTATTCTTATTACTATTATTATTATCCCTATTTCTCTTGTCTTTATCCTTATAACTGTTATTATTATTCGTATTATTATTATTATTATCGCTATAACTGTTATTATTATCCTTATTCTATTGTTACTATCCGTATTACTCATATAATTATCCTTATAACTGTTATTATTATTCTTATTACTATTATTATTATCCCTATTCCTCTTGTCTTTATCCTTACGACTATTATTATTATTCTTGTTACTATTATTATTATCGCTATAACTGTTATTATTATTCTTATTCTATTGTTCCTATCAGTATGCCTCTTGTCCCCATCCTTATAACTATTATTATTATCCTTATTATTATTATTATTATCGCTATAACTGTTATTATTATCCTTATTCTATTGTTACTATTCGTATTACTCTTGTCTTTAACCTCACAACTGTTATTATTATTCTTATTACTATTGTTATTATCGCTATAACTGTTATTATTATCCTTATTCTATTGTTACTATCCGTATTCCTCTTGTCTCCATCCTTATAACTATTATTATTATCCTTATTATTATTATTATTATTATCGCTATAACTGTTATTATTATCCTTATTCTATTGTTACTATCCGTATTCCTCTTGTCTCCATCCTTATAACTATTATTATTATCCTTATTACTATTATTATTATCGCTATAACTGTTATTATTATCCTTATTCTATTGTTCCTATCCGTATTCATCTTGTCTCCATCCTTATAACTATTATTATTATCCTTATTATTATTATTATTATCGCTATAACTGTTATAATTATCCTTATTACTATTATTATTATCGCTATAACTGTTATTATTATTCTTATTACTATTATTATAATCGCTATAACTGTTATTGTTATCCTTATTCTATTGTTACTATACGTATTACTCTTGACTTTATCCTTATAACTATTATTATTATCCTTATTACTATTATTATTATCGCTATAACTGTTATTATTATTCTTATTACTATTATGATTATCCCTATTTCTCTTGACTTTATACTTATAACTATTATTATTATTATTATTATCGCTATAACTGTTATTATTATCCTTATTCTATTGTTACTATCCGTATTACTCTTGTCTTTATCCTTACAACTATTATTATTATCCTTATTATTATTATTATTATCGCTATAACAGTTATAATTATCCTTATTACTATTATTATTATCGCTATAACTGTTACTATTATTCTCATTACTATTATTATTATCGCTATAACTGTTATTATTATCCTTATTCTATTGTTACTATGCGTATTACTCTGGTCTTTTACCTTACAACTGTTATTATTATTCTTATTACTATTATTATTATCCCTATTCCTCTTGTCTTTATCCTTATGACTATTATTATTATCTTTATTATTATTATTATCATCGCTATAACTGTTATTATTATCCTTATTACTATTATTATTATCGCTATAACTGTTATTATTATTCTTATTACTATTATGATTATCCCTATTTCTCTTGACTTTATACTTATAACTATTATTATTATTCTTATTATTCTTATTACTATCGCTATAACTGTTGTTATTATCCTTATTCTATTGTTACTATCCGTATTACTCTTGTCTTTATCCTTATAACTATTATTATTATCCCTATTTCTCTTGTCTTTATCCTTATAACTATTATTATTATCGCTATAACTGTTATTATTATCCTTATTCTATTATCACTATCCCTATTTCTGTTGTCTTCATCCTTACAACTATTATTATTATCCCTACTCCCCTTGTCTTCATCCGTATAACTATTAGAATTATCCTTATTATTATTATTATTAGCATCGCTATAACCGTTATTATTATTCTTATTACTAATATTATTATCGCTATAACTGTTATTATTATCCTAATTTTATTGTTACTATCCGTATTACTCTTGTCTTTGTCCTTATAACTATTATTATTATCCTTATTACTATTATTATTATCGCTATAACTGTTATTATTATCCTTATTCTATTGTTACTATCCGTATTCCTCTTGTCTCCATCCTTATAACTATTATTATTATCGTTATTATTATTATTAAAATCGCTATAACTGTTATTATTATCCTTATTACTATTATTATTATCGCTGTAACTGTTATTATTATTCTTGTTACTATGATTATTATCGCTATAACTGTTATTATTATCCTTATTCTATTATTACTATCCCTATTACTCTTGTCTTTATCCTTATAACTATTATTATTATCCTTATTACTATTGTTATTATCGCTATAACTGTTATTATTATTCTTATTACTACTATTATTATCCCTATTTCTCTTGTCTTTATCCTTATAACTATTATTAGTATTCTTCTTCTTATTATTATTATCGCTATAACTGTTATTAATGTCCTTATTCTATTGTTACCATCCGTATTACTCTTGCCTTTATCCTTATAACTATTACTATTATCCTTATTACTATTATTATTATCGCTATAACCGTTATTATTATCCTTATTCTAGTGTTACTATCCGTATTACTCTTGTCATTATCCTTATAACTGTTATTATTATTCTTATTACTATTATTATTATCCCTAATCCTCTTGTCTCTATCCTTATGACTATTATTATTATCTTTATTATTATTATTATTATCGCTATAACTGTTATTATTATCCTTATTCTATTCTTACTATCCGTATTCCTCTTGTCTTCATCCTTATAACTATTATTATTATCCTTACTACTATTATTATCATCGCTATAACTGTTATAATTATCCTTATTACTATTATTATTATCGCTATAACTGTTATTATTATTCTTATTACTATTACTATTATCGCTATAAATGTTATTATTATCCTTATTCTATTGTTACTATCCGTATTACTCTTGTCTTTATCCATATAACTATTATTATCATCCTTATTACTATTATTATTATCGCTATAACTGTTATTATTATCCTTATTACTATTACTATTATCGCTATAAATGTTATTATTATCCTTATTCTATTGTTACTATCCGTATTACTCTTGTCTTTATCCATATAACTATTATTATTATCCTTATTACTATTATTATTATCGCTATAACTGTTATTATTATCCGTATTACTATTATTATTATCGCTATAACTGTTATTATTATCCTTATTACTAGTATTATTAACGCTATAACTGTTATTATTCTTCTTCTTATTATTATTATTATCGCTATAACTGTTATTATTATCCTTCTTCTATTGTTACTATCCGTTTTACTCTTGCCTTTATCCTTATAACTATTATTATTATCCTCATTCTATTGTTACTATCCGTATTACTCTTGTCTTTATCCTTATAACTATTATTATTATCCTTATTACTATTATTATTATCCTTATTATTATTATTATTATTACCGCTATAACCGTTATTATTATTCGTATTACTATTATTATTATCGCTATAACTGTTATTATTATCCTTATTCTATTGTTACTATCCGTATTACTCTTGTCTTTATCCTTACAACTGTTATTATTATCCTTATTACTATTATTATTATCACTATAACTGTTATTATTATTCTTATTATTATTATTAGTATCGCTATAACTCTTATTATTATCCTTATTCTATTGTTACTATCCGTATTACTCTTGTCTTTATCCTTACAACTGTTATTATTATTCTTATTACTATTGTTATTATCACTATAACTGTTATTATTATCCTTATTCTATTGTTACTATACGTATTACTCTTGTCTTTATCCTTATAACTATTATTATTATCCTTATTACTATTGTTATTATCGCTATAACTGTTATTATTATTCTTATTACTATTATTATTATCCCTATTTCTCTTGTCTTTATCCTTATAACTATTATTATTATTATTATTATTATTATTATTATTATCGCTATAACTGTTATTATTATCCTTATTCTATTGTTACTATCCGTATTACTCTTGTCTTTATCCATATAACTATTATTATTATCCTTATTACTATTATTATTATCGCTATAACTGTTATTATTATCCTTATTACTATTATTATTATCGCTATAACTGTTATTATTATTCTTATTATTATTATTAGTACCGCTATAACTCTTATTATTATTATTAGTACCACTATAACTCTTATTATTATCCTTCTTCTATTGTTACTATCCGTATTACTCTTGCCTTTATCCTTATAACTATTATTATTATCCTTATTACTATTATTATTATCGCTATAATTGTTATTATTATTCTTATTACTATTATTATTGTCCCTATTTCTCTTGTCTTTATCCTTATAACTATTATTGTTATTCTTATTATTATTATTATTATCGCTATAACTGTTATTAATGATCTGGAGCCGGCCTTCCAGATTGCTGTTTAGCAACAGCGACTCTTGCAGGAGGCTATTCAATTTGTTTAGCTTCTCGACGATAAATTTCGCGGTAGGGGCCTCAACGCCGTATTCCGGGGTTATCACGCTTATGAGCTTGTTGTATACGGCCTCTGCTCTGTCTTTTATATCGAAGACTGGGCTTCGACCCTCTTGAGTAGCTTTGGCCTCTTTTGGTTTCGATCGTTTGTTCGCGGTGGTGTTCGCATTTTCGTTCCGCGATTCTGTGTTTCGCGCGGGGGGCGGTTTGAGCGGCGGGGGTGGGGGTGGGTGCCGTGGACGCGGTAGGGGCGGGGGTGGTTTGCGCAGGGGCGGTTTGCGCGGGGGCGGTTTGGGCTGGCGTATTTTTGGCGCGTAGGGTTCGGGCATTCGCGGGGCTTTTGCTGGTGTCGCTTCTCTTTTTGGTTTGTTCTTTATCTCCCTCGGGGGAGATCCGTCGTTTCCGAACTTGCCGCTTCTCTTTCATCGCGGTCATTAATTCGATAATTTCGGTGTCGGACGCGTCTTCCTCCATTTTCGAATTTTCGCGCGTGTCTACGGCTGAGCGGGGGTCTTTCGCCACGGTCCGCGCTATGGTTAGCGCAGGTGGCGCTTCGGTCGCGTGCTGGTTACTCTCCAAGGTCCGTGTGGCGGTCCTCGCAGGTGGCGCTTCGGTCGCGCGTTGGTCGTTGGCGTCCAATATGGCCGCCAATATGGCGTCCTAACCTATACACTGAAAAACTACAAAAACTACTCTTAATTTCTATGTACTCACCGTTTTCAGCCTTTGCAGCAGTCTGAGAAGTCTCCTGCAGTAGCTGGATGCGGTGCACGTAGTGAATGGCTGGAGAAATAGTCGGCTCTGGTGAAAATTCGGGTCGAAAGGTTTGGCGTCGCTGTTCGGCCACGCCCGGCGGCACAGGTGAACAATTTCGCTTATATCTCTCGAACCACTGAACTTTTCACCGAACTTTATGTCTCTATTTACTCAGGAACACTAACTGCACACACGGAAACACTCGGAATAAAATTCCGAACGGAAATTCCACGAAAAACCTGAACTTTACACGGAGCGACGCGAAGCACGTCTGCACTCGGCAAAACCAAGATGGCGGATCCACCGTAGATAGGGACAGATTTATTGTAAACCCGGCCCTGCAGAACAGGGCGCGGATGTGCTACCTCGCCCGTGAGGGCATACGCAAAATAAACTTCCTTCTACTTTCGCTAGCCACCGCCGAGGAGACGGTCTCGGAAAAATCCAGGGCGTCGCAGGGCCGTTACTGCGAGTGAATCCTTTGGTCACGGTACCAACCGAAGTTGGTATCCGCGTCCACGGGGACCACGGGGAGGCGGATTCGCTGCGTACACGCCTGTACGCACGCCAAGACCCTGTTTGGGCGACGGGAAGTGTGGATGGGAGGGGGGTAGGGGTGGGGGATTGGGGTGGGGTTAGTATTAATATTATTCTCATTCATTCATACGTTCGCTCTGCACATTCGTTTCTCTTTCACACATTTCTATTCTAATATGTGTATATATATTTACATTTATGTACTGTTTTCCTGAAATATAGTAAGTTCATTAGTTTGTATTTATTTCGCGCGCGATCTCCTGCATCTGCAAGAGCTCGTCCACCAGGATTCCCTTTAGCCATAATGTCTCGCGGCAGAATTGGTCGAGAATTTTGAAGGCCTCTGGAGACGACACGAATCGGTGTGCCGCCTCCGGCCATCTCCATTCTTCCGGGGTGAAGTTATCGCGGAGTACTACTCTCTGCGGTTCGAATAGCGGGCATTCAAGAAGAAAGTGGCTCACTGTGTCCGCTTCAGCACCACACACACAGCTCTCGCCATCGGCAATTCCGTACGCCTTAAGACGTGACATGAATTTACCATGGCCTGTGAGAGCCTGCGTGCAGTAGTGGTTTGGCTTCATCCACTGCGCAGCCATTCTCTCCTGAATACTACTGAAGAAGGCGTGGGTTGTGCGACCCTTGTGGGAAGTAGTCCACTTGGATTGCCACACGTTGTACACCTCTTCTCTTACGCGGTCCTTTGGCCGCTCTTCTGTCGCAGAGATTACGGTATTACCGAGCCTGGCGTCTCTTCCTCTACGAAGACTGTAGAGGGCCCTATACTGCTGTAAGACAAGATCGACAGGGACCGCACCGGCCACCACGCACAAGCCTTCCCACGATGACATGCGGTAAGCCGCAGTCAACGAGATCAGGACTCGCTGCTGTACAGACCGGAGCACACTCAGGTCTCTCTCCGTGCAGAGATCGGCCCATCCCGAGGCAGCGTAAGCCACCACCGGAACGAACACTCCCCTGTAAATCACAGAGAGAGTGCCGAAGCGAAGTCCCCATCTGCATCTCGCCAATCTACCTAATTTCTGGAAAAGCGACCCGACCTTGTCGCTCAGGTATTGACAATGAGTGTGAACACCCATGCCACTATCTATGTGGACGCCGAGGTACCTAACCGATTTCTTGAATTTAATGCTAGTGTTCCCTATTCGAATGGTCGGTGGTCTTTTTGCTAAATCCGCTTTGGTTGGGCGGATTGCTTTTCGTTTTCGGTCCGGACGCGATCCTCCCCGTCTACCTATCACCGCTCTTTCGATCCAGCCGCTCCTGAGCACAATTGCCTCAGTTTTGCGAGCTGAGATCTCCAGTTTGGCCTTGCTGCACCAATCTAAGATATGATTTACGATTCGTTGTCCCTTTTCCTCGATCTCGCGTCTACTGTCACCGCTCACGACGACCTGAAAATCGTCTGCGTAGGCGACGTAGCATTCACCGAATTCCCTTTCTACTGATCGCAGAAGATCATCAAATTGGACGTTCCAGAAGTCGGGGCCGAGGACAGCGCCTTGTGGGCACACCCTCGTCGGCTGCTTGGAAACCTCCGTTGTCCCTATCGTTAGTTTAACACGCCTGTCTTTGAAATAATTTGAAATTACCTCAAAGACATTGCGCGGGCAATCCCTCGATTTTAGACTCTGTAGAATCAGGGGCCACCAGACGTTATCGAACGCTCCTGATATGTCGAAGAGTAATGCAACCACGTAGCGATGCTCAGAAGCATCCACCATGCGGCGCATTTCCACTATCGCATCTTCCGTCGACTTCCCGGGGCCAAACCCGTATTGTCGATCGGAGATTTTTCCTGGCGCCGTTGCTGTCTGGCTGAGTCTAGTCTTGATGAGTTTTTCAAAAAGTTTTCCTATGACGGAGAGGAGACAGATCGGTCTGTAAGATTTTGGATCCTTCTCATCCTTCCCCTCACCTTTCAGGAATACTCCGAGGGAGCCTTCCTTCCAGGTGGAGGGAAAGACGCCCCACTGAAGACATCCATTGAAAAGCCGTACCAGTTGATCGGGGATTACTTTAGCTGTGGCCTTCAGCGCTCGAACTTCAACGAGGTCCGGCCCTGGTGCCTTATTATATTTGAAGGTTTTAACGGCCACTGCGATTTCCGATTCCGTGAAAGGATCGGCATCTGCAGTGTCCGGCGCGAAGCGTGCGCTTTCCCTAATGACACGCTGTTCCGGCGTGTCATTTTCCTCCCGATCATTTGGAACGTGCGCGTCCAAAAGCAAGCTGGCAGTTTCTTGTAAATCCATCGTTGCCTCGTTATCTCGCCGGAGAGTGCTGAGCACTCTCTCAACTCGGAGCTTCTGTGCTTGGAGTTTATATACGATGCCCCAAGGCTTCGAGTTGCCGTTCGACGTCACATATTTTTGCCAGCTTTTGAGCTTTGTCTTCTTTACCTTCTTGCTGTATTCCCGCAACGAAGTACGGTATTCCAGCTTTTTCTGAAGGCGAGTCGACTCGTCTCTTTCCTTTTGGTACTCGCTTCGTTTTCGGTAAGCGGCTTTTTTGAGCTTTGTTAGTTCTCGTGTCCACCACGGGTTGGACTTTCTAAAAACGCGTTTCCTTGGCATCGACGCGGTGCAGGCGTCAATTATGACTCCTGTGAGCGTCTCTGCCATTCTCTCTACGTCCTCTGCGGAGTCGAGTTGAAGTTCCTGAAGCCTCGATCGAGTGAAATCGGTCAGGCATTCAGCGTATCGCTCCCAGTCGGCTCGACAGATGTCGAAACGGCTGTTCGCGGTACTTTGTTCCGACGCTACCGTTTTCGGAATTTTCAGCCCGATATCCACAGAGTTGTGATCGCTGCTGGTCCAATCGCTCCTAACTTTCCAGCTCCTGATGAATCGGAGCATGGAGGGCGACGCCAGGGTTACATCGATGAATGATGAACCCCTTGTCGACCAGTAGGTTGGCGGTTGTGCAACATCGTTCACTATTTCCATACCGAACGTCCTGATGAGCCCCTCAAATAGGGCGCCTCTATCATCTGTACTCTGTGGTCCCCAGAGCGACGACCTGGCATTGGCATCTAACGATACTAAAAGTCTCTTACCCCTCAGCGAAAAGAACACCGTCTCGAGGTATCTGAGGTGCAATTCGATCTCGTTACTGTACTGAAAGTAGCATGATACGGCGTAGAACGAAAAGCCAGGCGCTAGTACTTCCACGCAAACGCAGTGTGCCGTACTTAGCTGCGAGACGAACATCATTTGAAACTGAGGGTTACAAACGGCTACCGCTGCCCACGGGTAATGTGAGCTTACGGCTGCCACTCTCAGTCCCATTCCTAAACCACAGATGGTGTGACTCGAGCTCTGCTGCTTGACGTATGGTTCCTGCAATAGCAGGACGTCTAAGTGCTTTTTGGCTATGAGATCACGAACCTCGCCCATTACTACAGTTGAATGTTGCATATTCAACTGAAGTGCCCTAGTTCCCGTGGTCGCGATCGCGGAAACCGGCGCGGTTGAAGGCCCCGATGGCCTATTTTCGATTGTTACGAACGTGTGGGGTCCTGTGGGTGACATATTTGATGGCCTATAATCCATAATTGGTTTTGGAGATGTGTGTTTCTACCGCGAATCTATATGCGGGGCATTCGTTTGACCTTGACGAGTGATAATGGGGCTTGTTGGCGCGCATGCAGTTAATACAGAAGGGTTTCTGGGTCTTGGACGGGCACTTGCTGTAGGAATGCCCCTCTTTGGCACAGTGACCGCAAGTTTCTGCTTTTGCCTTGCAATGTTTCGAAATGTGTCCGAAACCTTGACAGTTGTAGCAACGCGTGATTTTTAAATAGTCGCGAACTCGGCACGCATGCCATCCTAAGTATAACCTACCTTCCTTAAGTAGTTTCTCTCGCGCTTCTGGGCTGACCTCTGCTACCCAGTCCACGGTTTCCCTTTCCTTGGGGCCAGTCTTGAAGACTAGCGCGAAGTGCTCCGGGAGTTTCTCTGCGGTACATTTTTCGAGGTTCTGATTCCGCACGGCTGCAGCGATGTCCTTTTCATGCAGGTCTTTGGGCACGTTTTTTATGAGGATCCTAGGCTTGTTCTTGGCTGGTAGTCCCGCTGTTAGGCCCGCAGCTTTGAGCTTTGAGCTTTGTAGAACTGCCTTCAGATCCTCTTCGGTTTTGGTTTCAATTAGAACCCCTTTGTTGCTGATCTTTCGCACGTTAACGATTTTCAGCTTCTCCTCGGTTGGAGCTACAGAGGAAAGGAGTGTCGTCTTCGTTTCGCTGCTGTCGGCTATTTTGCTATCCTGTTCGGGGAAAATTGTGCACACGTATTTCTTTGTGCTTTTCGCCGCTTCTACCTTCGCCGCATTGTTTCTCTTCAATTTTTCGGCGTATGTCATTGCTGGTCGTGGCTGCGGTTTTTGCGCTTTGGTCAGCTCGCTCACGGTTTTGGCTACACTGGTGAGCATCGCATCCATTGCGCTGATTTTGGTGTCGATTTTCTTCGTTGTATCGACTTCCTTTTTCATGGCGGCGTAATTTATTTCGGCCTTCTGCGAGAGCTCATAAAGCTCTGCGGCCATTTGTTTGGCTGCGCAAAGGTCATCGGTGGTTCGCGCTTTTTCCAGCAGCACCAATAGTTGCTTCGCTGTTGCAGCGAGGCCTCGGTTTCGCGGGGGTTGGGGTTTTTTGAATTTCTCCTCTTCTTCGTCTGTAGAGCAGTCGATGATTTTAGCGGCTTCTACAACCTTGACGGATTTCCTCTTCGGTTTCTGCTCCTTCCTTTTCCGGGACGACCTCTTCACTTCGATGAAGCCGGTTTCAGGCTCCGTGTCCATGGTTGAAGCTGCGGTGGTGGCGTTGTTTGGCTTGTCAGCCATGACGCCGTTCTCTAATCGCCAAGTTGGTTGCAGCGGCGGCGGCCAATCGCTGGCCAGGACCGCTGTCTTTTCCCTTGGCCTCGGCCAATGAGCTGCTTAGCCTGTTACACTCAGCAGCCAATCACGGGACAGCACCGAGCACTGTTTCCATTGGCGCCGTTCAGGTGGCGCGTCAGTCGCCGCGTCGCAATATGGCGGTCAATATGGCGGCCAATATGGCGGCCAATATGGCTGCCGGCGTGGCGTCCTAACCTCACTTCCCAAAAGTTCTCTTTTTCGCTCCAGAAAGCACTTTTTCCACTTCACTGCGTAGATTAAGCACTTCTGGGTGGTCTAGCAGTAATAATGCACTATTAGTGTCAATTATTCTTCACTGGATCACTCTCACTTCGTTCGCTATAGTGATTTAACACTTGGCGTCGGTTGTCGATGCTCGGGCGTGGTCGCTGAGCACAATTTTTGTGTTTTTCAGTTCGTGTGGTGTTTCACTCACGACTATTTCACTTATTTCTGCTCAGTTTCACTTTCTCTACACTTTGAAACACAATTCACTGAATTTCTGGGCGTTTTTCCCGTCGAAATTGCTGAGAATTGCGGAGCGACGCGCACACACGTCCGTTCGCTACGGCGGCAAGATGGCGACTTGTGTAGATAGGGACAGATTGGGAATCTCGTTAATCCATTCATGCGCGTCACTAATTAGATGACGAGGCATTTGGCTAGAACCTGTACCAATCGCGCTTGCGCGCCCATTGGTAGACTTCCGAGGTTTACCCACCTCGTTAGGGATTAGCAAGAAAAAAAAAAAAAACAATAACAATTAACAAAAAAAAAAAAATCTAAAAACAGGTCCGAATTAAAACAACAAAAAGCTATCAACAGGTCCGATTTAAAATAAACCGCGCACAATAATTTAATTGGTTCTTATTATGTCAATATATGTTTTCAGTTCAAGTCATATTAAACTTAGTTATCCTCTTAAAAGAATTAACTGTTATAATATAGAATGAGTCATAAGTTATGTATATAAGATAGTTATAAGTTGTCTATATTGTGCCGGAGTCAGTATTGCATAATTATGTATTAATCAAACCGTCGTCAAGTGTTAAAATAGCCAAATCGCCGATTAAAATTAAAATTAAAATTAAACTCATAATTTGCTTACGTATATACATAAATTATTATTATTTTGTACATATTTATTTATTTATTATTTATTTATTTTTTATTTATTTTTTTATTATTATTAATATTGTCATCTGGCCTCATAGTCAAGGAACGCGTTTGCCATTTCTATTGATGACCTTAGAGCAATTAAGGATATTGTCATTAGTTCACTTTTTGTTAGCCCTAGGTTTTCTAGATTCTTTTGAGTTTCGGGCGGGAGTGCTCCTCGACAGCCAACCACTATGGGCATCACTTCGGCTTTTAAACACCTTCTAAATTTATTACTGCTGCTTTTACCGCTCCATCATTTGACTCTAACATTTTAATTGCTCTTCTTATTACAGCTAATTTGGTTATTATTTCTATTCTAGGTATTCCCAGACCTCCGTGGCTCTTGTCGGAGTAGAAGATACCGTCAGTCGTCGAGGGATGCAGGTGAAGTATTCTTTTTAATATTTGTCTGATATCATTGTCTAATTCTTTTAATATTTTTATAGGTGGAGGACTTGCAACCAGGCTGTGGATGTACCTCGGAAGCAGGTAAGTTCTAATTAATTCAACTTTTTGGTTCGGTTTTAACCTCATTTTATTTATATTTTCAGCTGCAGCTCTAATGGTCTCCAAAGGTCGAGTCTGCATCAAACCGCTCCAGGCATTGAACTCAGCACCCAGATATCGAAATACCTCCTGAGGTTCAGCAAAAGGTATTAAGCTATTACCAATATTTAATTGAGGGTTTTTAACGAACCAAGTTTTATTTTTAGCGACGATTTCAAACATAGAGCATTTAGAGGCCGAGATGCTCATTCCTAAATCGCTTAGGAATTGATGCAATAGATGAATTTGTTTTTTCGCTTCACCCTTATTTTTTGCCAATAGCACCATATCGTCCGCAAAAACTAGTATTGAAACTTCTTCTTCTCCGATTTTAACGCCAATAGTTTTAAAATTAATATAATCGATGATCGGATCTATAACTAAGTTAAAAATTAAGGGGGATAACGGGTCCCCTTGCTTGACCCCTCGTTTTAGGGTAATATACACATCTCCATCATTAGTTTTAATTTTAGACTTACAACCTAGGTACAGAGTTTTAATGTTCTTGGCAACTGTATCTGTTATACCCTTTCTTTTTAGGCAGTCTTCTATGGCGGCGTGTGGAACGGTATCAAAGGCTTTGGCAATACCGACTACCGTTACCACACCACCTGTGCCTTCTTTCATTTTAGCTATGGCATGATTCAAGAGCCCGATGTTGTGTTTACATCCGTCCTCTTTGGTAAAGCCTTTTTGACGGATGGATTGCTGCACTACTCTTCTGAGGCGGGCATCAATCATAGAGGAGTATATTCTACCCAACAGTGAGCCAATAGTGATGGGTCTCCAATTTTTTATGTCATTGGTGTCCTTTCCTTGTTTAGGTATAAGAGTAGTTCTGTTATTTTTCCATTGTGTTGGGTAGTGGCCGGATAACATTAATAAATTAAGTATTTTAGCCATTATGTCGACAACTCCTTTTTTCTTTAAATGGATTTTTTTAACCCCGTCAGGGCCGGGTGCTGAGCCTGCTTTTATTTTTCTCATTTTTCCAATTAAATCCATAACCGAAATAGGAGTGTAAATCTCTTTTGTAAAAATAGTTGCTTGTCTATTCGATTCCGGTAATTGAGGAAGCCCGTCGCAACTGCTAGTGCTACCCCACAGTTCTTCCTATAACGCTTTTGTTTCCAGGCTGTTTGGTAGCACTGGTCGTTCTTTACTAAATTCTGTCCCGGCAATGGCCATATCAATTAATTTTCTTGGACATTTTCGATATAAATCCTGGTATCGCGCGTATTTAAATTTATTGAATTTAGTTCTCTTACTTTCGATTTTATTCTGTTTCTGTTTTTGATTCCCGTTATTTTTCTTCTTTGGCCTAGTTTCATTACGTGATTCATCCTTTTCTTCACCTGTAATTTTTTTCGTCAACGTTTCAATTAATCTGTCAATGTTTTCGGCTTCACAATCATTTTCCGTTATTCTAATAATTTCTTTTTCCAGTGTGACTAGTTCCGGATCGTCTAATTCTAAATTCATTTTAATGGCATCTATTAGTTCTTTTTTCCAACTACCACTTTCTTCTTCGAACATTACAGTATTCGGAGGCTCTTCTTCTACTGCCTCATGACTGAGGGCAGACGCAAAAGAATCATCAGACTCAGCTTCTGCCTCATCAGTTACAATTGCTGCCCTTTGATTTCGCTCTATCTGTCGCCGCTTATCACATATTTGTTTAGCCGTTTTTGTGGGCAAAAATTCGTTAATTTTTATATTTATTTGTTTTTCTCCTTGAAAGCGCGTATTTAATTCCAAGAGGAGGGCTGTCTCTACCTCTGTCCAGACCGTACATTTGCGGCCTTTTCTGTTGGCGGATGGTACTGCAGCTCTTAGTCTTACGGCGTTCCTAATGGCCGGATGCCGATGCATTTCATGTATGGAAAGGCCGCGTTGCGTTACGAACGATCTATCACACGCGCTGCATTTAAAATTCCCAATTGCTGAAGTTCTGGCGCCTTTACATTTAGGGATATGGCACTTTAGGCTACGAATTTTAACATAGTCCTTTCCACATTTAGTGCAGCACCATATAAGTTGCAGCTTTGGATGTTGTTTGTACGTATGACCGATAAAATCTTTGTCATTAAAGAACTGCATTTGCCGACCCCTTTGGCGACAGACCACACATTCAATATTGCCAGCAAAAGGTAAACTTATCCGTTGAGTCAAATCTTGTCCTGTGGAATTTCCAAGTCGATTACCAGTGGCCCTCCTGTCCATAGCGGAAGTTTCCGCCACAGGGGTACCAGGGCCGGGTACCTCTGTGTCCGAGGCTCCTCCATTACTCTCACTATCCATTTTTGAAATGTTTAATTGTTGTCTCTTATTTATGTTCCAAATAGTAGCCAAATCATATCCAAAAGCATGCCAAGTCATCGTCATATGGTCCAGTCGCTACACATCTTTTAGCCATGCCTGTGTGTATTTGTGTACGTTTGTATGTGTGTATGTGTGTGTATGTGTGCGTGCGCGTGTAAGTGTATGTATGTGTGTGTGTGTGCGTGTGTGTGTGCGTGTGTAACAGACATGTTACCGACGGGCGCCACGAGGAGGCAGATGTGCAGCTGGGACGGGAGAGGCTAACGGACCTAACAAAAGGTCTGTATTACGCGACACCGTCCCTGCAACTATGACTCTTGTCAGCGACCACGCAACCAACACGATGTCATACGATGTAAGGTGGCTCCCGATCCCTCCGCACCTCCACGAGGTGGGAGCTGGGCAACACCTGATCGAAAACGATCAGGTGGCTGAGCCGGAGGGTAGGCATCGTGAAGGTGCAGTGGAAGCTTAAGAGAGTCATAGTTACTCCCGCCTTTTTTTTTTTTTTTTTTTTATCTTGACATTGCCTACGTGGGGAACAACGATCCTGTCGGCACTGCTGGAAGACGTTTCATCCACGCAGACCAACAAGATGTGATGGTACCCGCCGATGTGCACATTGTGTGCTGCTGGAATAGCGGACATCTGTGCCCTCAGCACCTTGTACGTCTTAGTTGGGTAATGGTAGTAACGCATGTCCCACACATAGTTGCTTCTTCCCGCCCACACAGTGGATGGGAGGTGCATGATGATATACTCCAACAACCAGGGCATGCCCAACATGTGAGATGTGACTGGTTTCGCGGTCCAGGTGGAATCGACCTCGTCACTTTGAAAGTACCCCACCTGTGGATCACCGCTAAAGAAAGGGTCGACCCCTCGCACCATGTCAACGAAGGCTGGCAAGGCGGCAGCCATGACCCTAACCTTGTGAAGTTGTTTGTCCACCGGGGTAGGCTCAGCCCACCGTATGTGAAAGGAACTTGCGTCAACCTTGCTCACGCCCCTGATGAACTGGGCGGAGACTTTGTCTAATATGAAGGCGTGCGCAGACGCGGGATATGCATATAAAAGACCTTTCAACAGGGGAGCTGTGTCAATCCAAGATGCATTCGAGTTACCGACAGTAGACAACATATAGCCCACCGCCGGTATCTCGCGCACCTGCATCCCCCGCACGGCAGGAGTGAGTGTGCTATTCATGATATCCCGCACGTTAAACCTATTCAGTAATGTTGCCGCGGCAGCGGACCACGCTGGTTGTTTGGCCGCTTCGTTCTGATGGAGGGTGTTTACCATCGTAATTGCGCGAATAGGTAATTTTGAGGCACAAGACCCCCAAGGTATGTCTGCTCCACGTCCAGAAGGAGGTGGTGCTTGAGGCTGTGTCTGCGAAGGCCCCGCGACGTCCACATCACGGACCTGGTCTTCAATGCTCAAACGGTCGAAAGATGAGGAAGGAGATACACTCCCCACGTCCGCACACCCATCGATCACCTTTAGATAGTCAACGCCGTGTTGCTTTTTCAGCGTATCTGTTTTTATGAGGTAGTGCTCAGTTGTCATGTGCACTTTACCAACTTTGATTTTATATACATCCTCAGGAGTAAAAACTCCAGGACGTGCCGTCATGTATCGGATGGCCTCCTTCCTCGTAAGGAACTTCTTCGCAGCTGGAGGCTCGTAATTGACGTCTTCGGTGGTACTGACGTCTTCCTTAGCAGATAGGTATACTGGAAACACTCTAGACTGAACGTTCCAGCCAGTAAACGTCACAGATCTTGAATAGGACGCCTTTGGCCTATCCATAGCGTATGGAAATTGGTCCAAAGACGTGCAGTTGGAGCCGACAACAGACAATGGAGAACAGAACACCGTCTTAAAGTCATCCGCACTTTGGGGATGCACGATTTCTGGTCTCCACACACCTCTCTCGACTGGTTGGGCTCCTGGCTCCATTATTCCTACCTATTTGTAATAAACTAAACTAAACTAAACTTAACTTACCTAAACGTAACAACTTAAACCTAACTATTTACAAAGGTCCTCGCTGAAGAGGTGAACACAGACACGTCTCAACGTCTGCCGTGATTGTCCCAAGTCGACCAACAAGCCGAGCAGAACCAAAGTCAAAATCAAGGTAATTAAGACCACAACTGCCACCAACAACAGGGAGATGCTCAACCTACGTAGGTGCTTTTCCTCACCGAATTGATCAGTGGGGAGCAATGGTGATCTTTCTGTTTCGTCCATCAACTACCCGAGTCGTATAATCCTCCTAACCAATATTCAAACGTTGCCGAGGAGGGGGGTAAGGTTGCACTATGCTATGTCGATTCCGTGGTTCAGTATAGTTAAGAGAGTCATAGTTACTCCCGCCGTTTACCCGCGCTTAATTGAATTTCTTCACGTTGACATTCAGAGCACTGGGCAGAAATCACATTGCGTCATCACCCTTGAGGGCCATCGCAATGCTTTGTTTTAATTAGACAGTCGGATTCCCCTAGTCCGTGCCAGTTCTGAGCTAAGCGTTGAATGGCGGCCGAAGACGCGAAAAGGACGGCCGGAGCCGTCACAAGAAGCCTCGCAGCAAGGAAGATCCATTGGCGGCCAAGGCACGGGACCGAGCTCGGATCCCGGGACGCGACACGAAGTCGCCAACCGTTCACCTCGCCCAGGCCCGGCACGTCAGCCAGGCCAACTTCCCGACCAAGCCCGACACGCCCCGCTGCTCAGAGCCAATCCTTATTCCGAAGTTACGGATCCAATTTGCAGACTTCCCTTACCTACATTAATCTATCGACTAGAGGCTCTTCACCCTGGAGACCTGCTGCGGATATGGGTACGAACCGGCGCGATACCTCCACGTGGCCCTCTCCTGGATTTTCAAGGTCCGAGGGGAAGATCCAGACACCGCCGCAACTGCGGTGCTCTTCGCGTTCCAAACCCTATCTCCCTGCTAGAGGTTTCCAGGGAACTCGAACGCTTATACAGAAAAGAAAACTCTTCCCAGATCTCCCGACGGCGTCTCCAGGTCATTTTGGGTTACCCCGACGAACACTCTTACGAGGGCCCGATTGGTATGCGGTTCCGCTGCCGGGTTCCGGAATAGGAACCGGATTCCCTTTCGCCCGATGGGTGTGTTTCTTCCCAAATCACGCAAAAAAAAATAAACAACGACGCTTCAGCGACGCAACGACGACACGACTTGCGTTCGACAGTTTGTAAATTTAATCAAGCAAAAAATAGAAAAAATCGCTTTCAGGCGTTCGACATCGTCGCAACACATCGAGAAGGATCCATTGATCCGATCCGCGTCCATTTTTTTTTCGGTGTTCGACTTTATTAACACTATTCCTACCACGACCGGTCAAATGACCGTTTTCAAAATTTCGATTCGAATTTCCTGTATACGACGTAATTGAAACGCCTTTAAACTTCATGACTTTTCCTAAAATATGCATATAATACTTTTTTCAATATTTACTTTTTTTTTTATTGTTTATTTTCTGAGAAAAATTAGTAGTCTGTCTTACCTACCACGACCGGTCATTTGACCGGAAGAACGATTTATACCCTTTTGTAATAGTATTCTCTCAGAGACTCAATTCCGAACTTATAAAAATGTTATAAACGAAAGGTAATGCAGTTGTAGCATGATGCTATCCAAAAATGCCTTCCAGGAACTGCTGTACAGCACTTCCAAGAGTTTACAGTTTTCGCCCGTTTATGGGCCTCGCGGTATTTATTCGCCTGATTGGTACCCGAAGCAGTCCAGGACGTCGGGTTTTCTTACACCGTCTTACCTACTACGACTGTGAAATAAATAAAATTATAGGATTCTGAATAAGAGAAACTACATTTTATACTGTATAATTGGCTATTATTTTCATTCTATATTAAAAAATATAAGTTCTCCTAAAGACCGGTCATTTGACCGGTCGCGGTAGGAATAGGTATACGTAAAGTGTCGGTAGGAATAGTGTTAAATTTATCATAAAAATGGTCATATCGTTCGAGCGGAGGATTAGGACACCAAAAACGACGGCGACGTATATAATTTTCATTTAACTGCAATTTGTTTCTATGTGTTTTTTGCCTTTTGCGCGCGTACGTGCGTGCGAGCGTACGTTTTTTTTTCATTTGCGTTCGACAAGCGTGAATTTTAGGACACCTCATCAACATTAGATTTCTCTTAGGGCTTAGGATCGACTGACTCGTGTGCAACGGCTGTTCACACGAAACCCTTCTCCACGTCAGTCCTCCAGGGCCTCGCTGGAGTATTTGCTACTACCACCAAGGTCTGCACCGACGGTGGCTCCAGGCAGGCTCACACCCAGACCCTTCTGCGCACACCGCCGCGACCCTCCTACTCGTCAAGGCTTCATGGAGAACGGGATAAATCCCGTTCATTGCGCACTTGCCGTTGACGGCGGAGTATAGGCGCGACGCTTCAGCGCCATCCATTTTCAGGGCTACTTGCTTCGGCAGGTGAGTTGTTACACACTCCTTAGCGGATTCCGACTTCCATGGCCACCGTCCTGCTGTCTTAAGCAACCATAGCCTTTCATGGTATCCCATAAGCGTCGACTTAGGCGCCTTAACTCTGCGTTTGGTTCATCCCACAGCGCCAGTTCTGCTTACCAAAATTGGCCCACTTGGCACTCTGATCCAAGTAAAATTTTATCAATTTTATATCTCGTGGCTTCATGATTATTCAAGCAAGCCAGAGATCTCACCCATTTAAAGTTTGAGAATAGGTTGAGGTCGTTTCGGCCCCAAGGCCTCTAATCATAAAGCGAATGCGCTTTACCAGATGAGACTCGTCATGCGTTCGAGTCGAGTGCCAGCTATCCTGAGGGAAACTTCGGAGGGAACCAGCTACTAGATGGTTCGATTAGTCTTTCGCCCCTATACCCAGTTCCGACGATCGATTTGCACGTCAGAATCGCTACGGACCTCCATCAGGGTTTCCCCTGACTTCGTCCTGACCAGGCATAGTTCACCATCTTTCGGGTCCCAACGTGTACGCTCTAGGTGCGCCTCTTCTCGCAATGAGAACGAGACGCCCCGGGAGTGCGAGGCCTAATCGTAACGAGGCCCATCCTCCCTTAGTCGACTTCACGGACGACTTTCACTTTCATTTCGCCTTTAGGTTTATCAAATCCCAATGACTCGCGCACATGTTAGACTCCTTGGTCCGTGTTTCAAGACGGGTCCCGAGAGTACCCAAAGCAATAGCGTCGCCGACCGGTAATTCAAAGTTTGGCCAGTCCAAGGACTCCACCTGCTAACAGCCCGCCAGGCCCGGGTACGGCACTGAGTCCGTACATCCGGCATCTAGACTGGAACGAGTTTGCGGCGGTCCTGGACGCAATGCGTTCGACAATTTTGCGGCCCGATACCGTCTGAGTATCGTCGCGCAGTCGGCCGGGCATCCAAGGGGCTGTCACGAACGCTAATTAGCGACGGACAGTCTTCGCCTCGGGCCTTAGACCGACACGCAACGGGTCGCGACGTTCTACTAGGGGAGAAGTGCACGACTACTTCGCCGGAACATTCACCGCGGGTGGTGTGCCCACGCCGATGGGAGCCCGCCGTAACGGGACCATCCGGGGCACTAGCGCACCAACGCGGGAGCCAGCGTCGTTGACAATGAATCTCCCCATTCGATCTTTTGGGGTTCTCGGGTTTACTCCTGAACGGTTTCACGTACTCTTGAACTCTCTCTTCAAAGTTCTTTTCAACTTTCCCTCACGGTACTTGTTCGCTATCGGTCTCGTGGTCATATTTAGCCTTAGATGGAGTTTACCACCCACTTAGGGCTGCACTCTCAAGCAACCCGACTCTAAGGAGAGATCCACCCGAGACGCGTACCGGTCGCTACGGGCCTGGCACCCTCTATGGGTAAGTGGCCCCATTCAAGATGGACTTGGACGCGATTCGATGTCTCGGGATAAACGGATCCTCCTGAACACTACATTTCCCAACGGCGTTAACCGCGGGATTCAGTGCTGGGCTCATTCCTGTTCGCTCGCCGCTACTAAGGAAATCCTAGTTAGTTTCTTTTCCTCCGCTTATTAATATGCTTAAATTCAGCGGGTAATCTCGCCTGCTCTGAGGTCGTCGAAATATTATCATTTCGCAAGTTGTCAACAAGAGAATACAACACGCACGGTGAAAACGCGAACGAAAAAAAAAAAACGCTCGTTCGAGACGTCTCTTACCGTGCCTCTAATACTTTTTAAAAACTTTTCTTTATCGTTCCATCCTTTATAAAAATATATTATATATTCGATGTACGCTCTTTTCGGTTTCGACACGTAATACGAAAGGTATTGTTACACCACCGCCACTTCTCGTTTATCTAGGGATTATATCGTTCGATTTTTTTCTTTGTATCGTTCGATAACCAACTTTTTTCTCCTTCGGACCATCAACTACTAACTCGAAGGTAACGTACGAGCCAAATTAAAGCTCGGTGCCCCGTCTATCGTGTTCGAAAACAAATAGGCACTTAAAACGCCTCATTTTCGTTCGGGCAGGCGGAGACTACGACAAAAAAAATAAAACGACGACGACAACGTCCGGTCGCTCTCGACTCGCTCGTCGATAAACCGTAAAAAAGACGCATCGTCCGAAACGTTTCTCTCTGCTGTCGCGTTCCGACGCAAAATCCCAAAAATTCGAAAAGGGCGAGAATGCCAGAGACATCCAAGTTAACCATCCGGTGACGTATCATGGTCCAGAGAAAGGGTTAAAGGAAAAAAAAATCCCATTTTTAAAGTGCGTGGGTAACACCTTCGTCGTGTGTATTTTATCGTTCGATGAAACACGAGCACATCAAAGGAGGAATAAAAGAAAAGAAAGAGGCGACGCGGACGTCGTTGCGCCAATTTCCGTTTTCGTGCGCTTCCAGATCGATATCTTCGGGATAAATGTCGTTGTTCATTTCCGTTCAACCGTTGTTCGATAAAAGAAATTTAACACACGAACAACAATGAAGCGAGACTCTCGCAAGACGATCCCAAATAAATAATTTATCGTTCGATCGGTCCGGGGTTTTCAACGTCCGTCCGGCTCAACGAGCTTCGAGGACTGGACGACCGGAACCACATTGGGATCGCGCGGTCTTCCGCTTCTATCAACGACAACGAAGCGATCTGTGCGTGTGCATGTTAAAAAAAAACGTGGCGAAGCTACGATCTCGTTATCATATATTTAACCCGAGAGAGCTTCCTTGTCGCACGTTTATAATTTTTAACTTTCCTCGTTGTTTAAAACTTTCGCACCGTCGAAAAAATCGACAATCATTTCGGACAACGTCGGGAGCGCGGAGAAACGCCGTAATACACGCTCTACTCTCGGCTTCATTCAATTGGTGTGTCTACAATTTTTCACACAGGGCGAAGAATCGTTTCTTCTCTCGTCTAAATGTCCTTCTGTAGTTAGAGTTTCGACTCGAGAGCGCTCTTTTCGCGGGCGGTCGTTAGGGGTTTAACTAGAAACCACGACTCACGCAGGCCGCAAAATAAGCGCATTCCGCCGAGAAGATCCTAATACTAGGAATTGCGAGATATAGAAAAGTTCTCCTGTCGCGTGTAGTAAAAAAAAAACACGAGCAACGAGAGGGCGATACGGACGTTCTATTTAACATTCTCCGCGTCAAACGCCGACGAAATGTCCAACCATCGCTCGTACGTTTTCCGCCAATTTCGCAAGTTCTTCTCTCTCTCGCGTTCGACCATCGATCCCGCTCCGAAACGTTCGACTTTTCGGCGTTTAACAGTTTTATAATTTATCTAGTCGAACGACGGCGGGAACGAAAAAAATTTAACAATGAAGAGAGAACGTTATGCTAATAAAGGCAAACGCAAGCAGTCTTTCGTTATATAAACGACCCTCAGCCAGGCGTGGTCCAGGAATTGTATCCGTGGACCGCAATGTGCGTTCGAAATGTCGATGTTCATATGTCCTGCAGTTCACACGTTGACGCGCAATTAGCTGCGTTCTTCATCGACCCACGAGGCAAGTGATCCACCGTTC
>CAMAOC010000005.1:457500-600000 GCA_945859555.1 Megachile ligniseca
TAATACCGAGAAATCACCGTACCGAAAACTCTCCACTTTGGAAGAAGTTTCCATTTCAGAAACCTTTTCTTGCTTGGTCATAGTTACGATATATAAAATAAAATTTTTCTTGTACGTATAAGCGAAGCTCGATAATATCGAGAAATCGCCGTACCGAAAACTCTCCACTTTGGAAGAAGTTTCCATTTCAGAAACCTTTTCTTGCTTGGTCATAGTTACGATATATAAAATAAAATTTTTCTTGTACGTATAAGCGAAGCTCGATAATATCGAGAAATCGCCGTACCGAAAACTCTCCACTTTGGAAGAAGTTTCCATTTCAGAAACGTTTTTTGATAGTCATAGTTACGTTTTATATTTCTCGTTTATATGTTCGAGAGAATATTAGGCGTTCGAGACGAACAAAACATTAAGGGACGTAATTTTGTAATTTGTATTTCGGAATAAATATTCCGTTTTATATTTTTCAAGTCTCTCATCTGAAGGCGTTGTAACGAACAAGTCCGTTGAACACCATTTTCTAGTTTATTTTTATATTTCAATAATTTTAGAAAAATCCTGACCGTTTGTTAACGGCCGGTTTCTCTTCAGTAGCCTGTGCTCGAGCAGTACAACGTACACACCGAAGTGCATACGACTCACCAGCCTCATGTTAAAGGTTCGTCGCATATGTGCCATTTGGTCTTAGACGCCGACACGCGACAATGCAGTTTGGAGAAAATCCTGCATCGATATCGAGAGCACGAACAGTCGAGGCAACGCGAAGTTAAGCTCGAGGAGCGGTGGACTAGTTCTCAACCGAGGTCATAGAATAGCAACGCGCCCGACGCTGTTCCGTCTGGTTCGACCGGACCGAACGTCTCCATATAGGTACCGAACGGCCGGCCGGATGGTCGGCGACGCCGGCCCTTACGCACGGGCGCTTACGGTGCTAACCCGCGATCCGAACGTGCCAATTCGAGAGTGCGGAAAAACTTAGAAAAAAAATTCGATTTTTCAAAAAGTTGTCAAACACGCTAAAAAGTATACGGATGATGTTTTAACAATTATTTAACGAAATTTAATGATAAAATTAATTGAAAAAAAAAATTTTTTTTTTTTTTTTCGTGATAATCAGTAACAAACATACCGTTAACATACAAAACGAGTAACAGAGAACAAAATACATCGAAATAACCTATACGAATCCAGAAAATATTTGGAATATTTTTAAAAATTAAGCAAAAATAGTATGTTCGGTGCCGAGTTCGAACGGCGACAAAGTCACTCCGGCATAGTCGGTTCGGGGAAACGATGAGTGACAACACCTACAAACGACACTTTACCTCGATAGAGGAACATTTTCTAAGTATGTTTATACCGGTTTGGCATGTTCGGATTCATAAATGAAGAAGATATTAAGGATAAATCGTTCCGCGTAGTCGGTTCGGTGAAACGATGACTGACAACACCAACAAACGACATTTTAACTCGGTAGAGGATCATTTTCTAAGTATGTTTATACCGGTTTGGCATGTTCGGATTCATAAATGAAGAATTTATTAAGGATAAATCGTTTCGCGTAGTCGGTTCGGTGAAACGATGACTGACAACACCAACAAACGACACTTTTACTCGATAGCGGAACATTTTCTAAGTATGCTGATACCGGTTTGGCATGTTCGGATTCATAAATGAAGAATTTATTAAGGAAAAATCGTTTCGCGTAGTCGGTTCGGTGAAACGATGACTGACAACACCAACAAACGACATTTTTACTCGATAGAGGATCATTTTTTAAAGTATGCTGATACCGGTTTGGCATGGTCGGATTCATAAATGAAGAAGTCATTAAGGATAAATCGATCCGCGTAGTCGGTTCGGAACAGAGTTCGAACGGCGACTAACTCCCTCCGGCATAGTCGGTTCGGTGAAACGATGACTGACAACACCAACAAACGACATTTTACTCGATAGAGGATCATTTTCTAAGTATGCTGTTACCGGTTTGGCATGTTCGGATTCATAAATGAAGAAGTCATTATGGATAAATCGTTCCGCGTAGTCGGTTCGGTGAAACTATGACTGACAACACCTACAAACGACACTTTACCTCGATAGAGGACCTATTTCTAAGTATGTTTATTCCGGTTTGGCATGTTCGGATTCATAAATGAAGAAGTTATTATGGATAAATCGTTCCGCGTAGTCGGTTCGGTGAAACGATGACTGACAACACCAACAAACGACACTTTTACTCGATAGAGGAACATTTTCTAAGTATGCTGATACCGGTTTGGCATGTTCGGATTCATAAATGAAGAAGATATTAAGGATAAATCGTTCCGCGTAGTCGGTTCGGTGAAACGATGACTGACAACACCAACAAACGACATTTTTACTCGATAGAGGATCATTTTCTAAGTATGCTGATACCGGTTTGGCATGTTTGGATTCATAAATGAAGAAGATATTAAGGATAAATCGTTCCGCGTAGTCGGTTCGGTGAAACGATGACTGACAACACCAACAAACGACAATTTTACTCGATAGAGGATCATTTTCTAAGTATGTTTATACCGGTTTGGCATGTTCGGATTCATAAATGAAGAAGTCATTATGGATAAATCGTTCCGCGTAGTCGGTTCGGTGAAACGATGACTGACAACACCAACAAACGACACTTTTACTCGATAGAGGAACATTTTCTAAGTATGCTGATACCGGTTTGGCATGTTCGGATTCATAAATGAAGAATTTATTAAGGAAAAATCGTTTCGCGTAGTCGGTTCGGTGAAACGATGACTGACAACACCAACAAACGACATTTTTACTCGATAGAGGATCATTTTCTAAGTATGCTGATACCGGTTTGGCATGTTTGGATTCATAAATGAAGAAGATATTAAGGATAAATCGTTCCGCGTAGTCGGTTCGGTGAAACGATGACTGACAACACCAACAAACGACATTTTTACTCGATAGAGGATCATTTTCTAAGTATGTTTATACCGGTTTGGCATGTTCGGATTCATAAATGAAGAAGTCATTATGGATAAATCGTTCCGCGTAGTCGGTTCGGTGAAACGATGACTGACAACACCAACAAACGACACTTTTACTCGATAGAGGAACATTTTCTAAGTATGCTGATACCGGTTTGGCATGTTCGGATTCATAAATGAAGAATTTATTAAGGAAAAATCGTTTCGCGTAGTCGGTTCGGTGAAACGATGACTGACAACACCAACAAACGACATTTTTACTCGATAGAGGATCATTTTCTAAGTATGCTGATACCGGTTTGGCATGTTTGGATTCATAAATGAAGAAGATATTAAGGATAAATCGTTCCGCGTAGTCGGTTCGGTGAAACGATGACTGACAACACCAACAAACGACATTTTAACTCGGTAGAGGATCATTTTCTAAGTATGTTTATACCGGTTTGGCATGTTCGGATTCATAAATGAAGAATTTATTAAGGATAAATCGTTTCGCGTAGTCGGTTCGGTGAAACGATGACTGACAACACCAACAAACGACACTTTTACTCGATAGCGGAACATTTTCTAAATATGCTGATACCGGTTTGGCATGTTCGGATTCATAAATGAAGAAGTTATTATGGAAAAATCGTTTCGCGTAGTCGGTTCGGTGAAACGATGACTGACAACACCAACAAACGACATTTTTACTCGATAGAGGATCATTTTCTAAGTATGCTGATACCGGTTTGGCATGTTTGGATTCATAAATGAAGAAGATATTAAGGATAAATCGTTCCGCGTAGTCGGTTCGGTGAAACGATGACTGACAACACCAACAAACGACATTTTAACTCGGTAGAGGATCATTTTCTAAGTATGTTTATACCGGTTTGGCATGTTCGGATTCATAAATGAAGAATTTATTAAGGATAAATCGTTTCGCGTAGTCGGTTCGGTGAAACGATGACTGACAACACCAACAAACGACACTTTTACTCGATAGCGGAACATTTTCTAAGTATGCTGATACCGGTTTGGCATGTTCGGATTCATAAATGAAGAATTTATTAAGGAAAAATCGTTTCGCGTAGTCGGTTCGGTGAAACGATGACTGACAACACCAACAAACGACATTTTTACTCGATAGAGGATCATTTTTTAAAGTATGCTGATACCGGTTTGGCATGGTCGGATTCATAAATGAAGAAGTCATTAAGGATAAATCGATCCGCGTAGTCGGTTCGGAACAGAGTTCGAACGGCGACTAACTCCCTCCGGCATAGTCGGTTCGGTGAAACGATGACTGACAACACCAACAAACGACATTTTACTCGATAGAGGATCATTTTCTAAGTATGCTGTTACCGGTTTGGCATGTTCGGATTCATAAATGAAGAAGTCATTATGGATAAATCGTTCCGCGTAGTCGGTTCGGTGAAACTATGACTGACAACACCTACAAACGACACTTTACCTCGATAGAGGACCTATTTCTAAGTATGTTTATTCCGGTTTGGCATGTTCGGATTCATAAATGAAGAATTTATTAAGGAAAAATCGTTTCGCGTAGTCGGTTCGGTGAAACGATGACTGACAACACCAACAAACGACATTTTTACTCGATAGAGGATCATTTTCTAAGTATGCTGATACCGGTTTGGCATGTTTGGATTCATAAATGAAGAAGATATTAAGGATAAATCGTTCCGCGTAGTCGGTTCGGTGAAACGATGACTGACAACACCAACAAACGACATTTTAACTCGGTAGAGGATCATTTTCTAAGTATGTTTATACCGGTTTGGCATGTTCGGATTCATAAATGAAGAATTTATTAGGGATAAATCGTTTCGCGTAGTCGGTTCGGTGAAACGATGACTGACAACACCAACAAACGACACTTTTACTCGATAGCGGAACATTTTCTAAGTATGCTGATACCGGTTTGGCATGTTCGGATTCATAAATGAAGAAGTTATTATGGAAAAATCGTTTCGCGTAGTCGGTTCGGTGAAACGATGACTGACAACACCAACAAACGACATTTTTACTCGATAGAGGATCATTTTCTAAGTATGCTGATACCGGTTTGGCATGTTTGGATTCATAAATGAAGAAGATATTAAGGATAAATCGTTCCGCGTAGTCGGTTCGGTGAAACGATGACTGACAACACCAACAAACGACATTTTAACTCGGTAGAGGATCATTTTCTAAGTATGTTTATACCGGTTTGGCATGTTCGGATTCATAAATGAAGAATTTATTAAGGATAAATCGTTTCGCGTAGTCGGTTCGGTGAAACGATGACTGACAACACCAACAAACGACACTTTTACTCGATAGCGGAACATTTTCTAAGTATGCTGATACCGGTTTGGCATGTTCGGATTCATAAATGAAGAATTTATTAAGGAAAAATCGTTTCGCGTAGTCGGTTCGGTGAAACGATGACTGACAACACCAACAAACGACATTTTTACTCGATAGAGGATCATTTTTTAAAGTATGCTGATACCTGTTTGGCATGGTCGGATTCATAAATGAAGAAGTCATTAAGGATAAATCGATCCGCGTAGTCGGTTCGGAACAGAGTTCGAACGGCGACTAACTCCCTCCGGCATAGTCGGTTCGGTGAAACGATGACTGACAACACCAACAAACGACATTTTACTCGATAGAGGATCATTTTCTAAGTATGTTTATACCGGTTTGGCATGTTCGGATTCATAAATGAAGAAGTTATTAAAGATAAATCGTTCCGCATAGTCGGTTCGGAGCGGAGTTCGAACGGCGACTAAGTGCCTTCGGCATAGTCGGTTCGGTGAAACGATGACTGACAACACATACAAACGACACTTTAACTCGATAGAGGAACGTTTTCTAAGCACGTTTATACCGGTTTGGCATGTTCGGATTCATAAACTAAAAAGTTATTAAGAATAAATCGTTCCGCATAGTCGGTTCGGTGAAACGATGACTGACAACACCAACAAACGACATTTTTACTCGATAGAGGATCATTTTCTAAGTATGCTGATACCGGTTTGGCATGTTCGGATTCATAAATGAAGAAGATATTAAGGATAAATCGTTCCGCGTAGTCGGTTCGGTGAAACGATGACTGACAACAACAAACGACACTTTTACTCGATAGAGGAACATTTTCTAAGTATGCTGATACCGGTTTGGCATGTTCGGATTCATAAATGAAGAATTTATTAAGGAAAAATCGTTTCGCGTAGTCGGTTCGGTGAAACGATGACTGACAACACCAACAAACGACATTTTTACTCGATAGAGGACCTTTTTCTAAGTATGTTTATACCGGTTTGGCATGTTCGGATTCATAAATGAAGAAGTTATTAAAGATAAATCGTTCCGCATAATCGGTTCGGAGCGGAGTTCGAACGGCGACTAAGTGCCTTCGGCATAGTCGGTTCGGTGAAACGATGACTGACAACACATACAAACGACACTTTAACTCGATAGAGGAACGTTTTCTAAGCACGTTTATACCGGTTTGGCATGTTCGGATTCATAAACTAAAAAGTTATTAAGAATAAATCGTTCCGCATAGTCGGTTCGGTGAAACGATGACTGACAACACCAACAAACGACACTTTAACTCGATAGAGGACCTATTTCTAAGTATGTTGATTCTGGTTTGGCATGTTCGGATTCATAAATGAAGAATTTATTAAGGATAAATCGGTCCGCGTAGTCGGTTCGGTGAAACGATGACTGACAACACCAACAAACGACATTTTAACTCGATAGAGGATCATTTTCTAAGTATGCTGATACCGGTTTGGCATGTTCGGATTCATAAATGAAGAAGTTATTAAGGATAAATCGTTCCGCGTAGTCGGTTCGGAGCAGAGTTCCAACGGCGACTAAGTCCCTCCGGCATAGTCGGTTCGGTGAAACGATGACTGACAACACCTACAAACGACACTTTACCTCGATAGAGGAACATTTTCTAAGTATGTTTATACCGGTTTGGCATGTTCGGATTCATAAATGAAGAATTTATTATGGATAAATCGTTCCGCGTAGTCGGTTCGGTGAAACGATGACTGACAACACCAACAAACGACATTTTTACTCGATAGAGGATCATTTTCTAAGTATGCTGATACCGGTTTGGCATGTTCGGATTCATAAATGACGAAGTTATTAAGGATAAATCGTTTCGCGTAGTCGGTTCGGTGAAACGATGACTGACAACACCTACAAACGACACTTTACCTCGATAGAGGAACATTTTCTAAGTATGTTTATACCGGTTTGGCATGTTCGGATTCATAAATGAAGAAGTCATTATGGATAAATCGTTCCGCGTAGTCGGTCCGGTGAAACGATGACTGACAACACCAACAAACGACACTTTTACTCGACAGAGGAACATTTTCTAAGTATGCTGATACCGGTTTGGCATGTTCGGATTGATAAATGAAGAATTTATTAAGGATAAATCGTTTCGCGTAGTCGGTTCGGTGAAACGATGACTGACAACACCAACAAACGACACTTTTACTCGACAGAGAAACATTTTCTAAGTATGCAGATACCGGTTTGGCATGTTCGGATTCATAAATGAAGAAGATATTAAGGATAAATCGTTCCGCGTAGTCGGTTCGGAGCGTAGTTCGAACGGCGACTAAGTGCCTTCGGCATAGTCGGTTCGGTGAAACGATGACTGACAACACCAACAAACGACTTTTTAACTCGATAGAGGATCATTTTCTAAGTATGTTTATACCGGTTTGGCATGTTCGGATTCATAAATGAAGAATTTATTATAGATAAATCGTTCGGCGTAGTCGGTTCGGTGAAACGATTACTGACAACACCTACAAACGACACTTTTACTCGATAGAGGATCATTTTTTAAAGTATGCTGATACCGGTTTGGCATGGTCGGATTCATAAATGAAGAAGTTATTAAGGATAAATCGATCCGCGTAGTCGGTTCGGAACAGAGTTCGAACGGCGACTAACTCCCTCCGGCATAGTCGGTTCGGTGAAACGATGACTGACAACACCAACAAACGACATTTTACTCGATAGAGGATCATTTTCTAAGTATGCTGTTACCGGTTTGGCATGTTCGGATTCATAAATGAAGAAGTCATTATGGATAAATCGTTCCGCGTAGTCGGTTCGGTGAAACGATGACTGACAACACCTACAAACGACACTTTACCTCGATAGAGGACCTATTTCTAAGTATGTTTATTCCGGTTTGGCATGTTCGGATTCATAAATGAAGAAGTTATTATGGATAAATCGTTCCGCGTAGTCGGTTCGGTGAAACGATGACTGACAACACCAACAAACGACACTTTTACTCGATAGAGGAACATTTTCTAAGTATGCTGATACCGGTTTGGCATGTTCGGATTCATAAATGAAGAATTTATTAAGGATAAATCGGTCCGCGTAGTCGGTTCGGTGAAACGATGACTGACAACACCAACAAACGACATTTTAACTCGATAGAGGATCATTTTCTAAGTATGCTGATACCGGTTTGGCATGTTCGGATTCATAAATGAAGAAGTTATTAAGGATAAATCGTTCCGCGTAGTCGGTTCGGAGCACAGTTCCAACGGCGGCTAAGTCCCTCCGGCATAGTCGGTTCGGTGAAACGATGACTGACAACACCTACAAACGACATTTTACCTCGATAGAGGAACATTTTCTAAGTATGTTTATACCGGTTTGGCATGTTCGGATTCATAAACGAAGAAGTTATTATGGATAAATCGTTCCGCGTAGTCGGATCGGTGAAACGATGACTGACAACACCAACAAACGACACTTTTACTCGACAGAGAAACATTTTCTAAGTATGCAGATACCGGTTTGGCATGTTCGGATTCATAAACGAAGAAGTTATTATGGATAAATCGTTCCCCGTAGTCGGATCGGTGAAACGATGACTGACAACACCAACAAACGACATTTTAACTCGATAGAGGATCATTTTCTAAGTATGTTTATACCGGTTTGGCATGTTCGGATTCATAAATGAAGAATTTATTAAGGATAAATCGTTTCGCGTAGTCGGTTCGGTGAAACGATGACTGACAACACCAACAAACGACATTTTTACTCGATAGAGGATCATTTTCTAAGTATGCTGATACCGGTTTGGCATGTTCGGATTCATAAATGAAGAAGTTATTAAGGATAAATCGTTCCGCGTAGTCGGTTCGGTGAAACGATGACTGACAACACCAACAAACGACTTTTTAACTCGACAGAGGAACATTTTCTAAGTATGTTTATACCGGTTTGGCATGTTCGGATGCATAAACGAAGAAGTTATTATGGATAAATCGTTCCGCGTAGTCGGTTCGGAGCAGAGTTCGAACGGCGACTAAGTCCCTCCGGCATAGTCGGTTCGGTGAAACGATGACTGACAACACCAACAAACGACATTTTTACTCGATAGAGGATCATTTTCTAAGTATGCTGATACCGGTTTGGCATGTTCGGATTCATAAATGAAGAAGTTATTATGGATGAATCGTTCCGCGTAGTCGGTTCGGTGAAACGATGACTGACAACACCAACAAACGACATTTTAACTCGATAGAGGATCATTTTCTAAGTATGCTGATACCGGTTTGGCATGTTCGGATTCATAAATGAAGAAGTTATTAAGGATAAATTGTTCCGCGTAGTCGGTTCGGTGAAACGATGACTGACAACACCAACAAACGACATTTTAACTCGATAGAGGATCATTTTCTAAGTATGTTTATACCGGTTTGGCATGTTCGGATTCATAAATGAAGAAGTTATTAAGGATAAATCGTTCCGCGTAGTCGGTTCGGAGCAGCGTTCGAACGGCGACTAAGTCCCCCCTGCATAGTCGGTTCGGTGAAACGATGACTGACAACACCTGCAAACGACACTTTACCTCGATAGAGGAACATTTTCTAAGTATGTTTATACCGGTTTGGCATGTACGGATTCATAAATGAAGAATTTATTAAGGATAAATCGGCCCGCGTAGTCGGTTCGGTGAAACGATGACTGACAACACCAACAAACGACATTTTAACTCGATAGAGGATCATTTTCTAAGTATGCTGATACCGGTTTGGCATGTTCGGATTCATAAATGAAGAAGTTATTAAGGATAAATCGTTCCGCGTAGTCGGTTCGGAGCAGAGTTCCAACGGCGACTAAGTCCCTCCGGCATAGTCAGTTCGGTGAAACGATGACTGACAACACCTACAAACGACACTTTTACTCGACAGAGGAACATTTTCTAAGTATGCTGATACCGGTTTGGCATGTTCGGATTGATAAATGAAGAATTTATTAAGGATAAATCGTTTCGCGTAGTCGGTTCGGTGAAACGATGACTGACAACACCAACAAACGACTTTTTAACTCGATAGAGGATCATTTTCTAAGTATGCTTATACCGGTTTGGCATGTTCGGATTCATAAATGAAGAAGTCATTATGGATAAATCGTTCCGCGTAGTCGGTTCGGTGAAACGATGACTGACAACACCAACAAACGACACTTTTACTCGACAGAGGAACATTTTCTAAGTATGCTGATACCGGTTTGGCATGTTCGGATTGATAAATGAAGAATTTATTAAGGATAAATCGTTTCGCGTAGTCGGTTCGGTGAAACGATGACTGACAACACCAACAAACGACTTTTTAACTCGATAGAGGATCATTTTCTAAGTATGTTTATACCGGTTTGGCATGTTCGGAATCATAAATGAAGAAGATATTAAGGATAAATCGTTCCGCGTAGTCGGTTCGGAGCGTAGTTCGAACGGCGACTAAGTGCCTTCGGCATAGTCGGTTCGGTGAAACGATGACTGACAACACCAACAAACGACTTTTTAACTCGATAGAGGATCATTTTCTAAGTATGTTTATACCGGTTTGGCATGTTCGGATTCATAAATGAAGAATTTATTATAGATAAATCGTTCGGCGTAGTCGGTTCGGTGAAACGATTACTGACAACACCTACAAACGACACTTTTACTCGATAGAGGATCATTTTTTAAAGTATGCTGATACCGGTTTGGCATGGTCGGATTCATAAATGAAGAAGTTATTAAGGATAAATCGATCCGCGTAGTCGGTTCGGAACAGAGTTCGAACGGCGACTAACTCCCTCCGGCATAGTCGGTTCGGTGAAACGATGACTGACAACACCAACAAACGACATTTTAACTCGATAGAGGATCATTTTCTAAGTATGCTGATACCGGTTTGGCATGTTCGGATTCATAAATGAAGAAGTTATTAAGGATAAATCGTTCCGCGTAGTCGGTTCGGAGCAGAGTTCCAACGGCGACTAAGTCCCTCCGGCATAGTCAGTTCGGTGAAACGATGACTGACAACACCTACAAACGACACTTTTACTCGACAGAGGAACATTTTCTAAGTATGCTGATACCGGTTTGGCATGTTCGGATTGATAAATGAAGAATTTATTAAGGATAAATCGTTTCGCGTAGTCGGTTCGGTGAAACGATGACTGACAACACCAACAAACGACTTTTTAACTCGATAGAGGATCATTTTCTAAGTATGCTTATACCGGTTTGGCATGTTCGGATTCATAAATGAAGAAGTCATTATGGATAAATCGTTCCGCGTAGTCGGTTCGGTGAAACGATGACTGACAACACCAACAAACGACACTTTTACTCGACAGAGGAACATTTTCTAAGTATGCTGATACCGGTTTGGCATGTTCGGATTGATAAATGAAGAATTTATTAAGGATAAATCGTTTCGCGTAGTCGGTTCGGTGAAACGATGACTGACAACACCAACAAACGACTTTTTAACTCGATAGAGGATCATTTTCTAAGTATGTTTATACCGGTTTGGCATGTTCGGAATCATAAATGAAGAAGATATTAAGGATAAATCGTTCCGCGTAGTCGGTTCGGAGCGTAGTTCGAACGGCGACTAAGTGCCTTCGGCATAGTCGGTTCGGTGAAACGATGACTGACAACACCAACAAACGACTTTTTAACTCGATAGAGGATCATTTTCTAAGTATGTTTATACCGGTTTGGCATGTTCGGATTCATAAATGAAGAATTTATTATAGATAAATCGTTCGGCGTAGTCGGTTCGGTGAAACGATTACTGACAACACCTACAAACGACACTTTTACTCGATAGAGGATCATTTTTTAAAGTATGCTGATACCGGTTTGGCATGGTCGGATTCATAAATGAAGAAGTTATTAAGGATAAATCGATCCGCGTAGTCGGTTCGGAACAGAGTTCGAACGGCGACTAAGTCCCTCCGGCATAGTCGGTTCGGTGAAACGATGACTGACAACACCTACAAACGACATTTTTACTCGATAGAGGATCATTTTCTAAGTATGCTGATACCGGTTTGGCATGTTCGGATTCATAAATGAAGAAGTTATTATGGATGAATCGTTCCGCGTAGTCGGTTCGGTGAAACGATGACTGACAACACCAACAAACGACATTTTAACTCGATAGAGGATCATTTTCTAAGTATGCTGATACCGGTTTGGCATGTTCGGATTCATAAATGAAGAAGTTATTAAGGATAAATTGTTCCGCGTAGTCGGTTCGGTGAAACGATGACTGACAACACCAACAAACGACATTTTAACTCGATAGAGGATCATTTTCTAAGTATGTTTATACCGGTTTGGCATGTTCGGATTCATAAATGAAGAAGTTATTAAGGATAAATCGTTCCGCGTAGTCGGTTCGGAGCAGCGTTCGAACGGCGACTAAGTCCCCCCTGCATAGTCGGTTCGGTGAAACGATGACTGACAACACCTGCAAACGACACTTTACCTCGATAGAGGAACATTTTCTAAGTATGTTTATACCGGTTTGGCATGTTCGGATTCATAAATGAAGAATTTATTAAGGATAAATCGGCCCGCGTAGTCGGTTCGGTGAAACGATGACTGACAACACCAACAAACGACATTTTAACTCGATAGAGGATCATTTTCTAAGTATGCTGATACCGGTTTGGCATGTTCGGATTCATAAATGAAGAAGTTATTAAGGATAAATCGTTCCGCGTAGTCGGTTCGGAGCAGAGTTCCAACGGCGACTAAGTCCCTCCGGCATAGTCAGTTCGGTGAAACGATGACTGACAACACCTACAAACGACACTTTTACTCGACAGAGGAACATTTTCTAAGTATGCTGATACCGGTTTGGCATGTTCGGATTGATAAATGAAGAATTTATTAAGGATAAATCGTTTCGCGTAGTCGGTTCGGTGAAACGATGACTGACAACACCAACAAACGACTTTTTAACTCGATAGAGGATCATTTTCTAAGTATGCTTATACCGGTTTGGCATGTTCGGATTCATAAATGAAGAAGTCATTATGGATAAATCGTTCCGCGTAGTCGGTTCGGTGAAACGATGACTGACAACACCAACAAACGACACTTTTACTCGACAGAGGAACATTTTCTAAGTATGCTGATACCGGTTTGGCATGTTCGGTTTGATAAATGAAGAATTTATTAAGGATAAATCGTTTCGCGTAGTCGGTTCGGTGAAACGATGACTGACAACACCAACAAACGACTTTTTAACTCGATAGAGGATCATTTTCTAAGTATGTTTATACCGGTTTGGCATGTTCGGAATCATAAATGAAGAAGATATTAAGGATAAATCGTTCCGCGTAGTCGGTTCGGAGCGTAGTTCGAACGGCGACTAAGTGCCTTCGGCATAGTCGGTTCGGTGAAACGATGACTGACAACACCAACAAACGACTTTTTAACTCGATAGAGGATCATTTTCTAAGTATGTTTATACCGGTTTGGCATGTTCGGATTCATAAATGAAGAATTTATTATAGATAAATCGTTCGGCGTAGTCGGTTCGGTGAAACGATTACTGCCAACACCTACAAACGACACTTTTACTCGATAGAGGATCATTTTTTAAAGTATGCTGATACCGGTTTGGCATGGTCGGATTCATAAATGAAGAAGTTATTAAGGATAAATCGATCCGCGTAGTCGGTTCGGAACAGAGTTCGAACGGCGACTAACTCCCTCCGGCATAGTCGGTTCGGTGAAACGATGACTGACAACACCAACAAACGACATTTTACTCGATAGAGGATCATTTTCTAAGTATGCTGTTACCGGTTTGGCATGTTCGGATTCATAAATGAAGAAGTCATTATGGATAAATCGTTCCGCGTAGTCGGTTCGGTGAAACGATGACTGACAACACCTACAAACGACACTTTACCTCGATAGAGGACCTATTTCTAAGTATGTTTATTCCGGTTTGGCATGTTCGGATTCATAAATGAAGAAGTTATTATGGATAAATCGTTCCGCGTAGTCGGTTCGGTGAAACGATGACTGACAACACCAACAAACGACACTTTTACTCGATAGAGGAACATTTTCTAAGTATGCTGATACCGGTTTGGCATGTTCGGATTCATAAATGAAGAATTTATTAAGGATAAATCGTTCCGCGTAGTCGGATCGGTGAAACGATGACTGACAACACCAACAAACGACATTTTACTCGATAGAGGATCATTTTCTAAGTATGCTGTTACCGGTTTGGCATGTTCGGATTCATAAATGAAGAAGTTATTAAGGATAAATCGTTCCGCGTAGTCGGTTCGGTGACACGATGACTGACAACACCAACAAACGACATTTTAACTCGATAGAGGATCATTTTCTAAGTATGTTTATACCGGTTTGGCATGTTCGGATTCATAAATGAAGAATTTATTAAGGATAAATCGTTTCGCGTAGTCGGTTCGGTGAAACGATGACTGACAACACCAACAAACGACATTTTTACTCGATAGAGGATCATTTTCTAAGTATGCTGATACCGGTTTGGCATGTTCGGATTCATAAATGAAGAAGTTATTAAGGATAAATCGTTCCGCGTAGTCGGTTCGGAGCAGAGTTCGAACGGCGACTAAGTCCCTCCGGCATAGTCGGTTCGGTGAAACGATTACTGACAACACCTACAAACGACACTTTACCTCGATAGAGGATCATTTTCTAAGTATGTTTATACCGGTTTGGCATGTTCGGATTCATAAATGAAGAAGTCATTATGGATAAATCGTTCCGCGTAGTCGGTTCGGTGAAACGATTACTGACAACACCTACAAACGACACTTTTACTCGATAGAGGATCATTTTTTAAAGTATGCTGATACCGGTTTGGCATGGGCGGATTCATAAATGAAGAAGTTATTAAGGATAAATCGATCCGCGTAGTCGGTTCGGAACAGAGTTCGAACGGCGACTAACTCCCTCCGGCATAGTCGGTTCGGTGAAACGATGACTGACAACACCAACAAACGACATTTTACTCGATAGAGGATCATTTTCTAAGTATGCTGTTACCGGTTTGGCATGTTCGGATTCATAAATGAAGAAGTCATTATGGATAAATCGTTCCGCGTAGTCGGTTCGGTGAAACGATGACTGACAACACCTACAAACGACACTTTACCTCGATAGAGGACCTATTTCTAAGTATGTTTATTCCGGTTTGGCATGTTCGGATTCATAAATGAAGAAGTTATTATGGATAAATCGTTCCGCGTAGTCGGTTCGGTGAAACGATGACTGACAACACCAACAAACGACACTTTTACTCGATAGAGGAACATTTTCTAAGTATGCTGATACCGGTTTGGCATGTTCGGATTCATAAATGAAGAATTTATTAAGGATAAATCGGTCCGCGTAGTCGGTTCGGTGAAACCATGACTGACAACACCAACAAACGACATTTTAACTCGATAGAGGATCATTTTCTAAGTATGCTGATACCGGTTTGGTATGTTCGGATTCATAAATGAAGAAGTTATTAAGGATAAATCGTTCCGCGTAGTCGGTTCGGAGCACAGTTCCAACGGCGGCTAAGTCCCTCCGGCATAGTCGGTTCGGTGAAACGATGACTGACAACACCTACAAACGACATTTTACCTCGATAGAGGAACATTTTCTAAGTATGTTTATACCGGTTTGGCATGTTCGGATTCATAAACGAAGAAGTTATTATGGATAAATCGTTCCGCGTAGTCGGATCGGTGAAACGATGACTGACAACACCAACAAACGACACTTTTACTCGATAGAGGATCATTTTCTAAGTATGCTGTTACCGGTTTGGCATGTTCGGATTCATAAATGAAGAAGTCATTATGGATAAATCGTTCCGCGTAGTCGGTTCGGTGAAACGATGACTGACAACACCTACAAACGACACTTTACCTCGATAGAGGACCTATTTCTAAGTATGTTTATTCCGGTTTGGCATGTTCGGATTCATAAATGAAGAAGTTATTATGGATAAATCGTTCCGCGTAGTCGGTTCGGTGAAACGATGACTGACAACACCAACAAACGACACTTTTACTCGATAGAGGAACATTTTCTAAGTATGCTGATACCGGTTTGGCATGTTCGGATTCATAAATGAAGAATTTATTAAGGATAAATCGTTTCGCGTAGTCGGTTCGGTGAAACGATGACTGACAACACCAACAAACGACACTTTTACTCGATAGAGGAACATTTTCTAAGTATGCTGATACCGGTTTGGCATGTTCGGATTCATAAATGAAGAATTTATTAAGGATAAATCGCTTCGCGTAGTCGGTTCGGTGAAACGATGACTGACAACACCAACAAACGACTTTTTAACTCGACAGAGGAACACTTTCTAAGTATGTTTATACCGGTTTGGCATGTTCGGATTCATAAACGAAGAAGTTATTATGGATAAATCGTTCCGCGTAGTCGGTTCGGAGCAGAGTTCGAACGGCGACTAAGTCCCTCCGGCATAGTCGGTTCGGTGAAACGATGACTGACAACACCAACAAACGACATTTTTACTCGATAGAGGATCATTTTCTAAGTATGCTGATACCGGTTTGGCATGTTCGGATTCATAAATGAAGAAGTTATTATGGATGAATCGTTCCGCGTAGTCGGTTCGGTGAAACGATGACTGACAACACCAACAAACGACATTTTAACTCGATAGAGGATCATTTTCTAAGTATGCTGATACCGGTTTGGCATGTTCGGATTCATAAATGAAGAAGTTATTAAGGATAAATTGTTCCGCGTAGTCGGTTCGGTGAAACGATGACTGACAACACCAACAAACGACATTTTAACTCGATAGAGGAACATTTTCTAAGTATGTTTATACCGGTTTGGCATGTTCGGATTCATAAACGAAGAAGTTATTATGGATAAATCGTTCCGCGTAGTCGGTTCGGAGCAGAGTTCGAACGGCGACTAAGTCCCTCCGGCATAGTCGGTTCGGTGAAACGATGACTGACAACACCTACAAACGACACTTTTACTCGACAGAGGAACATTTTCTAAGTATGCTGATACCGGTTTGGCATGTTCGGATTGATAAATGAAGAATTTATTAAGGATAAATCGTTTCGCGTAGTCGGTTCGGTGAAACGATGACTGACAACACCAACAAACGACTTTTTAACTCGATAGAGGATCATTTTCTAAGTATGCTTATACCGGTTTGGCATGTTCGGATTCATAAATGAAGAAGTCATTATGGATAAATCGTTCCGCGTAGTCGGTTCGGTGAAACGATGACTGACAACACCAACAAACGACACTTTTACTCGACAGAGGAACATTTTCTAAGTATGCTGATACCGGTTTGGCATGTTCGGATTGATAAATGAAGAATTTATTAAGGATAAATCGTTTCGCGTAGTCGGTTCGGTGAAACGATGACTGACAACACCAACAAACGACTTTTTAACTCGATAGAGGATCATTTTCTAAGTATGTTTATACCGGTTTGGCATGTTCGGAATCATAAATGAAGAAGATATTAAGGATAAATCGTTCCGCGTAGTCGGTTCGGAGCGTAGTTCGAACGGCGACTAAGTGCCTTCGGCATAGTCGGTTCGGTGAAACGATGACTGACAACACCAACAAACGACTTTTTAACTCGATAGAGGATCATTTTCTAAGTATGTTTATACCGGTTTGGCATGTTCGGATTCATAAATGAAGAATTTATTATAGATAAATCGTTCGGCGTAGTCGGTTCGGTGAAACGATTACTGACAACACCTACAAACGACACTTTTACTCGATAGAGGATCATTTTTTAAAGTATGCTGATACCGGTTTGGCATGGTCGGATTCATAAATGAAGAAGTTATTAAGGATAAATCGATCCGCGTAGTCGGTTCGGAACAGAGTTCGAACGGCGACTAACTCCCTCCGGCATAGTCGGTTCGGTGAAACGATGACTGACAACACCAACAAACGACATTTTACTCGATAGAGGATCATTTTCTAAGTATGCTGTTACCGGTTTGGCATGTTCGGATTCATAAATGAAGAAGTCATTATGGATAAATCGTTCCGCGTAGTCGGTTCGGTGAAACGATGACTGACAACACCTACAAACGACACTTTACCTCGATAGAGGACCTATTTCTAAGTATGTTTATTCCGGTTTGGCATGTTCGGATTCATAAATGAATAAGTTATTATGGATAAATCGTTCCGCGTAGTCGGTTCGGTGAAACGATGACTGACAACACCAACAAACGACACTTTTACTCGATAGAGGAACATTTTCTAAGTATGCTGATACCGGTTTGGCATGTTCGGATTCATAAATGAAGAATTTATTAAGGATAAATCGTTCCGCGTAGTCGGATCGGTGAAACGATGACTGACAACACCAACAAACGACATTTTACTCGATAGAGGATCATTTTCTAAGTATGCTGTTACCGGTTTGGCATGTTCGGATTCATAAATGAAGAAGTTATTAAGGATAAATCGTTCCGCGTAGTCGGTTCGGTGACACGATGACTGACAACACCAACAAACGACATTTTAACTCGATAGAGGATCATTTTCTAAGTATGTTTATACCGGTTTGGCATGTTCGGATTCATAAATGAAGAATTTATTAAGGATAAATCGTTTCGCGTAGTCGGTTCGGTGAAACGATGACTGACAACAACAACAAACGACATTTTTACTCGATAGAGGATCATTTTCTAAGTATGCTGATACCGGTTTGGCATGTTCGGATTCATAAATGAAGAAGTTATTAAGGATAAATCGTTCCGCGTAGTCGGTTCGGAGCAGAGTTCGAACGGCGACTAAGTCCCTCCGGCATAGTCGGTTCGGTGAAACGATTACTGACAACACCTACAAACGACACTTTACCTCGATAGAGGATCATTTTCTAAGTATGTTTATACCGGTTTGGCATGTTCGGATTCATAAATGAAGAATTTATTAAGGATAAATCGTTTCGCGTAGTCGGTTCGGTGAAACGATGACTGACAACACCAACAAACGACACTTTTACTCGATAGAGGAACATTTTCTAAGTATGCTGATACCGGTTTGGCATGTTCGGATTCATAAATGAAGAATTTATTAAGGATAAATCGCTTCGCGTAGTCGGTTCGGTGAAACGATGACTGACAACACCAACAAACGACTTTTTAACTCGACAGAGGAACATTTTCTAAGTATGTTTATACCGGTTTGGCATGTTCGGATTCATAAACGAAGAAGTTATTATGGATAAATCGTTCCGCGTAGTCGGTTCGGAGCAGAGTTCGAACGGCGACTAAGTCCCTCCGGCATAGTCGGTTCGGTGAAACGATGACTGACAACACCAACAAACGACATTTTTACTCGATAGAGGATCATTTTCTAAGTATGCTGATACCGGTTTGGCATGTTCGGATTCATAAATGAAGAAGTTATTATGGATGAATCGTTCCGCGTAGTCGGTTCGGTGAAACGATGACTGACAACACCAACAAAGGACATTTTAACTCGATAGAGGATCATTTTCTAAGTATGCTGATACCGGCTTGGCATGTTCGGATTCATAAATGAAGAAGTTATTAAGGATAAATTGTTCCGCGTAGTCGGTTCGGTGAAACGATGACTGACAACACCAACAAACGACATTTTAACTCGATAGAGGAACATTTTCTAAGTATGTTTATACCGGTTTGGCATGTTCGGATTCATAAACGAAGAAGTTATTATGGATAAATCGTTCCGCGTAGTCGGTTCGGAGCAGAGTTCGAACGGCGACTAAGTCCCTCCGGCATAGTCGGTTCGGTGAAACGATGACTGACAACACCAACAAACGACATTTTTACTCGATAGAGGATCATTTTCTAAGTATGCTGATACCGGTTTGGCATGTTCGGATTCATAAATGAAGAAGTTATTATGGATGAATCGTTCCGCGTAGTCGGTTCGGTGAAACGATGACTGACAACACCAACAAAGGACATTTTAACTCGATAGAGGATCATTTTCTAAGTATGCTGATACCGGTTTGGCATGTTCGGATTCATAAATGAAGAAGTTATTAAGGATAAATTGTTCCGCGTAGTCGGTTCGGTGAAACGATGACTGACAACACCAACAAAGGACATTTTAACTCGATAGAGGATCATTTTCTAAGTATGCTGATACCGGTTTGGCATGTTCGGATTCATAAATGAAGAAGTTATTATGGATGAATCGTTCCGCGTAGTCGGTTCGGTGAAACGATGACTGACAACACCAACAAACGACATTTTAACTCGATAGAGGATCATTTTCTAAGTATGCTGATACCGGTTTGGCATGTTCGGATTCATAAATGAAGAAGTTATTAAGGATAAATTGTTCCGCGTAGTCGGTTCGGTGAAACGATGACTGACAACACCTACAAACGACACTTTTATTCGATAGAGGATCATTTTTTAAAGTATGCTGATACCGGTTTGGCATGGTCGGATTCATAAATGAAGAAGTTATTAAGGATAAATCGATCCGCGTAGTCGGTTCGGAACAGAGTTCGAACGGCGACTAACTCCCTCCGGCATAGTCGGTTCGGTGAAACGATGACTGACAACACCAACAAACGACATTTTTACTCGATAGAGGATCATTTTCTAAGTATGCTGATACCGGTTTGGCATGTTCGGATTCATAAATGAAGAAGTTATTATGGATGAATCGTTCCGCGTAGTCGGTTCGGTGAAACGATGACTGACAACACCAACAAACGACATTTTAACTCGATAGAGGATCATTTTCTAAGTATGTTTATACCGGTTTGGCATGTTCGGATTCATAAATGAAGAATTTATTAAGGATAAATCGTTTCGCGTAGTCGGTTCGGTGAAACGATGACTGACAACACCAACAAACGACATTTTTACTCGATAGAGGATCATTTTCTAAGTATGCTGATACCGGTTTGGCATGTTCGGATTCATAAATGAAGAAGTTATTAAGGATAAATCGTTCCGCGTAGTCGGTTCGGAGCAGAGTTCGAACGGCGACTAAGTCCCTCCGGCATAGTCGGTTCGGTGAAACGATGACTGACAACACCAACAAACGACATTTTTACTCGATAGAGGATCATTTTCTAAGTATGCTGATACCGGTTTGGCATGTTCGGATTCATAAATGAAGAAGTTATTATGGATGAATCGTTCCGCGTAGTCGGTTCGGAGCAGAGTTCGAACGGCGACTAAGTCCCTCCGGCATAGTCGGTTCGGTGAAACGATGACTGACAACACCAACAAACGACATTTTTACTCGATAGAGGATCATTTTCTAAGTATGCTGATACCGGTTTGGCATGTTCGGATTCATAAATGAAGAAGTTATTATGGATGAATCGTTCCGCGTAGTCGGATCGGTGAAACGATGACTGACAACACCAACAAACGACACTTTTACTCGACAGAGAAACATTTTCTAAGTATGCAGATACCGGTTTGGCATGTTCGGATTCATAAACGAAGAAGTTATTATGGATAAATCGTTCCGCGTAGTCGGATCGGTGAAACGATGACTGACAACACCAACAAACGACATTTTACTCGATAGAGGATCATTTTCTAAGTATGTTTATACCGGTTTGGCATGTTCGGATTCATAAATGAAGAAGTCATTATGGATAAATCGTTCCGCGTAGTCGGTCCGGTGAAACGATGACTGACAACACCAACAAACGACACTTTTACTCGACAGAGGAACATTTTCTAAGTATGCTGATACCGGTTTGGCATGTTCGGATTGATAAATGAAGAATTTATTAAGGATAAATCGTTTCGCGTAGTCGGTTCGGTGAAACGATGACTGACAACACCAACAAACGACTTTTTAACTCGATAGAGGATCATTTTCTAAGTATGTTTATACCGGTTTGGCATGTTCGGATTCATAAATGAAGAAGATATTAAGGATAAATCGTTCCGCGTAGTCGGTTCGGAGCGTAGTTCGAACGGCGACTAAGTGCCTTCGGCATAGTCGGTTCGGTGAAACGATGACTGACAACACCAACAAACGACATTTTAACTCGATAGAGGATCATTTTCTAAGTATGTTTATACCGGTTTGGCATGTTCGGATTCATAAATGAAGAATTTATTAAGGATAAATCGTTTCGCGTAGTCGGTTCGGTGAAACGATGACTGACAACACCAACAAACGACATTTTTACTCGATAGAGGATCATTTTCTAAGTATGCTGATACCGGTTTGGCATGTTCGGATTCATAAATGAAGAAGTTATTAAGGATAAATCGTTCCGCGTAGTCGGTTCGGAGCAGAGTTCGAACGGCGACTAAGTCCCTCCGGCATAGTCGGTTCGGTGAAACGATTACTGACAACACCTACAAACGACACTTTACCTCGATAGAGGATCATTTTCTAAGTATGTTTATACCGGTTTGGCATGTTCGGATTCATAAATGAAGAATTTATTATGGATAAATCGTTCCGCGTAGTCGGTTCGGTGAAACGATGACTGACAACACCAACAAACGACATTTTTACTCGATAGAGGATCATTTTCTAAGTATGCTGATACCGGTTTGGCATGTTCGGATTCATAAATGAAGAAGTTATTAAGGATAAATCGTTCCGCGTAGTCGGTTCGGTGAAACGATGACTGACAACACCAACAAACGACTTTTTAACTCGACAGAGGAACATTTTCTAAGTATGTTTATACCGGTTTGGCATGTTCGGATTCATAAATGAAGAATTTATTATAGATAAATCGTTCGGCGTAGTCGGTTCGGTGAAACGATTACTGACAACACCTACAAACGACACTTTTACTCGATAGAGGATCATTTTTTAAAGTATGCTGATACCGGTTTGGCATGGTCGGATTCATAAATGAAGAAGTTATTAAGGATAAATCGATCCGCGTAGTCGGTTCGGAACAGAGTTCGAACGGCGACTAACTCCCTCCGGCATAGTCGGTTCGGTGAAACGATGACTGACAACACCAACAAACGACATTTTACTCGATAGAGGATCATTTTCTAAGTATGCTGTTACCGGTTTGGCATGTTCGGATTCATAAATGAAGAAGTCATTATGGATAAATCGTTCCGCGTAGTCGGTTCGGTGAAACGATGACTGACAACACCTACAAACGACACTTTACCTCGATAGAGGACCTATTTCTAAGTATGTTTATTCCGGTTTGGCATGTTCGGATTCATAAATGAAGAAGTTATTATGGATAAATCGTTCCGCGTAGTCGGTTCGGTGAAACGATGACTGACAACACCAACAAACGACACTTTTACTCGATAGAGGAACATTTTCTAAGTATGCTGATACCGGTTTGGCATGTTCGGATTCATAAATGAAGAATTTATTAAGGATAAATCGGTCCGCGTAGTCGGTTCGGTGAAACGATGACTGACAACACCAACAAACGACATTTTAACTCGATAGAGGATCATTTTCTAAGTATGCTGATACCGGTTTGGCATGTTCGGATTCATAAATGAAGAAGTTATTAAGGATAAATCGTTCCGCGTAGTCGGTTCGGAGCACAGTTCCAACGGCGGCTAAGTCCCTCCGGCATAGTCGGTTCGGTGAAACGATGACTGACAACACCTACAAACGACATTTTACCTCGATAGAGGAACATTTTCTAAGTATGTTTATACCGGTTTGGCATGTTCGGATTCATAAACGAAGAAGTTATTATGGATAAATCGTTCCGCGTAGTCGGATCGGTGAAACGATGACTGACAACACCAACAAACGACACTTTTACTCGACAGAGAAACATTTTCTAAGTATGCAGATACCGGTTTGGCATGTTCGGATTCATAAACGAAGAAGTTATTATGGATAAATCGTTCCGCGTAGTCGGATCGGTGAAACGATGACTGACAACACCAACAAACGACATTTTACTCGATAGAGGATCATTTTCTAAGTATGCTGTTACCGGTTTGGCATGTTCGGATTCATAAATGAAGAAGTTATTAAGGATAAATCGTTCCGCGTAGTCGGTTCGGTGAAACGATGACTGACAACACCAACAAACGACATTTTAACTCGATAGAGGATCATTTTCTAAGTATGTTTATACCGGTTTGGCATGTTCGGATTCATAAATGAAGAATTTATTAAGGATAAATCGTTTCGCGTAGTCGGTTCGGTGAAACGATGACTGACAACACCAACAAACGACATTTTTACTCGATAGAGGATCATTTTCTAAGTATGCTGATACCGGTTTGGCATGTTCGGATTCATAAATGAAGAAGTTATTAAGGATAAATTGTTCCGCGTAGTCGGTTCGGTGAAACGATGACTGACAACACCAACAAACGACATTTTAACTCGATAGAGGATCATTTTCTAAGTATGTTTATACCGGTTTGGCATGTTCGGATTCATAAATGAAGAAGTTATTAAGGATAAATCGTTCCGCGTAGTCGGTTCGGAGCAGCGTTCGAACGGCGACTAAGTCCCCCCTGCATAGTCGGTTCGGTGAAACGATGACTGACAACACCTGCAAACGACACTTTACCTCGATAGAGGAACATTTTCTAAGTATGTTTATACCGGTTTGGCATGTTCGGATTGATAAATGAAGAATTTATTAAGGATAAATCGTTTCGCGTAGTCGGTTCGGTGAAACGATGACTGACAACACCAACAAACGACTTTTTAACTCGATAGAGGATCATTTTCTAAGTATGTTTATACCGGTTTGGCATGTTCGGAATCATAAATGAAGAAGATATTAAGGATAAATCGTTCCGCGTAGTCGGTTCGGAGCGTAGTTCGAACGGCGACTAAGTGCCTTCGGCATAGTCGGTTCGGTGAAACGATGACTGACAACACCAACAAACGACTTTTTAACTCGATAGCGGATCATTTTCTAAGTATGTTTATACCGGTTTGGCATGTTCGGATTCATAAATGAAGAATTTATTATAGATAAATCGTTCGGCGTAGTCGGTTCGGTGAAACGATTACTGACAACACCTACAAACGACACTTTTACTCGATAGAGGATCATTTTTTAAAGTATGCTGATACCGGTTTGGCATGGTCGGATTCATAAATGAAGAAGTTATTAAGGATAAATCGATCCGCGTAGTCGGTTCGGAACAGAGTTCGAACGGCGACTAACTCCCTCCGGCATAGTCGGTTCGGTGAAACGATGACTGACAACACCAACAAACGACATTTTACTCGATAGAGGATCATTTTCTAAGTATGCTGTTACCGGTTTGGCATGTTCGGATTCATAAATGAAGAAGTCATTATGGATAAATCGTTCCGCGTAGTCGGTTCGGTGAAACGATGACTGACAACACCTACAAACGACACTTTTACTCGATAGAGGATCATTTTTTAAAGTATGCTGATACCGGTTTGGCATGGTCGGATTCATAAATGAAGAAGTTATTAAGGATAAATCGATCCGCGTAGTCGGTTCGGAACAGAGTTCGAACGGCGACTAACTCCCTCCGGCATAGTCGGTTCGGTGAAACGATGACTGACAACACCAACAAACGACATTTTTACTCGATAGAGGATCATTTTCTAAGTATGCTGATACCGGTTTGGCATGTTCGGATTCATAAATGAAGAAGTTATTATGGATGAATCGTTCCGCGTAGTCGGTTCGGTGAAACGATGACTGACAACACCAACAAACGACATTTTAACTCGATAGAGGATCATTTTCTAAGTATGTTTATACCGGTTTGGCATGTTCGGATTCATAAATGAAGAATTTATTAAGGATAAATCGTTTCGCGTAGTCGGTTCGGTGAAACGATGACTGACAACACCAACAAACGACATTTTTACTCGATAGAGGATCATTTTCTAAGTATGCTGATACCGGTTTGGCATGTTCGGATTCATAAATGAAGAAGTTATTAAGGATAAATCGTTCCGCGTAGTCGGTTCGGAGCAGAGTTCGAACGGCGACTAAGTCCCTCCGGCATAGTCGGTTCGGTGAAACGATGACTGACAACACCAACAAACGACATTTTTACTCGATAGAGGATCATTTTCTAAGTATGCTGATACCGGTTTGGCATGTTCGGATTCATAAATGAAGAAGTTATTATGGATGAATCGTTCCGCGTAGTCGGTTCGGAGCAGAGTTCGAACGGCGACTAAGTCCCTCCGGCATAGTCGGTTCGGTGAAACGATGACTGACAACACCAACAAACGACATTTTTACTCGATAGAGGATCATTTTCTAAGTATGCTGATACCGGTTTGGCATGTTCGGATTCATAAATGAAGAAGTTATTATGGATGAATCGTTCCGCGTAGTCGGTTCGGTGAAACGATGACTGACAACACCAACAAACGACATTTTAACTCGATAGAGGATCATTTTCTAAGTATGCTGATACCGGTTTGGCATGTTCGGATTCATAAATGAAGAAGTTATTAAGGATAAATTGTTCCGCGTAGTCGGTTCGGTGAAACGATGACTGACAACACCTACAAACGACACTTTTACTCGATAGAGGATCATTTTTTAAAGTATGCTGATACCGGTTTGGCATGGTCGGATTCATAAATGAAGAAGTTATTAAGGATAAATCGATCCGCGTAGTCGGTTCGGAACAGAGTTCGAACGGCGACTAACTCCCTCCGGCATAGTCGGTTCGGTGAAACGATGACTGACAACACCAACAAACGACATTTTTACTCGATAGAGGATCATTTTCTAAGTATGCTGATACCGGTTTGGCATGTTCGGATTCATAAATGAAGAAGTTATTATGGATGAATCGTTCCGCGTAGTCGGTTCGGTGAAACGATGACTGACAACACCAACAAACGACATTTTAACTCGATAGAGGATCATTTTCTAAGTATGTTTATACCGGTTTGGCATGTTCGGATTCATAAATGAAGAATTTATTAAGGATAAATCGTTTCGCGTAGTCGGTTCGGTGAAACGATGACTGACAACACCAACAAACGACATTTTTACTCGATAGAGGATCATTTTCTAAGTATGCTGATACCGGTTTGGCATGTTCGGATTCATAAATGAAGAAGTTATTAAGGATAAATCGTTCCGCGTAGTCGGTTCGGAGCAGAGTTCGAACGGCGACTAAGTCCCTCCGGCATAGTCGGTTCGGTGAAACGATGACTGACAACACCAACAAACGACATTTTTACTCGATAGAGGATCATTTTCTAAGTATGCTGATACCGGTTTGGCATGTTCGGATTCATAAATGAAGAAGTTATTATGGATGAATCGTTCCGCGTAGTCGGTTCGGAGCAGAGTTCGAACGGCGACTAAGTCCCTCCGGCATAGTCGGTTCGGTGAAACGATGACTGACAACACCAACAAACGACATTTTTACTCGATAGAGGATCATTTTCTAAGTATGCTGATACCGGTTTGGCATGTTCGGATTCATAAATGAAGAAGTTATTATGGATGAATCGTTCCGCGTAGTCGGTTCGGAGCAGAGTTCGAACGGCGACTAAGTCCCTCCGGCATAGTCGGTTCGGTGAAACGATGACTGACAACACCAACAAACGACATTTTTACTCGATAGAGGATCATTTTCTAAGTATGCTGATACCGGTTTGGCATGTTCGGATTCATAAATGAAGAAGTTATTATGGATGAATCGTTCCGCGTAGTCGGTTCGGTGAAACGATGACTGACAACACCAACAAACGACATTTTAACTCGATAGAGGATCATTTTCTAAGTATGCTGATACCGGTTTGGCATGTTCGGATTCATAAATGAAGAAATTATTAAGGATAAATTGTTCCGCGTAGTCGGTTCGGTGAAACGATGACTGACAACACCTACAAACGACACTTTTACTCGATAGAGGATCATTTTTTAAAGTATGCTGATACCGGTTTGGCATGGTCGGATTCATAAATGAAGAAGTTATTAAGGATAAATCGATCCGCGTAGTCGGTTCGGAACAGAGTTCGAACGGCGACTAACTCCCTCCGGCATAGTCGGTTCGGTGAAACGATGACTGACAACACCAACAAACGACATTTTTACTCGATAGAGGATCATTTTCTAAGTATGCTGATACCGGTTTGGCATGTTCGGATTCATAAATGAAGAAGTTATTATGGATGAATCGTTCCGCGTAGTCGGTTCGGTGAAACGATGACTGACAACACCAACAAACGACATTTTAACTCGATAGAGGATCATTTTCTAAGTATGTTTATACCGGTTTGGCATGTTCGGATTCATAAATGAAGAATTTATTAAGGATAAATCGTTTCGCGTAGTCGGTTCGGTGAAACGATGACTGACAACACCAACAAACGACATTTTTACTCGATAGAGGATCATTTTCTAAGTATGCTGATACCGGTTTGGCATGTTCGGATTCATAAATGAAGAAGTTATTAAGGATAAATCGTTCCGCGTAGTCGGTTCGGAGCAGAGTTCGAACGGCGACTAAGTCCCTCCGGCATAGTCGGTTCGGTGAAACGATGACTGACAACACCAACAAACGACATTTTTACTCGATAGAGGATCATTTTCTAAGTATGCTGATACCGGTTTGGCATGTTCGGATTCATAAATGAAGAAGTTATTATGGATGAATCGTTCCGCGTAGTCGGTTCGGAGCAGAGTTCGAACGGCGACTAAGTCCCTCCGGCATAGTCGGTTCGGTGAAACGATGACTGACAACACCAACAAACGACATTTTTACTCGATAGAGGATCATTTTCTAAGTATGCTGATACCGGTTTGGCATGTTCGGATTCATAAATGAAGAAGTTATTATGGATGAATCGTTCCGCGTAGTCGGTTCGGAGCAGAGTTCGAACGGCGACTAAGTCCCTCCGGCATAGTCGGTTCGGTGAAACGATGACTGACAACACCAACAAACGACATTTTTACTCGATAGAGGATCATTTTCTAAGTATGCTGATACCGGTTTGGCATGTTCGGATTCATAAATGAAGAAGTTATTATGGATGAATCGTTCCGCGTAGTCGGTTCGGTGAAACGATGACTGACAACACCAACAAACGACATTTTAACTCGATAGAGGATCATTTTCTAAGTATGCTGATACCGGTTTGGCATGTTCGGATTCATAAATGAAGAAGTTATTAAGGATAAATTGTTCCGCGTAGTCGGTTCGGTGAAACGATGACTGACAACACCTACAAACGACACTTTTACTCGATAGAGGATCATTTTTTAAAGTATGCTGATACCGGTTTGGCATGGTCGGATTCATAAATGAAGAAGTTATTAAGGATAAATCGATCCGCGTAGTCGGTTCGGAACAGAGTTCGAACGGCGACTAACTCCCTCCGGCATAGTCGGTTCGGTGAAACGATGACTGACAACACCAACAAACGACATTTTTACTCGATAGAGGATCATTTTCTAAGTATGCTGATACCGGTTTGGCATGTTCGGATTCATAAATGAAGAAGTTATTATGGATGAATCGTTCCGCGTAGTCGGTTCGGTGAAACGATGACTGACAACACCAACAAACGACATTTTAACTCGATAGAGGATCATTTTCTAAGTATGTTTATACCGGTTTGGCATGTTCGGATTCATAAATGAAGAATTTATTAAGGATAAATCGTTTCGCGTAGTCGGTTCGGTGAAACGATGACTGACAACACCAACAAACGACATTTTTACTCGATAGAGGATCATTTTCTAAGTATGCTGATACCGGTTTGGCATGTTCGGATTCATAAATGAAGAAGTTATTAAGGATAAATCGTTCCGCGTAGTCGGTTCGGAGCAGAGTTCGAACGGCGACTAAGTCCCTCCGGCATAGTCGGTTCGGTGAAACGATGACTGACAACACCAACAAACGACATTTTTACTCGATAGAGGATCATTTTCTAAGTATGCTGATACCGGTTTGGCATGTTCGGATTCATAAATGAAGAAGTTATTATGGATGAATCGTTCCGCGTAGTCGGTTCGGAGCAGAGTTCGAACGGCGACTAAGTCCCTCCGGCATAGTCGGTTCGGTGAAACGATGACTGACAACACCAACAAACGACATTTTTACTCGATAGAGGATCATTTTCTAAGTATGCTGATACCGGTTTGGCATGTTCGGATTCATAAATGAAGAAGTTATTATGGATGAATCGTTCCGCGTAGTCGGTTCGGTGAAACGATGACTGACAACACCAACAAACGACATTTTAACTCGATAGAGGATCATTTTCTAAGTATGCTGATACCGGTTTGGCATGTTCGGATTCATAAATGAAGAAGTTATTAAGGATAAATTGTTCCGCGTAGTCGGTTCGGTGAAACGATGACTGACAACACCTACAAACGACACTTTTACTCGATAGAGGATCATTTTTTAAAGTATGCTGATACCGGTTTGGCATGGTCGGATTCATAAATGAAGAAGTTATTAAGGATAAATCGATCCGCGTAGTCGGTTCGGAACAGAGTTCGAACGGCGACTAACTCCCTCCGGCATAGTCGGTTCGGTGAAACGATGACTGACAACACCAACAAACGACATTTTTACTCGATAGAGGATCATTTTCTAAGTATGCTGATACCGGTTTGGCATGTTCGGATTCATAAATGAAGAAGTTATTATGGATGAATCGTTCCGCGTAGTCGGTTCGGTGAAACGATGACTGACAACACCAACAAACGACATTTTAACTCGATAGAGGATCATTTTCTAAGTATGTTTATACCGGTTTGGCATGTTCGGATTCATAAATGAAGAATTTATTAAGGATAAATCGTTTCGCGTAGTCGGTTCGGTGAAACGATGACTGACAACACCAACAAACGACATTTTTACTCGATAGAGGATCATTTTCTAAGTATGCTGATACCGGTTTGGCATGTTCGGATTCATAAATGAAGAAGTTATTAAGGATAAATCGTTCCGCGTAGTCGGTTCGGAGCAGAGTTCGAACGGCGACTAAGTCCCTCCGGCATAGTCGGTTCGGTGAAACGATGACTGACAACACCAACAAACGACATTTTTACTCGATAGAGGATCATTTTCTAAGTATGCTGATACCGGTTTGGCATGTTCGGATTCATAAATGAAGAAGTTATTATGGATGAATCGTTCCGCGTAGTCGGTTCGGAGCAGAGTTCGAACGGCGACTAAGTCCCTCCGGCATAGTCGGTTCGGTGAAACGATGACTGACAACACCAACAAACGACATTTTTACTCGATAGAGGATCATTTTCTAAGTATGCTGATACCGGTTTGGCATGTTCGGATTCATAAATGAAGAAGTTATTATGGATGAATCGTTCCGCGTAGTCGGATCGGTGAAACGATGACTGACAACACCAACAAACGACATTTTACTCGATAGAGGATCATTTTCTAAGTATGCTGTTACCGGTTTGGCATGTTCGGATTCATAAATGAAGAAGTTATTAAGGATAAATCGTTCCGCGTAGTCGGTTCGGTGAAACGATGACTGACAACACCAACAAACGACATTTTAACTCGATAGAGGATCATTTTCTAAGTATGTTTATACCGGTTTGGCATGTTCGGATTCATAAATGAAGAATTTATTAAGGATAAATCGTTTCGCGTAGTCGGTTCGGTGAAACGATGACTGACAACACCAACAAACGACATTTTTACTCGATAGAGGATCATTTTCTAAGTATGCTGATACCGGTTTGGCATGTTCGGATTCATAAATGAAGAAGTTATTATGGATGAATCGTTCCGCGTAGTCGGTTCGGTGAAACGATGACTGACAACACCAACAAACGACATTTTAACTCGATAGAGGATCATTTTCTAAGTATGTTTATACCGGTTTGGCATGTTCGGATTCATAAATGAAGAAGTTATTAAGGATAAATCGTTCCGCGTAGTCGGTTCGGAGCAGCGTTCGAACGGCGACTAAGTCCCCCCTGCATAGTCGGTACGGTGAAACGATGACTGACAACACCTGCAAACGACACTTTACCTCGATAGAGGAACATTTTCTAAGTATGTTTATACCGGTTTGGCATGTTCCGATTCATAAATGAAGAAGTTATTATGGATAAATCGTTCTGCGTAGTCGGTTCGGAGAAACGATGACTGACAACACCAACAAACGACATTTTAACTCGATAGAGGATCATTTTCTAAGTATGCTGTTACCGGTTTGGCATGTTCGGATTCATAAATGAAGAAGTCATTATGGATAAATCGTTCCGCGTAGTCGGTTCGGTGAAACGATGACTGACAACACCTACAAACGACACTTTACCTCGATAGAGGACCTATTTCTAAGTATGTTTATTCCGGTTTGGCATGTTCGGATTCATAAATGAAGAAGTTATTATGGATAAATCGTTCCGCGTAGTCGGTTCGGTGAAACGATGACTGACAACACCAACAAGCGACACTTTAACTCGATAGAGGAACATTTTCTAAGTATGTTTATACCGGTTTGGCATGTTCGGATTCATAAATGAAGAAGTTATTAAGGATAAATCGTTCCGCGTAGTCGGTTCGGTGAAACGATGACTGACAACACCAACAAACGACATTTTAACTCGATAGAGGATCATTTTCTAAGTATGTTTATACCGGTTTGGCATGTTCGGATTCATAAATGAAGAATTTATTAAGGATAAATCGTTTCGCGTAGTCGGTTCGGTGAAACGATGACTGACAACACCAACAAACGACATTTTTACTCGATAGAGGATCATTTTCTAAGTATGCTGATACCGGTTTGGCATGTTCGGATTCATAAATGAAGAAGTTATTAAGGATAAATCGTTCCGCGTAGTCGGTTCGGAGCAGAGTTCGAACGGCGACTAAGTCCCTCCGGCATAGTCGGTTCGGTGAAACGATGACTGACAACACCAACAAACGACATTTTTACTCGATAGAGGATCATTTTCTAAGTATGCTGATACCGGTTTGGCATGTTCGGATTCATAAATGAAGAAGTTATTATGGATGAATCGTTCCGCGTAGTCGGTTCGGTGAAACGATGACTGACAACACCAACAAACGACATTTTAACTCGATAGAGGATCATTTTCTAAGTATGCTGATACCGGTTTGGCATGTTCGGATTCATAAATGAAGAAGTTATTAAGGATAAATTGTTCCGCGTAGTCGGTTCGGTGAAACGATGACTGACAACACCAACAAACGACATTTTTACTCGATAGAGGATCATTTTCTAAGTATGCTGATACCGGTTTGGCATGTTCGGATTCATAAATGAAGAAGTTATTAAGGATAAATCGTTCCGCGTAGTCGGTTCGGAGCAGAGTTCGAACGGCGACTAAGTCCCTCCGGCATAGTCGGTTCGGTGAAACGATGACTGACAACACCAACAAACGACATTTTTACTCGATAGAGGATCATTTTCTAAGTATGCTGATACCGGTTTGGCATGTTCGGATTCATAAATGAAGAAGTTATTATGGATGAATCGTTCCGCGTAGTCGGATCGGTGAAACGATGACTGACAACACCAACAAACGACACTTTTACTCGACAGAGAAACATTTTCTAAGTATGCAGATACCGGTTTGGCATGTTCGGATTCATAAACGAAGAAGTTATTATGGATAAATCGTTCCGCGTAGTCGGATCGGTGAAACGATGACTGACAACACCAACAAACGACATTTTACTCGATAGAGGATCATTTTCTAAGTATGCTGTTACCGGTTTGGCATGTTCGGATTCATAAATGAAGAAGTTATTAAGGATAAATCGTTCCGCGTAGTCGGTTCGGTGAAACGATGACTGACAACACCAACAAACGACATTTTAACTCGATAGAGGATCATTTTCTAAGTATGTTTATACCGGTTTGGCATGTTCGGATTCATAAATGAAGAATTTATTAAGGATAAATCGTTTCGCGTAGTCGGTTCGGTGAAACGATGACTGACAACACCAACAAACGACATTTTTACTCGATAGAGGATCATTTTCTAAGTATGCTGATACCGGTTTGGCATGTTCGGATTCATAAATGAAGAAGTTATTATGGATGAATCGTTCCGCGTAGTCGGTTCGGTGAAACGATGACTGACAACACCAACAAACGACATTTTAACTCGATAGAGGATCATTTTCTAAGTATGTTTATACCGGTTTGGCATGTTCGGATTCATAAATGAAGAAGTTATTAAGGATAAATCGTTCCGCGTAGTCGGTTCGGAGCAGCGTTCGAACGGCGACTAAGTCCCCCCTGCATAGTCGGTACGGTGAAACGATGACTGACAACACCTGCAAACGACACTTTACCTCGATAGAGGAACATTTTCTAAGTATGTTTATACCGGTTTGGCATGTTCCGATTCATAAATGAAGAAGTTATTATGGATAAATCGTTCTGCGTAGTCGGTTCGGAGAAACGATGACTGACAACACCAACAAACGACATTTTAACTCGATAGAGGATCATTTTCTAAGTATGCTGTTACCGGTTTGGCATGTTCGGATTCATAAATGAAGAAGTCATTATGGATAAATCGTTCCGCGTAGTCGGTTCGGTGAAACGATGACTGACAACACCTACAAACGACACTTTACCTCGATAGAGGACCTATTTCTAAGTATGTTTATTCCGGTTTGGCATGTTCGGATTCATAAATGAAGAAGTTATTATGGATAAATCGTTCCGCGTAGTCGGTTCGGTGAAACGATGACTGACAACACCAACAAGCGACACTTTAACTCGATAGAGGAACATTTTCTAAGTATGTTTATACCGGTTTGGCATGTTCGGATTCATAAATGAAGAAGTTATTAAGGATAAATCGTTCCGCGTAGTCGGTTCGGTGAAACGATGACTGACAACACCAACAAACGACATTTTAACTCGATAGAGGATCATTTTCTAAGTATGTTTATACCGGTTTGGCATGTTCGGATTCATAAATGAAGAATTTATTAAGGATAAATCGTTTCGCGTAGTCGGTTCGGTGAAACGATGACTGACAACACCAACAAACGACATTTTTACTCGATAGAGGATCATTTTCTAAGTATGCTGATACCGGTTTGGCATGTTCGGATTCATAAATGAAGAAGTTATTAAGGATAAATCGTTCCGCGTAGTCGGTTCGGAGCAGAGTTCGAACGGCGACTAAGTCCCTCCGGCATAGTCGGTTCGGTGAAACGATGACTGACAACACCAACAAACGACATTTTTACTCGATAGAGGATCATTTTCTAAGTATGCTGATACCGGTTTGGCATGTTCGGATTCATAAATGAAGAAGTTATTATGGATGAATCGTTCCGCGTAGTCGGTTCGGTGAAACGATGACTGACAACACCAACAAACGACATTTTAACTCGATAGAGGATCATTTTCTAAGTATGCTGATACCGGTTTGGCATGTTCGGATTCATAAATGAAGAAGTTATTAAGGATAAATTGTTCCGCGTAGTCGGTTCGGTGAAACGATGACTGACAACACCAACAAACGACATTTTAACTCGATAGAGGATCATTTTCTAAGTATGTTTATACCGGTTTGGCATGTTCGGATTCATAAATGAAGAAGTTATTAAGGATAAATCGTTCCGCGTAGTCGGTTCGGAGCAGCGTTCGAACGGCGACTAAGTCCCCCCTGCATAGTCGGTTCGGTGAAACGATGACTGACAACACCTACAAACGACACTTTACCTCGATAGAGGAACATTTTCTAAGTATGTTTATACCGGTTTGGCATGTTCGGATTCATAAATGAAGAATTTATTAAGGATAAATCGGCCCGCGTAGTCGGTTCGGTGAAACGATGACTGACAACACCAACAAACGACATTTTAACTCGATAGAGGATCATTTTCTAAGTATGCTGATACCGGTTTGGCATGTTCGGATTCATAAATGACGAAGTTATTAAGGATAAATCGTTTCGCGTAGTCGGTTCGGTGAAACGATGACTGACAACACCAACAAACGACTTTTTAACTCGATAGAGGATCATTTTCTAAGTATGTTTATACCGGTTTGGCATGTTCGGATTCATAAATGAAGAAGATATTAAGGATAAATCGTTCCGCGTAGTCGGTTCGGTGAAACGATTACTGACAACACCTACAAACGACACTTTTACTCGATAGAGGAACATTTTCTAAGTATGCTGATACCGGTTTGGCATGTTCGGATTCATAAATGAAGAATTTATTAAGGAAAAATCGTTTCGCGTAGTCGGTTCGGTGAAACGATGACTGACAACACCAACAAACGACATTTTTACTCGATAGAGGATCATTTTCTAAGTATGCTGATACCGGTTTGGCATGTTCGGATTCATAAATGAAGAATTTATTAAGGATAAATCGTTTCGCGTAGTCGGTTCGGTGAAACGATGACTGACAACACCAACATACGACTTTTTAACTCGACAGAGGAACATTTTCTAAGTATGTTTATACCGGTTTGGCATGTTCGGATTCATAAACGAAGAAGTTATTATGGATAAATCGTTCCGCGTAGTCGGTTCGGAGCAGAGTTCGAACGGCGACTAAGTCCCTCCGGCATAGTCGGTTCGGTGAAACGATGACTGACAACACCAACAAACGACATTTTTACTCGATAGAGGATCATTTTCTAAGTATGCTGATACCGGTTTGGCATGTTCGGATTCATAAATGAAGAAGTTATTATGGATGAATCGTTCCGCGTAGTCGGTTCGGTGAAACGATGACTGACAACACCAACAAACGACATTTTAACTCGATAGAGGATCATTTTCTAAGTATGTTTATACCGGTTTGGCATGTTCGGATTCATAAATGAAGAAGTTATTAAGGATAAATCGTTCCGCGTAGTCGGTTCGGAGCAGCGTTCGAACGGCGACTAAGTCCCCCCTGCATAGTCGGTTCGGTGAAACGATGACTGACAACACCTGCAAACGACACTTTACCTCGATAGAGGAACATTTTCTAAGTATGTTTATACCGGTTTGGCATGTTCCGATTCATAAATGAAGAAGTTATTAAGGATAAATCGATCCGCGTAGTCGGTTCGGAACAGAGTTCGAACGGCGACTAACTCCCTCCGGCATAGTCGGTTCGGTGAAACGATGACTGACAACACCAACAAACGACATTTTACTCGATAGAGGATCATTATCTAAGTATGCTGTTACCGGTTTGGCATGTTCGGATTCATAAATGAAGAAGTCATTATGGATAAATCGTTCCGCGTAGTCGGTTCGGTGAAACGATGACTGACAACACCTACAAACGACACTTTACCTCGATAGAGGACCTATTTCTAAGTATGTTTATTCCGGTTTGGCATGTTCGGATTCATAAATGAAGAAGTTATTATGGATAAATCGTTCCGCGTAGTCGGTTCGGTGAAACGATGACTGACAACACCAACAAGCGACACTTTAACTCGATAGAGGAACATTTTCTAAGTATGTTTATACCGGTTTGGCATGTTCGGATTCATAAATGAAGAAGTTATTAAGGATAAATCGTTCCGCGTAGTCGGTTCGGAGCAGAGTTTGAACGGCGGCTATGTCCCTCCGGCATAGTCGGTTCGGTGAAACGATGACTGACAACACCTACAAACGACACTTTACCTCGAATAGAGGAACAATTTCTAAGTATGCTTATACCGGTTTGGCATGTTCGAATTCATAAATGAAGAAGTCATTAAGGATAAATCGTTCCGCGTATTCGGTTCGATGAAACGATGACTGACAACACCAACAAACGACACTTTACCTAGATAGAGGAACATTTTCTAAGTATGTTTATACCGGTTTGGCATGTTCGGATTCATAAATGAAGAAGTTATTAAGGATAAATCGTTCCGCGTAGTCGGTTCGGAGCAGAGTTCGAACGGCGGCTATGTCCCTCCGGCATAGTCGGTTCGGTGAAACGATGACTGACAACACCTACAAACGACACTTTACCTCGATAGAGGAACATTTTCTAAGTATGTTTATACCGGTTTGGCATGGTCGGATTCATAAATGAAGAAGTTATTAAGGATAAATCGTTCCGCGTAGTCGGTTCGGTGAAACGATGACTGACAACACCAACAAACGACATTTTAACTCGATAGAGGATCATTTTCTAAGTATGTTTATACCGGTTTGGCATGTTCGGATTCATAAATGAAGAAGTTATTAAGGATAAATCGTTCCGCGTAGTCGGTTCGGAGCAGCGTTCGAACGGCGACTAAGTCCCCCCTGCATAGTCGGTTCGGTGAAACGATGACTGACAACACCTGCAAACGACACTTTACCTCGATAGAGGAACATTTTCTAAGTATGTTTATACCGGTTTGGCATGTTCCGATTCATAAATGAAGAAGTTATTATGGATAAATCGTTCTGCGTAGTCGGTTCGGAGAAACGATGACTGACAACACCAACAAACGACATTTTAACTCGATAGAGGATCATTTTCTAAGTATGTTTATACCGGTTTGGCATGTTCGGATTCATAAATGAAGAAGATATTAAGGATAAATCGTTCCGCGTAGTCGGTTCGGAGCAGAGTTCGAACGGCGGCTATGTCCCTCCGGCAGAGTCGGTTCGGTGAAACGATGACTGACAACACCTACAAACGACATTTTACCTCGATAGAGGATCATTTTCTAAGTATGCTGATACCGGTTTGGCATGTTCGGATTCATAAATGACGAAGTTATTAAGGATAAATCGTTTCGCGTAGTCGGTTCGGTGAAACGATGACTGACAACACCAACAAACGACTTTTTAACTCGATAGAGGATCATTTTCTAAGTATGTTTATACCGGTTTTGCATGTTCGGATTCATAAATGAAGAAGATATTAAGGATAAATCGTTCCGCGTAGTCGGTTCGGAGCGGAGTTCGAACGGCGACTAAGTGCGTTCGGCATAGTCGGTTCGGTGAAACGATGACTGACAACACCAACAAACGACTTTTTAACTCGATAGAGGATCATTTTCTAAGTATGTTTATACCGGTTTGGCATGTTCGGATTCATAAATGAAGAATTTATTATAGATAAATCGTTCCGCGTAGTCGGTTCGGTGAAACGATTACTGACAACACCTACAAACGACACTTTTACTCGATAGAGGAACATTTTCTAAGTATGCTGTTACCGGTTTGGCATGTTCGGATTCATAAATGAAGAAGTCATTATGGATAAATCGTTCCGCGCAGTCGGTTCGGTGAAACGATGACTGACAACACCTACAAACGACACTTTACCTCGATAGAGGACCTATTTCTAAGTATGTTTATTCCGGTTTGGCATGTTCGGATTCATAAATGAAGAAGTTATTATGGATAAATCGTTCCGCGTAGTCGGTTGGGTGAAACGATGACTGACAACACCAACAAGCGACACTTTAACTCGATAGAGGAACATTTTCTAAGTATGTTTATCCTGGTTTGGCATGTTCGGATTCATAAATGAATAAGTTATTAAGGATAAATCGTTCCGCGTAGTCGGTTCGCTGAAACGATGACTGACAACACCAACAAACGACATTTTGACTAGATAGAGGATCATTTTCTAAGTATGTTTATACCGGTTTGGCTTCTTCGAAATTCATAAATGAAGAAGTTATTAAGGATAAATCGTTCCGCGTAGTCGGTTCGGTGAAACGATGACTGACAACACCAACAAACGACACTTTAACACGATAGAGGAACATTTTCTAAGTATGTTTATACCGTTTTGGCATGGTCGGATTCATAAATGAAGAAGTTATTAAGGATAAGTCGTTCCGCGTAGTCGGTTCGGTGAAACGATGACTGACAACACCAACAAGCGACACTTTAACTCGATAGAGGAACATTTTCTAAGTATGTTTATACCGGTTTGGCATGTTCGGATTCATAAATGAAGAAGTTATTAAGGATAAATCGTTCCGCGTAGTCGGTTCGGAGCAGAGTTTGAACGGCGGCTATGTCCCTCCGGCATAGTCGGTTCGGTGAAACGATGACTGACAACACCTACAAACGACACTTTACCTCGAATAGAGGAACAATTTCTAAGTATGCTTATACCGGTTTGGCATGTTCGAATTCATAAATGAAGAAGTCATTAAGGATAAATCGTTCCGCGTATTCGGTTCGGTGAAACGATGACTGACAACACCAACAAACGACACTTTACCTAGATAGAGGAACATTTTCTAAGTATGTTTATACCGGTTTGGCATGTTCGGATTCATAAATGAAGAAGTTATTAAGGATAAATCGTTCCGCGTAGTCGGTTCGGAGCAGCGTTCGAACGGCGGCTATGTCCCTCCGGCAGAGTCGGTTCGGTGAAACGATGACTGACAACACCTACAAACGACATTTTACCTCGATAGAGGATCATTTTCTAAGTATGCTGATACCGGTTTGGCATGTTCGGATTCATAAATGACGAAGTTATTAAGGATAAATCGTTTCGCGTAGTCGGTTCGGTGAAACGATGACTGACAACACCTACAAACGACATTTTAACTCGATAGAGGATCATTTTCTAAGTATGCTGATACCGGTTTGGCATGTTCGGATTCATAAATGAAGAAGTTATTAAGGATAAATCGTTCCGCGTACTCGGTTCGGAGCAGAGTTTGAACGGCGGCTATGTCCCTCCGGCATAGTCGGTTCGGTGAAACGATGACTGACAACACCTACAAACGACACTTTACCTCGAATAGAGGAACAATTTCTAAGTATGCTTATACCGGTTTGGCATGTTCGAATTCATAAATGAAGAAGTCATTAAGGATAAATCGTTCCGCGTATTCGGTTCGGTGAAACGATGACTGACAACACCAACAAACGACACTTTACCTAGATAGAGGAACATTTTCTAAGTATGTTTATACCGGTTTGGCATGTTCGGATTCATAAATGAAGAAGTTATTAAGGATAAATCGTTCCGCGTAGTCGGTTCGGTGAAACGATGACTGACAACACCAACAAACGACATTTTAACTCGATAGAGGATCATTTTCTAAGTATGTTTATACCGGTTTGGCATGTTCGGATTCATAAATGAAGAAGTTATTAAGGATAAATCGTTCCGCGTAGTCGGTTCGGAGCAGCGTTCGAACGACGACTAAGTCCCCCCTGCATAGTCGGTTCGGTGAAACGATGACTGACAACACCTGCAAACGACACTTTACCTCGCTAGAGGAACATTTTCTAAGTATGTTTATACCGGTTTGGCATGTTCCGATTCATAAATGAAGAAGTTATTATGGATAAATCGTTCTGCGTAGTCGGTTCGGAGAAACGATGACTGACAACACCAACAAACGACATTTTAACTCGATAGAGGATCATTTTCTAAGTATGTTTATACCGGTTTGGCATGTTCGGATTCATAAATGAAGAAGATATTAAGGATAAATCGTTCCGCGTAGTCGGTTCGGAGCAGAGTTCGAACGGCGGCTATGTCCCTCCGGCAGAGTCGGTTCGGTGAAACGATGACTGACAACACCTACAAACGACATTTTACCTCGATAGAGGATCATTTTCTAAGTATGCTGATACCGGTTTGGCATGTTCGGATTCATAAATGACGAAGTTATTAAGGATAAATCGTTTCGCGTAGTCGGTTCGGTGAAACGATGACTGACAACACCAACAAACGACTTTTTAACTCGATAGAGGATCATTTTCTAAGTATGTTTATACCGGTTTGGCATGTTCGGATTCATAAATGAAGAAGATATTAAGGATAAATCGTTCCGCGTAGTCGGTTCGGAGCGGAGTTCGAACGGCGACTAAGTGCGTTCGGCATAGTCGGTTCGGTGAAACGATGACTGACAACACCAACAAACGACTTTTTAACTCGATAGAGGATCATTTTCTAAGTATGTTTATACCGGTTTGGCATGTTCGGATTCATAAATGAAGAATTTATTATAGATAAATCGTTCCGCGTAGTCGGTTCGGTGAAACGATTACTGACAACACCTACAAACGACACTTTTACTCGATAGAGGAACATTTTCTAAGTATGCTGATACCGGTTTGGCATGTTCGGATTCATAAATGAAGAAGTTATTAAGGATAAATCGTTCCGCGTAGTCGGTTCGGAGCAGAGTTCGAACGGCGGCTATGTCCCCCCTGCATAGTCGGTTCGGTGAAACGATGACTGACAACACCTGCAAACGACACTTTACCTCGATAGAGGAACATTTTCTAAGTATGTTTATACCGGTTTGGCATGTTCCGATTCATAAATGAAGAAGTTATTATGGATAAATCGTTCTGCGTAGTCGGTTCGGAGAAACGATGACTGACAACACCAACAAACGACATTTTAACTCGATAGAGGATCATTTTCTAAGTATGCTGATACCGGTTTGGCATGTTCGGATTCATAAATGAAGAAGTTATTAAGGATAAATCGTTCCGCGTACTCGGTTCGGAGCAGAGTTTGAACGGCGGCTATGTCCCTCCGGCATAGTCGGTTCGGTGAAACGATGACTGACAACACCTACAAACGACACTTTACCTCGAATAGAGGAACAATTTCTAAGTATGCTTATACCGGTTTGGCATGTTCGAATTCATAAATGAAGAAGTCATTAAGGATAAATCGTTCCGCGTATTCGGTTCGGTGAAACGATGACTGACAACACCAACAAACGACACTTTACCTAGATAGAGGAACATTTTCTAAGTATGTTTATACCGGTTTGGCATGTTCGGATTCATAAATGAAGAAGTTATTAAGGATAAATCGTTCCGCGTAGTCGGTTCGGAGCAGAGTTCGAACGGCGGCTATGTCCCTCCGGCATAGTCGGTTCGGTGAAACGATGACTGACAACACCTACAAACGACACTTTACCTCGATAGAGGAACATTTTCTAAGTATGTTTATACCGGTTTGGCATGGTCGGATTCATAAATGAAGAAGTTATTAAGGATAAATCGTTCCGCGTAGTCGGTTCGGTGAAACGATGACTGACAACACCAACAAACGACATTTTAACTCGATAGAGGATCATTTTCTAAGTATGTTTATACCGGTTTGGCATGTTCGGAATCATAAATGAAGAAGTTATTAAGGATAAATCGTTCCGCGTAGTCGGTTCGGAGCAGCGTTCGAACGACGACTAAGTCCCCCCTGCATAGTCGGTTCGGTGAAACGATGACTGACAACACCTGCAAACGACACTTTACCTCGATAGAGGAACATTTTCTAAGTATGTTTATACCGGTTTGGCATGTTCCGATTCATAAATGAAGAAGTTATTATGGATAAATCGTTCTGCGTAGTCGGTTCGGAGAAACGATGACTGACAACACCAACAAACGACATTTTAACTCGATAGAGGATCATTTTCTAAGTATGTTTATACCGGTTTGGCATGTTCGGATTCATAAATGAAGAAGATATTAAGGATAAATCGTTTCGCGTAGTCGGTTCGGTGAAACGATGACTGACAACACCTACAAACGACATTTTACCTCGATAGAGGATCATTTTCTAAGTATGCTGATACCGGTTTGGCATGTTCGGATTCATAAATGACGAAGTTATTAAGGATAAATCGTTTCGCGTAGTCGGTTCGGTGAAACGATGACTGACAACACCTACAAACGACATTTTAACTCGATAGAGGATCATTTTCTAAGTATGCTGATACCGGTTTGGCATGTTCGGATTCATAAATGAAGAATTTATTAAGGATAAATCGTTTCGCGTAGTCGGTTCGGTGAAACGATGACTGACAACACCAACAAACGACTTTTTAACTCGATAGAGGATCATTTTCTAAGTATGTTTATACCGGTTTGGCATGTTCGGATTCATAAATGAAGAAGATATTAAGGATAAATCGTTCCGCGTAGTCGGTTCGGAGCGGAGTTCGAACGGCGACTAAGTGCGTTCGGCATAGTCGGTTCGGTGAAACGATGACTGACAACACCAACAAACGACTTTTTAACTCGATAGAGGATCATTTTCTAAGTATGTTTATACCGGTTTGGCATGTTCGGATTCATAAATGAAGAATTTATTATAGATAAATCGTTCCGCGTAGTCGGTTCGGTGAAACGATTACTGACAACACCTACAAACGACACTTTTACTCGATAGAGGAACATTTTCTAAGTATGCTGATACCGGTTTGGCATGTTCGGATTCATAAATGAAGAATTTATTAAGGAAAAATCGTTTCGCGTAGTCGGTTCGGTGAAACGATGACTGACAACACCTACAAACGACACTTTACCTCGATAGAGGACCTATTTCTAAGTATGTTTATTCCGGTTTGGCATGTTCGGATTCATAAATGAAGAAGTTATTATGGATAAATCGTTCCGCGTAGTCGGTTGGGTGAAACGATGACTGACAACACCAACAAGCGACACTTTAACTCGATAGAGGAACATTTTCTAAGTATGTTTATACTGGTTTGGCATGTTCGGATTCATAAATGAATAAGTTATTAAGGATAAATCGTTCCGCGTAGTCGGTTCGCTGAAACGATGACTGACAACACCAACAAACGACATTTTGACTAGATAGAGGATCATTTTCTAAGTATGTTTATACCGGTTTGGCTTCTTCGAAATTCATAAATGAAGAAGTTATTAAGGATAAATCGTTCCGCGTAGTCGGTTCGGTGAAACGATGACTGACAACACCAACAAACGACACTTTAACACGATAGAGGAACATTTTCTAAGTATGTTTATACCGTTTTGGCATGGTCGGATTCATAAATGAAGAAGTTATTAAGGATAAATCGTTCCGCATAGTCGGTTCGGTGAAACGATGACTGACAACACCAACAAGCGACACTTTAACTCGATAGAGGAACATTTTCTAAGTATGTTTATACCGGTTTGGCATGTTCGGATTCATAAATGAAGAAGTTATTAAGGATAAATCGTTCCGCGTAGTCGGTTCGGAGCAGCGTTCGAACGGCGACTAAGTCCCCCCTGCATAGTCGGTTCGGTGAAACGATGACTGACAACACCTGCAAACGACACTTTACCTCGAATAGAGGAACAATTTCTAAGTATGCTTATACCGGTTTGGCATGTTCGAATTCATAAATGAAGAAGTCATTAAGGATAAATCGTTCCGCGTATTCGGTTCGGTGAAACGATGACTGACAACACCAACAAACGACACTTTACCTAGATAGAGGAACATTTTCTAAGTATGTTTATACCGGTTTGGCATGTTCGGATTCATAAATGAAGAAGTTATTAAGGATAAATCGTTCCGCGTAGTCGGTTCGGAGCAGCGTTCGAACGGCGACTAAGTCCCCCCTGCATAGTCGGTTCGGTGAAACGATGACTGACAACACCTGCAAACGACGCTTTACCTCGATAGAGGAACATTTTCTAAGTATGTTTATACCGGCTTGGCATGTTCCGATTCATAAATGAAGCAGTTATTATGGATAAATCGTTCTGCGTAGTCGGTTCGGAGAAACGATGACTGACAACACCAACAAACGACATTTTAACTCGATAGAGGATCATTTTCTAAGTATGTTTATACCGGTTTGGCATGTTCGGATTCATAAATGAAGAAGATATTAAGGATAAATCGTTCCGCGTAGTCGGTTCGGAGCAGAGTTCGAACGGCGGCTATGTCCCTCCGGCAGAGTCGGTTCGGTGAAACGATGACTGACAACACCTACAAACGACATTTTACCTCGATAGAGGATCATTTTCTAAGTATGCTGATACCGGTTTGGCATGTTCGGATTCATAAATGACGAAGTTATTAAGGATAAATCGTTTCGCGTAGTCGGTTCGGTGAAACGATGACTGACAACACCTACAAACGACACTTTACCTCGATAGAGGACCTATTTCTAAGTATGTTTATTCCGGTTTGGCATGTTCGGATTCATAAATGAAGAAGTTATTATGGATAAATCGTTCCGCGTAGTCGGTTGGGTGAAACGATGACTGACAACACCAACAAGCGACACTTTAACTCGATAGAGGAACATTTTCTAAGTATGTTTATACTGGTTTGGCATGTTCGGATTCATAAATGAATAAGTTATTAAGGATAAATCGTTCCGCGTAGTCGGTTCGCTGAAACGATGACTGACAACACCAACAAACGACATTTTGACTAGATAGAGGATCATTTTCTAAGTATGTTTATACCGGTTTGGCTTCTTCGAAATTCATAAATGAAGAAGTTATTAAGGATAAATCGTTCCGCGTAGTCGGTTCGGTGAAACGATGACTGACAACACCAACAAACGACACTTTAACACAATAGAGGAACATTTTCTAAGTATGTTTATACCGTTTTGGCATGGTCGGATTCATAAATGAAGAAGTTATTAAGGATAAATCGTTCCGCGTAGTCGGTTCGGTGAAACGATGACTGACAACACCAACAAGCGACACTTTAACTCGATAGAGGAACATTTTCTAAGTATGTTTATACCGGTTTGGCATGTTCGGATTCATAAATGAAGAATTTATTAAGGAAAAATCGTTTCGCGTAGTCGGTTCGGTGAAACGATGACTGACAACACCTACAAACGACACTTTACCTCGATAGAGGACCTATTTCTAAGTATGTTTATTCCGGTTTGGCATGTTCGGATTCATAAATGAAGAAGTTATTATGGATAAATCGTTCCGCGTAGTCGGTTGGGTGAAACGATGACTGACAACACCAACAAGCGACACTTTAACTCGATAGAGGAACATTTTCTAAGTATGTTTATACTGGTTTGGCATGTTCGGATTCATAAATGAATAAGTTATTAAGGATAAATCGTTCCGCGTAGTCGGTTCGGAGCAGCGTTCGAACGGCGACTAAGTCCCCCCTGCATAGTCGGTTCGGTGAAACGATGACTGACAACACCTGCAAACGACACTTTACCTCGATAGAGGAACATTTTCTAAGTATGTTTATACCGGCTTGGCATGTTCCGATTCATAAATGAAGAAGTTATTATGGATAAATCGTTCTGCGTAGTCGGTTCGGAGAAACGATGACTGACAACACCAACAAACGACATTTTAACTCGATAGAGGATCATTTTCTAAGTATGTTTATACCGGTTTGGCATGTTCGGATTCATAAATGAAGAAGTTATTAAGGATAAATCGTTCCGCGTAGTCGGTTCGGAGCAGAGTTCGAACGCCGGCTATGTCCCTCCGGCATAGTCGGTTCGGTGATACGATCACTGACAACACCTACAAACGACACTTTACCTCGATAGAGCAACATTTTCTATGTACGTTTATACCGGTTTGGCATGTTCGGATTCAGAAATGAAGAAGTTATTAAGGATAAATCGTTCCGCGTAGTCGGTTGGGTGAAACGATGACTGACAACACCAACAAGCGACACTTTAACTCGATAGAGGAACATTTTCTAAGTATGTTTATACTGGTTTGGCATGTTCGGATTCATAAATGAATAAGTTATTAAGGATAAATCGTTCCGCGTAGTCGGTTCGCTGAAACGATGACTGACAACACCAACAAACGACATTTTGACTAGATAGAGGATCATTTTCTAAGTATATTTATACCGGTTTGGCTTGTTCGAAATTCATAAATGAAGAAGTTATTAAGGATAAATCGTTCCGCGTAGTCGGTTCGGTGAAACGATGACTGACAACACCAACAAACGACACTTTACCTCGATAGAGGAACATTTTCTAAGTATGTTTATACCGGTTTGGCATGTTCGGATTCATAAATGAAGAATTTATTAGGGATAAATGGTTCCGCGTAGTCGGTTCGGTGAAACGATGACAGACAACACCAACAAACGACATTTTAACTCGATAGAGGAACATTTTCTAAGTATGCTGATACCGGTTTGGCATGTTCGGATTCATAAATGAAGAAGTTATTAAGGATAAATCGTTCCGCGTAGTCGGTTCGGTGAAACGATGACTGACAACACCAACAAGCGACACTTTAACTCGATAGAGGAACATTTTCTAAGTATGTTTATACCGGCTTGGCATGGTCGGATTCATAAGTGAAGAAGTTATTAAGGATAAATCGTTCCGCGTAGTCGGTTCGGTGAAACGATGACTGACAACACCAACAAACAACATTTTTACTCGATAGAGGATCATTTTCTAAGTATGCTGATACCGGTTTGGCATGTTCGGATTCATAAATGAAGAAGTTATTAAGGATAAATCGTTCCGCATAGTCGGTTCGGTGAAACGATGACTGACAACACCAACAAACGACACTTTAAGTCGAATGAGGACCTATTTCTAAGTATGTTTATTCCGGTTTGGCATGTTCGGATTCATAAACGAAGAAGTTATTATGGATAAATCGTTCCGCGTAGTCGGATCGATGAAACGATGACTGACAACACCAACAAACGACATTTTTACTCGATAGAAGATCATTTTCTATGTGTGCTGATACCGGTTTGGCATGTTCGGATTCATAAATGAAGAAGATATTATGGATAAATCGTTCCGCGTAGTCGGTTCGGTGAAACGATGACTGACAACACCAACAAACGACATTTTAACTCGGTAGAGGATCATTTTCTAAGTATGTGTATACCGGTTTGGCATGTTCGGATTCATAAATGAAGAAGATATTAAGAATAAATCGTTCCGCGTAGTCGGTTCGGAGCGGAGTTCGTGTTACGTCCCACCCCCGACGTGGACATAGATTATAAGACACATTATAACCTTTAGTACATAAGAACCATTATATAACCACACCATATACTCGTTAGACATAAGACACATTATATAACCATAACACATAAGGAATATTATACTCGAACCATAGTTTATAAGAGCATAGCGATTAAGATTGTACAGCGGAACACTCGACATTCCTTTCCCAGACGATAACTCCTTTCTTCGAATCAAATCTTCATAAACATCCTGTCACGACCCAAATTCCACCCAGTTATAAACACCCCTATCGATATCTTACAATAACATCCTTTTGGACCAATCCTATAAACACATTCCTCGATTATCAAACCATAACATCCTCCTGAGATAACAAATCATAACATCCTCTCGAACCATCTACATAAACACATTCCTCCCTTATCTAACAATAACATCCTCTTGCATCAGCAGAATATTCCAGACCAATCCTCTGTTTCGATCCACTATATAAACCCACTCTCAGGCCTCATCGGGGGCTCAGTCTACTCATCGGTAACCTGCGAGATAGGTACTCCTACTCCAGGCCCGACCAACCACATTCCAATACTACCAGCAGTCATCACGTCGAGTGAGTAAGATACCGAACATAAAAGTTACCATTGTACTCTACAATTGTATTAAGATACAATTATACCAGAACATATTACGATTGTATTAAGATACAATTATACCAGAATATATTATAACTGTATTAAGATACAATTATACCAGAATATATCTGCATATATATATATATTGAGCACGTTTCATAACCTGAGAAACCCTTCGCACCGAGATACTACGACAACGTTCCATTCCTTCAATATTCCACTCGAGATAATTGCTCGAGTACGCCACGCGTTCAGGAAGAGAGTTGGATAAATACGAGAGATATACGGAGATCATTCGAGGATTCTACATCGGCATACCATCACGGACCCAGGGCGACGACGTACGCGCAACGCTACGCTACCCCGAAAGCTGAAGACACAGGCATAAACACGGTCAAGCGGTGACAGGAATAATCATTTATTCCTCTCGAGGACCCGGGCCGTAACATTCGAACGGCGACTAAGTGCCTTCGGCATAGTCGGTTCGGTGAAACGATGACTGACAACACCTTCAAACGACACTTTAACTCGATAGAGGAACGTTTTCTAAGTACGTTTATACCGGTTTGGCATGTTCGGATTCATAAATGAAAAAGTTATTAAGAATAAATCGTTCCGCATAGTCGGTTCGGTGAAACGATGACTGACAACACCAACAAACGACACTTTAACTCGATAGAGGACCTATTTCTAAGTATGTTTATTCCGGTTTGGCATGTTCGGATTCATAAATGAAGAAGTTATTATGGATAAATCGTTCCGCGTAGTCGGTTCGGTGAAACGATGACTGACAACACCAACAAACGACATTTTAACTCGATAGAGGAACATTTTCTAAGTATGTTTATACCGGTTTGGCATATTCGGATTCATAAACGAAGAAGTTATTATGGATAAATCGTTCCGCGTAGTCGGATCGGTGAAACGATGACTGACAACACCAACAAACGACATTTTTACTCGATAGAGGATCATTTTCTAAGTATGCTGATACCGGTTTGGCATGTTCGGATTCATAAATGAAGAAGTTATTAAGGATAAATCGTTCCGCGTAGTCGGTTCGGAGCAGAGTTCGAACGTCCACTGAGTCCCTCCGGCATAGTCGGTTCGGTGAAACGATGACTGACAACACCTACAAACGACACTTTACCTCGATAGAGGAACATTTTCTAAGTATGTTTATACCGGTTTGGCATGTTCGGATTCATAAATGAAGATGTCATTATGGATAAATCGTTCCGCGTAGTCGGTTCGGTGAAACGATGACTAACAACACCAACAAACGACACTTTTACTCGATAGAGGAACATTTTCTAAGTATGCTGATACCGCTTTGGCATGTTCGGATTCATAAATGAAGAATTTATTAAGGATAAATCGTTTCGCGTAGTCGGTTCGGTGAAACGATGACTGACAACACCAACAAACGACATTTTAACTCGATAGAGGAACGTTTTCTAAGTACGTTTATACCGGTTTGGCATGTTCGGATTCATAAATGAAAAAGTTATTAAGAATAAATCGTTCCGCATAGTCGGTTCGGTGAAACGATGACTGACAACACCAACAAACGACACTTTAACTCGATAGAGGACCTATTTCTAAGTATGTTTATTCCGGTTTGGCATGTTCGGGTTCATAAATGAAGAAGTTATTATGGATAAACCGTTCCGCGTAGTCGGTTCGATGAAACGATGACTGACAACACCAACAAACGACATATTTACTCGATACAGGAACATGTTCTAAGTATGCTGATACCGGTATGGCATGTTCGGATTCATAAATGAAGAATTTATTAAGGATAAATCGTTTCGCGTAGTCGGATCGGTGAAACGATGACTGACAACACCAACAAACGACATTTTTACTCGATACAGGAACATTTTCTAAGTATGCTGATACCGCTTTGGCATGTTCGGATTCATAAATGAAGAATTTATTAAGGATAAATCGTTTCGCGTAGTCGGTTCGGTGAAACGATGACTGACAACACCAACAAACGACATTTTAACTCGATAGAGGAACATTTTCTAAGTATGCTGATACCGGTTTGGCATGTTCGGATTCATAAATGAAGAAGTTATTAAGGATAAATCGTTCCGCGTAGTCGGTTCGGAGCAGAGTTCGAACGGCGACTAAGTCCCTCCGGCATAGTCGGTTCGGTGAAACGATGACTGACAACACCAACAAACGACATTTTTACTCGATAGAGGATCATTTTCTAAGTATGCTGATACCGGTTTGGCATGTTCGGACTCATAAATGAAGAAGTTATTAAGGATAAATCGTTCCGCGTAGTCGGTTCGGAGCAGAGTTCGAACGGCGACTAAGTCCCTCCGGCATAGTCGGTTCGGTGAAACGATTACTGACACCTACAAACGACACTTTACCTCGATAGAGGACCTATTTCTAAGTATGTTTATTCCGGTTTGGCATGTTCAGATTCATAAATGAAGAAGTTATTATGGATATATAGTTCCGCGTAGTCGGTTCGGTGAAACGATGACTGACAACACCAACAAACGACATTTTTACTCGATAAAGGAACATTTTCTAAGTATGCTGATACCGGTATGGCATGTTCGGATTCATAAATGAAGAATTTATTAAGGATAAATCGTTTCGCGTAGTCGGTTCGGTGAAACGATGACTGACAACATCAACAAACGACATTTTTACTCGATACAGGAACATTTTTTAAGTATGTTTATACCGGTTTGGCATGTTGGGATTCATAAATGAAGAAGTTATTATGGATAAATCGTTCCGCGTAGTCGGATCGGTGAAACGATGACTGACAACACCAACAAACGACATTTTTACTCGATAGAGGATCATTTTCTAAGTATGCTGATACCGGTTTGGCATGTTCGGATTCATAAATAAAGAAGTTATTAAGGATAAATCGTTCCGCGTAGTCGGTTCGGAGCAGAGTTCGAACGGCGACTAAGTCCCTCCGACATAGTCGGTTCGGTGAAACGATGACTCAAAACACCTACAAACGACACTACCTCGATAGAGGAACATTTTCTAAGTATGTTTATACCGGTTTGGCATGTTCAGATTCATAAATGAAGAAGTTATTATGGATAAATCGTTCCGCGTAGTCGGTTCGGTGAAACGATGACTGACAACACCAACAAATGACATTTTTACTCGATAGTGGAACATTTTCTAAGTATGCTGATACCGGTTTGGCATGTTCGGATTCATAAATGAAGAAGTTATTATGGATAAATCGTTCCGCGTAGTCGGTTCGGTGAAACGATGTCTGACAATACCTACAAACGACACATTACCTCGATAGAGGAACATTTTCTAAGTATGTTTATACCGGTTTGGCATGTTCGGATTCATAAATGAAGATGTTATTATGGATAAATCGTTCCGCGTAGTCAGTTCGGTGAAACGATGACTGACAACACCAACAAACGACATTTTTACTCGATAGAGGAACATTTTCTAAGTATGCTGATACCGGTTTTTCATGTTCGGATTCATAAATGAAGAATTTATTAAGGATAAATCGTTTCGCGTAGTCGGTTCGGTGAAACGATGACTGACAACACCAACAAACGACATTTTAACTCGATAGAGGAACATTTTCTAAGTATGTTTATACCGGTTTGGCATGTTCGGATTCATAAATGAAGAAGATATTAAGGATAAATCGTTCCGCGTAGTCGGTTCGGAGCAGAGTTCGAGCGGCGGCTATGTCCCTCCGGCAAAGTCGGTTCGGTGAAACGATGACTGACAACACCAACAAACGACACTTTACCTCGATAGAGGATCATTTTCTAAGTATGTTGATACCGGTTTGGCATGTTCGGATTCATAAATGAAGAATTTATTAAGGATAAATCGTTTCGCGTAGTCGGTTCGGTGAAACGATGACTGACAACACCGACAAACGACATTTTAACTCGATAGAGGACCATTTTCTAAGTATGTTTATACCGGTTTGGCATGTACGGATTGATAAATGAAGAAGTTATTATGGATAAATCGTTCCGCGTAGTCGGTTCGGTGAAACGATGACTGACAACACCAACAAACGACACTTTATCTCGATAGAGGAACATTTTCTAAGTATGTTTATACCGGTTTGGCATGTTCGGAATCATAAATGAAGAAGTTATTAACGATAAATCGTTCCGCGTAGTCGGTTCGGAGCAGAGTTCGAACAGCGACTAAGTCCCTCCGCCTTAGTCGGTTCGGTGAAACGATGTCTGACAACATCTACAAACGACACTTTACCTCGATAGAGGAACATTTTCTAAGTATGTTTATACCGGTTTGGCATGTTCGGATTCATAAATGAAGAAGTTATTATGGATAAATCGTTCCGCGTAGTCGGTTCGGTGAAACGATGACTGACAACACCAACAAACGACACTTTTACTCGATAAAAGAACATTTTCTAAGTATGCTGATACTGCTTTGGCATGTTCGGATTCATAAATGAAGAATTTATTAAGGATAAATCGTTTCGCGTAGTCGGTTCGGTGAAACGATGACTGACAACACCAACAAACGACATTTTAACTCGATAGAGGAACATTTTCTAAGTATGTTTATACCGGTTTGGCATGTTCGGATTCATAAACGAAGAAGTTATTATGGATAAATCGTTCCGCGTAGTCGGATCGGTGAAACGATGACTGACAACACCAACAAACGACATTTTTACTCGATAGAGGATCATTTTCTAAGTATGCTGATACCGGTTTGGCATGTTCGGATTCATAAATGAAGAAGTTATTAAGGATAAATCGTTCCGCGTAGTCGGTTCTGAACAGAGTTCGAACGGCGGCTATGACCCTCCGGCATAGTCGGTTCGGTGAAACGATGACTGACAACACCAACAAACGACATTTTAACTCGATAGAGGAACATTTTCAAAGTATGTTTATACCGGTTTGGCATGTTCGGACTTATAAATGAAGAAGTTATTAAGGATAAATCGTTCCGCCTAGTCGGTTCGGATCAGAGTTCGAACTGGGACTAAGTCCCTCCGGCATAGTCGGTTCGGTGAAACGATGACTGACAACACCTACAAACGACACTTTACCTCGATAGAGGAACATTTTCTAAGTATGGTTATACCGGTTTGGCATGTTCGGGTTCATAAATGAAGAAGTTATTATGGATAAACCGTTCCGCGTAGTCGGTTCGATGAAACGATGACTGACAACACCAACAAACGACATATTTACTGGATACAGGAACATGTTCTAAGTATGCTGATACCGGTATGGCATGTTCGGATTCATAAATGAAGAATTTATTAAGGATAAATCGTTTCGCGTAGTCGGATCGGTGAAACGATGACTGACAACACCAACAAACGACATTTTTACTCGATACAGGAACATTTTCTAAGTATGCTGATACCGCTTTGGCATGTTCGGATTCATAAATGAAGAATTTATTAAGGATAAATCGTTTCGCGTAGTCGGTTCGGTGAAACGATGACTGACAACACCAACAAACGACATTTTAACTCGATAGAGGAACATTTTCTAAGTATGCTGATACCGGTTTGGCATGTTCGGATTCATAAATGAAGAAGTTATTAAGGATAAATCGTTCCGCGTAGTCGGTTCGGAGCAGAGTTCGAACGGCGACTAAGTCCCTCCGGCATAGTCGGTTCGGTGAAACGATGACTGACAACACCAACAAACGACATTTTTACTCGATAGAGGATCATTTTCTAAGTATGCTGATACCGGTTTGGCATGTTCGGATTCATAAATGAAGAAGTTATTAAGGATAAATCGTTCCACGTAGTCGGTTCGGAGCAGAGTTCGAACGGCGGCTATGTCCCTCCGGCATAGTCGGTTCGGTGAAACGATGACTGACAACACCAACAAACGACATTTGAACTCGATAGAGGATCATTTTCTAAGTATGTTTATACCGGTTTGGCATGTTCGGATTCATAAATGAAGAAGTTATTAAGGATAAATCGTTCCGCGTAGTCGGTTCGGAGCAGAGTTCGAACGGCGACTAAGTCCCTCCTGCATAGTCGGTTCGGTGAAACGATGACTGACAACACCTACAAACGACACTTTACCTCGATAGAGGAACATTTTCTAAGTATGGTTATACCGGTTTGGCATGTTCGGATTCATAAATGAAGATGTTATTATGGATAAATCGTTCCGCGTAGTCGGTTCGGTGAAACGATGACTGACAATACCAACAAACGACATTTTTACTCGATAGAGGAACATTTTCTAAGTATGCTGATACCGGTTTTTCATGTTCGGATTCATAAATGAAGAATTTATTAAGGATAAATCGTTTCGCGTAGTCGGTTCGGTGAAATGATGACTGACAACACCAACAAACGACATTTTAACTCGATAGAGGAACATTTTCAAAGTATGTTTATACCGGTTTGGCATGTTAGGATTCATAAATGAAGAAGATATTAAGGATAAATCGTTCCGCGTAGTCGGTTCGGTGAAACGATGACTCAAAACACCTACAAACGACACTACCTCGATAGAGGAACATTTTCTAAGTATGTTTATACCGGTTTGGCATGTTCGGACTTATAAATGAAGAAGTTATTAAGGATAAATCGTTCCGCGTAGTCGGTTCGGAGCAGAGTTCGAACGTCCACTGAGTCCCTCCGGCATAGTCGGTTCGGTGAAACGATGACTGACAACACTACAAACGACACCTTACCTCGATAGAGGAACATTTTCTAAGTATGTTTATACCGGTTTGGCAGTTCGGATTCATAAATGAAGATGTCATTATGGATAAATCGTTCCGCGTAGTCGGTTCGGTGAAACGATGACTAACAACACCAACAAACGACACTTTTACTCGATAGAGGAACATTTTCTAAGTATGCTGATACCGCTTTGGCATGTTCGGATTCATAAATGAAGAATTTATTAAGGATAAATCGTTTCGCGTAGTCGGTTCGGTGAAACGATGACTGACAACACCAACAAACGACATTTTAACTCGATAGAGGAACGTTTTCTAAGTACGTTTATACCGGTTTGGCATGTTCGGATTCATAAATGAAAAAGTTATTAAGAATAAATCGTTCCGCATAGTCGGTTCGGTGAAACGATGACTGACAACACCAACAAACGACATTTTTACTCGATAGAGGATCATTTTCTAAGTATGCTGATACCGGTTTGGCATGTTCGGATTCATAAATAAAGAAGTTATTAAGGATAAATCGTTCCGCGTAGTCGGTTCGGAGCAGAGTTCGAACGGCGACTAAGTCCCTCCGACATAGTCGGTTCGGTGAAACGATGACTCAAAACACCTACAAACGACACTACCTCGATAGAGGAACATTTTCTAAGTATGTTTATACCGGCTTGGCATGTTCGGATTCATAAATGAAGAAGTTATTATGGATAAATCGTTCCGCGTAGTCGGTTCGGTGAAACGATGACTGACAACACCAACAAACGACACTTTTACTCGATAAAGGAACATTTTCTAAGTATGCTGATACTGCTTTGGCATGTTCGGATTCATAAATGAAGAATTTATTAAGGATAAATCGTTTCGCGTAGTCGGTTCGGGTGAAACGATGACTGACAACACCAACAAACGACATTTTAACTCGATAGAGGAACATTTTCTAAGTATGTTTATACCGGTTTGGCATGTTCGGATTCATAAACGAAGAAGTTATTATGGATAAATCGTTCCGCGTAGTCGGATCGGTGAAACGATGACTGACAACACCAACAAACGACATTTTTACTCGATAGAGGATCATTTTCTAAGTATGCTGATACCGGTTTGGCATGTTCGGATTCATAAATGAAGAATTTATTAAGGATAAATCGTTTCGCGTAGTCGGTTCGGTGAAACGATGACTGACAACACCAACAAACGACATTTTAACTCGATAGAGGAACATTTTCTAAGTATGTTTATACCGGTTTGGCATGTTCGGATTCATAAACGAAGAAGTTATTATGGATAAATCGTTCCGCGTAGTCGGATCGGTGAAACGATGACTGACAACACCAACAAACGACATTTTTACTCGATAGAGGATCATTTTCTAAGTATGCTGATACCGTTTGGCATGTTCGGATTCATAAATGAAGAAGTTATTAAGGATAAATCGTTCCGCGTAGTCGGTTCTGAACAGAGTTCGAACGGCGGCTATGACCCTCCGGCATAGTCGGTTCGGTGAAACGATGACTGACAACACCTAGAAACGACACTTTATCTCGATAGAGGAACATTTTCTAAGTATGTTCATACCGGTTTGGCATGTTCGGATTCATAAATGAAGAAGTTATTATGGATAAATCGTTCCGCGTAGTCGGATCGGTGAAACGATGATTGACAACACCAACAAACGACATTTTTACTCGATAGAGGATCATTTTCTAAGTATGCTGATACCGGTTTGGCATGTTCGGATTCATAAATGAAGAAGTTATTAAGGATAAATCTTTCCGCGTAGTCGGTTCGGTGAAACGATGACTGACAACACCAACAAACGACATTTTAACTCGATAGAGGAACATTTTCAAAGTATGTTTATACCGGTTTGGCATGTTAGGATTCATAAATGAAGAAGATATTAAGGATAAATCGTTCCGCGTAGTCGGTTCGGTGAAACGATGACTGACAACACCAACAAACGAGATTTTAACTCGATAGAGGAACATTTTCTAAGTATGTTTATACCGGTTTGGCATGTTCGGATTCATAAATGAAGAAGATATTAAGGATAAATCGTTCCGCGTAGTCGGTTCGGAGCAGAGTTCGAGCGGCGGCTATGTCCCTCCGGCAAAGTCGGTTCGGTGAAACGATGACTGACAACACCAACAAACGACACTTTACTCGATAGAGGATCATTTTCTAAGTATGTTGATACCGGTTTGGCATGTTCGGATTCATAAATGAAGAATTTATTAAGGATAAATCGTTTCGCGTAGTCGGTTCGGTGAAACGATGACTGACAACACCGACAAACGACATTTTAACTCGATAGAGGACCATTTTCTAAGTATGTTTATACCGGTTTGGCATGTACGGATTGATAAATGAAGAAGTTATTATGGATAAATCGTTCCGCGTAGTCGGTTCGGTGAAACGATGACTGACAACACCAACAAACGACACTTTATCTCGATAGAGGAACATTTTCTAAGTATGTTTATACCGGTTTGGCATGTTCGGATTCATAAATGAAGAAGTTATTAACGATAAATCGTTCCGCGTAGTCGGTTCGGAGCAGAGTTCGAACAGCGACTAAGTCCCTCCGGCTTAGTCGGTTCGGTGAAACGATGTCTGACAACATCTACAAACGACACTTTACCTCGATAGAGGAACATTTTCTAAGTATGTTTATACCGGCTTGGCATGTTCGGATTCATAAATGAAGAAGTTATTATGGATAAATCGTTCCGCGTAGTCGGTTCGGTGAAACGATGACTGACAACACCAACAAACGACACTTTTACTCGATAAAGGAACATTTTCTAAGTATGCTGATACTGCTTTGGCATGTTCGGATTCATAAATGAAGAATTTATTAAGGATAAATCGTTTCGCGTAGTCGGTTCGGTGAAACGATGACTGACAACACCAACAAACGACATTTTAACTCGATAGAGGAACATTTTCTAAGTATGGTTTATACCGGTTTGGCATGTTCGGATTCATAAACGAAGAAGTTATTATGGATAAATCGTTCCGCGTAGTCGGATCGGTGAAACGATGACTGACAACACCAACAAACGACATTTTTACTCGATAGAGGATCATTTTCTAAGTATGCTGATACCGGTTTGGCATGTTCGGATTCATAAATGAAGAAGTTATTAAGGATAAATCGTTCCGCGTAGTCGGTTCTGAACAGAGTTCGAACGGCGGCTATGACCCTCCGGCATAGTCGGTTCGGTGAAACGATGACTGACAACACCTACAAACGACACTTTACCTCGATAGAGGAACATTTTCTAAGTATGTTCATACCGTTTGGCATGTTCGGATTCATAAATGAAGAAGTTATTATGGATAAATCGTTCCGCGTAGTCGGATCGGTGAAACGATGACTGACAACACCAACAAACGACACTTTTACTCGATAAAAGAACATTTTCTAAGTATGCTGATACTGCTTTGGCATGTTCGGATTCATAAATGAAGAATTTATTAAGGATAAATCGTTTCGCGTAGTCGGTTCGGTGAAACGATGACTGACAACACCAACAAACGACATTTTAACTCGATAGAGGAACATTTTCTAAGTATGTTTATACCGGTTTGGCATGTTCGGATTCATAAATGAAGAAGTTATTAAGGATAAATCGTTCCGCGTAGTCGGTTCGGAGCAGAGTTCGAACGGCGACTAAGTCCTTCCGGCATAGTCGGTTCGGTGAAACGATGACTCAAAACACCTACAAACGACACTACCTCGATAGAGGAACATTTTCTAAGTATGTTTATACCGGTTTGGCATGTTCGGACTTATAAATGAAGAAGTTATTAAGGATAAATCGTTCCGCCTAGTCGGTTCGGATCAGAGTTCGAACTGGGACTAAGTCCCTCCGGCATAGTCGGTTCGGTGAAACGATGACTGACAACACCTACAAACGACACTTTACCTCGATAGAGGAACATTTTCTAAGTATGGTTATACCGGTTTGGCATGTTCGGATTCATAAATGAAGATGTTATTATGGATAAATCGTTCCGCGTAGTCGGTTCGGTGAAACGATGACTGACAATACCAACAAACGACATTTTTACTCGATAGAGGAACATTTTCTAAGTATGCTGATACCGGTTTTTCATGTTCGGATTCATAAATGAAGAATTTATTAAGGATAAATCGTTTCGCGTAGTCGGTTCGGTGAAATGATGACTGACAACACCAACAAACGACATTTTAACTCGATAGAGGAACATTTTCAAAGTATGTTTTATACCGGTTTGGCATGTTAGGTTTCATAAATGAAGAAGATATTAAGGATAAATCGTTCCGCGTAGTCGGTTCGGTGAAACGATGACTCAAAACACCTACAAACGACACTACCTCGATAGAGGAACATTTTCTAAGTATGTTTATACCGGTTTGGCATGTTCGGACTTATAAATGAAGAAGTTATTAAGGATAAATCGTTCCGCGTAGTCGGTTCGGTGAAACGATGACTGACAACACCTACAAACGACACTTTACCTCGATAGAGGAACATTTTCTAAGTATGTTTATACCGGTTTGGCATGTTCGGATTCATAAATGAAGATATCATTATGGATAAATCGTTCCGCGTAGTCGGTTCGGTGAAACGATGACTAACAACACCAACAAACGACACTTTTACTCGATAGAGGAACATTTTCTAAGTATGCTGATACCGCTTTGGCATGTTCGGATTCATAAATGAAGAATTTATTAAGGATAAATCGTTTCGCGTAGTCGGTTCGGTGAAACGATGACTGACAACACCAACAAACGACATTTTAACTCGATAGAGGAACGTTTTTCTAAGTACGTTTATACCGGTTTGGCATGTTCGGATTCATAAATGAAAAAGTTATTAAGAATAAATCGTTCCGCATAGTCGGTTCGGTGAAACGATGACTGACAACACCAACAAACGACACTTTAACTCGATAGAGGACCTATTTCTAAGTATGTTTATTCCGGTTTGGCATGTTCGGGTTCATAAATGAAGAAGTTATTATGGATAAACCGTTCCGCGTAGTCGGTTCGATGAAACGATGACTGACAACACCAACAAACGACATATTTACTGGATACAGGAACATGTTCTAAGTATGCTGATACCGGTATGGCATGTTCGGATTCATAAATGAAGAATTTATTAAGGATAAATCGTTTCGCGTAGTCGGATCGGTGAAACGATGACTGACAACACCAACAAACGACATTTTTACTCGATACAGGAACATTTTCTAAGTATGCTGATACCGCTTTGGCATGTTCGGATTCATAAATGAAGAATTTATTAAGGATAAATCGTTTCGCGTAGTCGGTTCGGTGAAACGATGACTGACAACACCAACAAACGACATTTTAACTCGATAGAGGAACATTTTCTAAGTATGCTGATACCGGTTTGGCATGTTCGGACTTATAAATGAAGAAGTTATTAAGGATAAATCGTTCCGCGTAGTCGGTTCGGATCAGAGTTCGAACGGCGACTAAGTCCCTCCGGCATAGTCGGTTCGGTGAAACGATGACTGACAACACCTACAAACGACACTTTACCTCGATAGAGGAACATTTTCTAAGTATGCTAATACCGGTTTGGCATGTTCGGATTCAAAAATGAAGAAGCTACTATGGATAAATCGTTCCGCGTAGTCGGTTCGGTGAAACGATGACTGACAACACCAACAAACGACATTTTTACTCGATAGAGGAACATTTAGTAAGTATGGTTATACCGGTTTGGCATGTTCGGATTCATAAATGAAGAATTTATTAAGGATAATCGTTTCGCGTAGTCGGTTCGGTGAAACGATGACTGACAACATCAACAAACGACATTTTTACTCGATACAGGAACATTTTTTAAGTATGTTTATACCGGTTTGGCATGTTGGGATTCATAAATGAAGAAGTTATTATGGATAAATCGTTCCGCGTAGTCGGATCGGTGAAACGATGACTGACAACACCAACAAACGACATTTTTACTCGATAGAGGATCATTTTCTAAGTATGCTGATACCGGTTTGGCATGTTCGGATTCATAAATAAAGAAGTTATTAAGGATAAATCGTTCCGCGTAGTCGGTTCGGAGCAGAGTTCGAACGGCGACTAAGTCCCTCCGACATAGTCGGTTCGGTGAAACGATGACTCAAAACACCTACAAACGACACTACCTCGATAGAGGAACATTTTCTAAGTATGTTTATACCGGTTTGGCATGTTCAGATTCATAAATGAAGAAGTTATTATGGATAAATCGTTCCGCGTAGTCGGTTCGGTGAAACGATGACTGACAACACCAACAAATGACATTTTTACTCGATAGTGGAACATTTTCTAAGTATGCTGATACCGGTTTGGCATGTTCGGATTCATAAATGAAGAAGTTATTATGGATAAATCGTTCCGCGTAGTCGGTTCGGTGAAACGATGTCTGACAATACCTACAAACGACACATTACCTCGATAGAGGAACATTTTCTAAGTATGTTTATACCGGTTTGGCATGTTCGGATTCATAAATGAAGATGTTATTATGGATAAATCGTTCCGCGTAGTCGGTTCGGTGAAACGATGACTGACAACACCAACAAACGACATTTTAACTCGATAGAGGAACATTTTCTAAGTATGTTTATACCGGTTTGGCATGTTCGGATTCATAAATGAAGAAGATATTAAGGATAAATCGTTCCGCGTAGTCGGTTCGGAGCAGAGTTCGAGCGGCGGCTATGTCCCTCCGGCAAAGTCGGTTCGGTGAAACGATGACTGACAACACCAACAAACGACACTTTACCTCGATAGAGGATCATTTTCTAAGTATGTTGATACCGGTTTGGCATGTTCGGATTCATAAATGAAGAATTTATTAAGGATAAATCGTTTCGCGTAGTCGGTTCGGTGAAACGATGACTGACAACACCGACAAACGACATTTTAACTCGATAGAGGACCATTTTCTAAGTATGTTTATACCGGTTTGGCATGTACGGATTGATAAATGAAGAAGTTATTATGGATAAATCGTTCCGCGTAGTCGGTTCGGTGAAACGATGACTGACAACACCAACAAACGACACTTTATCTCGATAGAGGAACATTTTCTAAGTATGTTTATACCGGTTTGGCATGTTCGGATTCATAAATGAAGAAGTTATTAACGATAAATCGTTCCGCGTAGTCGGTTCGGAGCAGAGTTCGAACAGCGACTAAGTCCCTCCGGCTTAGTCGGTTCGGTGAAACGATGTCTGACAACATCTACAAACGACACTTTACCTCGATAGAGGAACATTTTCTAAGTATGTTTATACCGGCTTGGCATGTTCGGATTCATAAATGAAGAAGTTATTATGGATAAATCGTTCCGCGTAGTCGGTTCGGTGAAACGATGACTGACAACACCAACAAACGACACTTTTACTCGATAAAGGAACATTTTCTAAGTATGCTGATACTGCTTTGGCATGTTCGGATTCATAAATGAAGAATTTATTAAGGATAAATCGTTTCGCGTAGTCGGTTCGGTGAAACGATGACTGACAACACCAACAAACGACATTTTAACTCGATAGAGGAACATTTTCTAAGTATGTTTATACCGGTTTGGCATGTTCGGATTCATAAATGAAGAAGATATTAAGGATAAATCGTTCCGCGTAGTCGGTTCGGAGCAGAGTTCGAGCGGCGGCTATGTCCCTCCGGCAAAGTCGGTTCGGTGAAACGATGACTGACAACACCAACAAACGACACTTTACCTCGATAGAGGATCATTTTCTAAGTATGTTGATACCGGTTTGGCATGTTCGGATTCATAAATGAAGAATTTATTAAGGATAAATCGTTTCGCGTAGTCGGTTCGGTGAAACGATGACTGACAACACCGACAAACGACATTTTAACTCGATAGAGGACCATTTTCTAAGTATGTTTATACCGGTTTGGCATGTACGGATTGATAAATGAAGAAGTTATTATGGATAAATCGTTCCGCGTAGTCGGTTCGGTGAAACGATGACTGACAACACCAACAAACGACACTTTATCTCGATAGAGGAACATTTTCTAAGTATGTTTATACCGGTTTGGCATGTTCGGATTCATAAATGAAGAAGTTATTAACGATAAATCGTTCCGCGTAGTCGGTTCGGAGCAGAGTTCGAACAGCGACTAAGTCCCTCCGGCTTAGTCGGTTCGGTGAAACGATGTCTGACAACATCTACAAACGACACTTTACCTCGATAGAGGAACATTTTCTAAGTATGTTTATACCGGCTTGGCATGTTCGGATTCATAAATGAAGAAGTTATTATGGATAAATCGTTCCGCGTAGTCGGTTCGGTGAAACGATGACTGACAACACCAACAAACGACACTTTTACTCGATAAAGGAACATTTTCTAAGTATGCTGATACTGCTTTGGCATGTTCGGATTCATAAATGAAGAATTTATTAAGGATAAATCGTTTCGCGTAGTCGGTTCGGTGAAACGATGACTGACAACACCAACAAACGACATTTTAACTCGATAGAGGAACATTTTCTAAGTATGTTTATACCGGTTTGGCATGTTCGGATTCATAAACGAAGAAGTTATTATGGATAAATCGTTCCGCGTAGTCGGATCGGTGAAACGATGACTGACAACACCAACAAACGACATTTTTACTCGATAGAGGATCATTTTCTAAGTATGCTGATACCGGTTTGGCATGTTCGGATTCATAAATGAAGAAGTTATTAAGGATAAATCGTTCCGCGTAGTCGGTTCTGAACAGAGTTCGAACGGCGGCTATGACCCTCCGGCATAGTCGGTTCGGTGAAACGATGACTGACAACACCTACAAACGACACTTTATCTCGATAGAGGAACATTTTCTAAGTATGTTCATACCGGTTTGGCATGTTCGGATTCATAAATGAAGAAGTTATTATGGATAAATCGTTCCGCGTAGTCGGATCGGTGAAACGATGATTGACAACACCAACAAACGACATTTTTACTCGATAGAGGATCATTTTCTAAGTATGCTGATACCGGTTTGGCATGTTCGGATTCATAAATGAAGAAGTTATTAAGGATAAATCTTTCCGCGTAGTCGGTTCGGTGAAACGATGACTGACAACACCAACAAACGACATTTTTACTCGATAGAGGAACATTTTCTAAGTATGCTGATACCGGTTTTTCATGTTCGGATTCATAAATGAAGAATTTATTAAGGATAAATCGTTTCGCGTAGTCGGTTCGGTGAAATGATGACTGACAACACCAACAAACGACATTTTAACTCGATAGAGGAACATTTTCAAAGTATGTTTATACCGGTTTGGCATGTTAGGTTTCATAAATGAAGAAGATATTAAGGATAAATCGTTCCGCGTAGTCGGTTCGGTGAAACGATGACTCAAAACACCTACAAACGACACTACCTCGATAGAGGAACATTTTCTAAGTATGTTTATACCGGTTTGGCATGTTCGGACTTATAAATGAAGAAGTTATTAAGGATAAATCGTTCCGCGTAGTCGGTTCGGTGAAACGATGACTGACAACACCTACAAACGACACTTTACCTCGATAGAGGAACATTTTCTAAGTATGTTTATACCGGTTTGGCATGTTCGGATTCATAAATGAAGATATCATTATGGATAAATCGTTCCGCGTAGTCGGTTCGGTGAAACGATGACTAACAACACCAACAAACGACACTTTTACTCGATAGAGGAACATTTTCTAAGTATGCTGATACCGCTTTGGCATGTTCGGATTCATAAATGAAGAATTTATTAAGGATAAATCGTTTCGCGTAGTCGGTTCGGTGAAACGATGACTGACAACACCAACAAACGACATTTTAACTCGATAGAGGAACGTTTTCTAAGTACGTTTATACCGGTTTGGCATGTTCGGATTCATAAATGAAAAAGTTATTAAGAATAAATCGTTCCGCATAGTCGGTTCGGTGAAACGATGACTGACAACACCAACAAACGACACTTTAACTCGATAGAGGACCTATTTCTAAGTATGTTTATTCCGGTTTGGCATGTTCGGGTTCATAAATGAAGAAGTTATTATGGATAAACCGTTCCGCGTAGTCGGTTCGATGAAACGATGACTGACAACACCAACAAACGACATATTTACTGGATACAGGAACATGTTCTAAGTATGCTGATACCGGTATGGCATGTTCGGATTCATAAATGAAGAATTTATTAAGGATAAATCGTTTCGCGTAGTCGGATCGGTGAAACGATGACTGACAACACCAACAAACGACATTTTTACTCGATACAGGAACATTTTCTAAGTATGCTGATACCGCTTTGGCATGTTCGGATTCATAAATGAAGAATTTATTAAGGATAAATCGTTTCGCGTAGTCGGTTCGGTGAAACGATGACTGACAACACCAACAAACGACATTTTAACTCGATAGAGGAACATTTTCTAAGTATGCTGATACCGGTTTGGCATGTTCGGACTTATAAATGAAGAAGTTATTAAGGATAAATCGTTCCGCGTAGTCGGTTCGGATCAGAGTTCGAACGGCGACTAAGTCCCTCCGGCATAGTCGGTTCGGTGAAACGATGACTGACAACACCTACAAACGACACTTTACCTCGATAGAGGAACATTTTCTAAGTATGCTAATACCGGTTTGGCATGTTCGGATTCAAAAATGAAGAAGCTACTATGGATAAATCGTTCCGCGTAGTCGGTTCGGTGAAACGATGACTGACAACACCAACAAACGACATTTTTACTCGATAGAGGAACATTTAGTAAGTATGGTTATACCGGTTTGGCATGTTCGGATTCATAAATGAAGAATTTATTAAGGATAAATCGTTTCGCGTAGTCGGTTCGGTGAAACGATGACTGACAACATCAACAAACGACATTTTTACTCGATACAGGAACATTTTTTAAGTATGTTTATACCGGTTTGGCATGTTGGGATTCATAAATGAAGAAGTTATTATGGATAAATCGTTCCGCGTAGTCGGATCGGTGAAACGATGACTGACAACACCAACAAACGACATTTTTACTCGATAGAGGATCATTTTCTAAGTATGCTGATACCGGTTTGGCATGTTCGGATTCATAAATAAAGAAGTTATTAAGGATAAATCGTTCCGCGTAGTCGGTTCGGAGCAGAGTTCGAACGGCGACTAAGTCCCTCCGACATAGTCGGTTCGGTGAAACGATGACTCAAAACACCTACAAACGACACTACCTCGATAGAGGAACATTTTCTAAGTATGTTTATACCGGTTTGGCATGTTCAGATTCATAAATGAAGAAGTTATTATGGATAAATCGTTCCGCGTAGTCGGTTCGGTGAAACGATGACTGACAACACCAACAAATGACATTTTTACTCGATAGTGGAACATTTTCTAAGTATGCTGATACCGGTTTGGCATGTTCGGATTCATAAATGAAGAAGTTATTATGGATAAATCGTTCCGCGTAGTCGGTTCGGTGAAACGATGTCTGACAATACCTACAAACGACACATTACCTCGATAGAGGAACATTTTCTAAGTATGTTTATACCGGTTTGGCATGTTCGGATTCATAAATGAAGATGTTATTATGGATAAATCGTTCCGCGTAGTCGGTTCGGTGAAACGATGACTGACAACACCAACAAACGACATTTTAACTCGATAGAGGAACATTTTCTAAGTATGTTTATACCGGTTTGGCATGTTCGGATTCATAAATGAAGAAGATATTAAGGATAAATCGTTCCGCGTAGTCGGTTCGGAGCAGAGTTCGAGCGGCGGCTATGTCCCTCCGGCAAAGTCGGTTCGGTGAAACGATGACTGACAACACCAACAAACGACACTTTACCTCGATAGAGGATCATTTTCTAAGTATGTTGATACCGGTTTGGCATGTTCGGATTCATAAATGAAGAATTTATTAAGGATAAATCGTTTCGCGTAGTCGGTTCGGTGAAACGATGACTGACAACACCGACAAACGACATTTTAACTCGATAGAGGACCATTTTCTAAGTATGTTTATACCGGTTTGGCATGTACGGATTGATAAATGAAGAAGTTATTATGGATAAATCGTTCCGCGTAGTCGGTTCGGTGAAACGATGACTGACAACACCAACAAACGACACTTTATCTCGATAGAGGAACATTTTCTAAGTATGTTTATACCGGTTTGGCATGTTCGGATTCATAAATGAAGAAGTTATTAACGATAAATCGTTCCGCGTAGTCGGTTCGGAGCAGAGTTCGAACAGCGACTAAGTCCCTCCGGCTTAGTCGGTTCGGTGAAACGATGTCTGACAACATCTACAAACGACACTTTACCTCGATAGAGGAACATTTTCTAAGTATGTTTATACCGGCTTGGCATGTTCGGATTCATAAATGAAGAAGTTATTATGGATAAATCGTTCCGCGTAGTCGGTTCGGTGAAACGATGACTGACAACACCAACAAACGACACTTTTACTCGATAAAGGAACATTTTCTAAGTATGCTGATACTGCTTTGGCATGTTCGGATTCATAAATGAAGAATTTATTAAGGATAAATCGTTTCGCGTAGTCGGTTCGGTGAAACGATGACTGACAACACCAACAAACGACATTTTAACTCGATAGAGGAACATTTTCTAAGTATGTTTATACCGGTTTGGCATGTTCGGATTCATAAATGAAGAAGATATTAAGGATAAATCGTTCCGCGTAGTCGGTTCGGAGCAGAGTTCGAGCGGCGGCTATGTCCCTCCGGCAAAGTCGGTTCGGTGAAACGATGACTGACAACACCAACAAACGACACTTTACCTCGATAGAGGATCATTTTCTAAGTATGTTGATACCGGTTTGGCATGTTCGGATTCATAAATGAAGAATTTATTAAGGATAAATCGTTTCGCGTAGTCGGTTCGGTGAAACGATGACTGACAACACCGACAAACGACATTTTAACTCGATAGAGGACCATTTTCTAAGTATGTTTATACCGGTTTGGCATGTACGGATTGATAAATGAAGAAGTTATTATGGATAAATCGTTCCGCGTAGTCGGTTCGGTGAAACGATGACTGACAACACCAACAAACGACACTTTATCTCGATAGAGGAACATTTTCTAAGTATGTTTATACCGGTTTGGCATGTTCGGATTCATAAATGAAGAAGTTATTAACGATAAATCGTTCCGCGTAGTCGGTTCGGAGCAGAGTTCGAACAGCGACTAAGTCCCTCCGGCTTAGTCGGTTCGGTGAAACGATGTCTGACAACATCTACAAACGACACTTTACCTCGATAGAGGAACATTTTCTAAGTATGTTTATACCGGCTTGGCATGTTCGGATTCATAAATGAAGAAGTTATTATGGATAAATCGTTCCGCGTAGTCGGTTCGGTGAAACGATGACTGACAACACCAACAAACGACACTTTTACTCGATAAAGGAACATTTTCTAAGTATGCTGATACTGCTTTGGCATGTTCGGATTCATAAATGAAGAATTTATTAAGGATAAATCGTTTCGCGTAGTCGGTTCGGTGAAACGATGACTGACAACACCAACAAACGACATTTTAACTCGATAGAGGAACATTTTCTAAGTATGTTTATACCGGTTTGGCATGTTCGGATTCATAAACGAAGAAGTTATTATGGATAAATCGTTCCGCGTAGTCGGATCGGTGAAACGATGACTGACAACACCAACAAACGACATTTTTACTCGATAGAGGATCATTTTCTAAGTATGCTGATACCGGTTTGGCATGTTCGGATTCATAAATGAAGAAGTTATTAAGGATAAATCGTTCCGCGTAGTCGGTTCTGAACAGAGTTCGAACGGCGGCTATGACCCTCCGGCATAGTCGGTTCGGTGAAACGATGACTGACAACACCTACAAACGACACTTTATCTCGATAGAGGAACATTTTCTAAGTATGTTCATACCGGTTTGGCATGTTCGGATTCATAAATGAAGAAGTTATTATGGATAAATCGTTCCGCGTAGTCGGATCGGTGAAACGATGATTGACAACACCAACAAACGACATTTTTACTCGATAGAGGATCATTTTCTAAGTATGCTGATACCGGTTTGGCATGTTCGGATTCATAAATGAAGAAGTTATTAAGGATAAATCTTTCCGCGTAGTCGGTTCGGTGAAACGATGACTGACAACACCAACAAACGACATTTTAACTCGATAGAGGAACATTTTCAAAGTATGTTTATACCGGTTTGGCATGTTAGGATTCATAAATGAAGAAGATATTAAGGATAAATCGTTCCGCGTAGTCGGTTCGGTGAAATGATGACTGACAACACCAACAAACGAGATTTTAACTCGATAGAGGAACATTTTCTAAGTATGTTTATACCGGTTTGGCATGTTCGGATTCATAAATGAAGAAGATATTAAGGATAAATCGTTCCGCGTAGTCGGTTCGGAGCAGAGTTCGAGCGGCGGCTATGTCCCTCCGGCAAAGTCGGTTCGGTGAAACGATGACTGACAACACCAACAAACGACACTTTACCTCGATAGAGGATCATTTTCTAAGTATGTTGATACCGGTTTGGCATGTTCGGATTCATAAATGAAGAATTTATTAAGGATAAATCGTTTCGCGTAGTCGGTTCGGTGAAACGATGACTGACAACACCGACAAACGACATTTTAACTCGATAGAGGACCATTTTCTAAGTATGTTTATACCGGTTTGGCATGTACGGATTGATAAATGAAGAAGTTATTATGGATAAATCGTTCCGCGTAGTCGGTTCGGTGAAACGATGACTGACAACACCAACAAACGACACTTTATCTCGATAGAGGAACATTTTCTAAGTATGTTTATACCGGTTTGGCATGTTCGGATTCATAAATGAAGAAGTTATTAACGATAAATCGTTCCGCGTAGTCGGTTCGGAGCAGAGTTCGAACAGCGACTAAGTCCCTCCGGCTTAGTCGGTTCGGTGAAACGATGTCTGACAACATCTACAAACGACACTTTACCTCGATAGAGGAACATTTTCTAAGTATGTTTATACCGGCTTGGCATGTTCGGATTCATAAATGAAGAAGTTATTATGGATAAATCGTTCCGCGTAGTCGGTTCGGTGAAACGATGACTGACAACACCAACAAACGACACTTTTACTCGATAAAGGAACATTTTCTAAGTATGCTGATACTGCTTTGGCATGTTCGGATTCATAAATGAAGAATTTATTAAGGATAAATCGTTTCGCGTAGTCGGTTCGGTGAAACGATGACTGACAACACCAACAAACGACATTTTAACTCGATAGAGGAACATTTTCTAAGTATGTTTATACCGGTTTGGCATGTTCGGATTCATAAACGAAGAAGTTATTATGGATAAATCGTTCCGCGTAGTCGGATCGGTGAAACGATGACTGACAACACCAACAAACGACATTTTTACTCGATAGAGGATCATTTTCTAAGTATGCTGATACCGGTTTGGCATGTTCGGATTCATAAATGAAGAAGTTATTAAGGATAAATCGTTCCGCGTAGTCGGTTCTGAACAGAGTTCGAACGGCGGCTATGACCCTCCGGCATAGTCGGTTCGGTGAAACGATGACTGACAACACCTACAAACGACACTTTACCTCGATAGAGGAACATTTTCTAAGTATGTTCATACCGGTTTGGCATGTTCGGATTCATAAATGAAGAAGTTATTATGGATAAATCGTTCCGCGTAGTCGGATCGGTGAAACGATGACTGACAACACCAACAAACGAGATTTTAACTCGATAGAGGAACATTTTCTAAGTATACTGATACCGGTTTGGCATGTTCGGATTCATAAATGAAGAAGTTATTAAGGATAAATCGTTCCGCGTAGTCGGTTCGGAGCAGAGTTCGAACGGCGTCTATGTCCCTCCGGCAGAGTCGGTTCGGTGAAACGATGACTGACAACACCTACAAACGACATTTTACCTCGATAGAGGAACATTTTCTAAGTATGTTTATACCGGTTTGGCATGTTCCGATTCATAAATGAAGAAGTTATTATGGATAAATCGTTCCGCGTAGTCGGTTCGGTGAAACGATGACTGACAACACCGACAAACGACATTTTAACTCGATAGAGGACCATTTTCTAAGTATGTTTATACCGGTTTGGCATGTACGGATTGATAAATGAAGAAGTTATTATGGATAAATCGTTCCGCGTAGTCGGTTCGGTGAAACGATGACTGACAACACCAACAAACGACACTTTATCTCGATAGAGGAACATTTTCTAAGTATGTTTATACCGGTTTGGCATGTTCGGAATCATAAATGAAGAAGTTATTAACGATAAATCGTTCCGCGTAGTCGGTTCGGAGCAGAGTTCGAACAGCGACTAAGTCCCTCCGGCTTAGTCGGTTCGGTGAAACGATGTCTGACAACATCTACAAACGACACTTTACCTCGATAGAGGAACATTTTCTAAGTATGTTTATACCGGTTTGGCATGTTGGGATTCATAAATGAAGAAGTTATTATGGATAAATCGTTCCGCGTAGTCGGATCGGTGAAACGATGACTGACAACACCAACAAACGACATTTTTACTCGATAGAGGATCATTTTCTAAGTATGCTGATACCGGTTTGGCATGTTCGGATTCATAAATAAAGAAGTTATTAAGGATAAATCGTTCCGCGTAGTCGGTTCGGAGCAGAGTTCGAACGGCGACTAAGTCCCTCCGACATAGTCGGTTCGGTGAAACGATGACTCAAAACACCTACAAACGACACTACCTCGATAGAGGAACATTTTCTAAGTATGTTTATACCGGTTTGGCATGTTCAGATTCATAAATGAAGAAGTTATTATGGATAAATCGTTCCGCGTAGTCGGTTCGGTGAAACGATGACTGACAACACCAACAAATGACATTTTTACTTGATAGTGGAACATTTTCTAAGTATGCTGATACCGGTTTGGCATGTTCGGATTCATAAATGAAGAAGTTATTATGGATAAATCGTTCCGCGTAGTCGGTTCGGTGAAACGATGACTGACAACACCAACAAATGACATTTTTACTTGATAGTGGAACATTTTCTAAGTATGTTTATACCGGTTTGGCATGTTCGGATTCATAAATGAAGATGTTATTATGGATAAATCGTTCCGCGTAGTCGGTTCGGTGAAACGATGACTGACAACACCAACAAACGACATTTTTACTCGATAGAGGAACATTTTCTAAGTATGCTGATACCGGTTTTTCATGTTCGGATTCATAAATGAAGAATTTATTAAGGATAAATCGTTTCGCGTAGTCGGTTCGGTGAAACGATGACTGACAACACCAACAAACGACATTTTAACTCGATAGAGGAACATTTTCTAAGTATGTTTATACCGGTTTGGCATGTTCGGATTCATAAATGAAGAAGTTATTAAGGATAAATCGTTCCGCGTAGTCGGTTCGGAGCAGAGTTCGAACGGCGACTAAGTCCTTCCGGCATAGTCGGTTCGGTGAAACGATGACTCAAAACACCTACAAACGACACTACCTCGATAGAGGAACATTTTCTAAGTATGTTTATACCGGTTTGGCATGTTCGGACTTATAAATGAAGAAGTTATTAAGGATAAATCGTTCCGCCTAGTCGGTTCGGATCAGAGTTCGAACTGGGACTAAGTCCCTCCGGCATAGTCGGTTCGGTGAAACGATGACTGACAACACCTACAAACGACACTTTACCTCGATAGAGGAACATTTTCTAAGTATGGTTATACCGGTTTGGCATGTTCGGATTCATAAATGAAGATGTTATTATGGATAAATCGTTCCGCGTAGTCGGTTCGGTGAAACGATGACTGACAATACCAACAAACGACATTTTTACTCGATAGAGGAACATTTTCTAAGTATGCTGATACCGGTTTTTCATGTTCGGATTCATAAATGAAGAATTTATTAAGGATAAATCGTTTCGCGTAGTCGGTTCGGTGAAATGATGACTGACAACACCAACAAACGACATTTTAACTCGATAGAGGAACATTTTCAAAGTATGTTTATACCGGTTTGGCATGTTAGGTTTCATAAATGAAGAAGATATTAAGGATAAATCGTTCCGCGTAGTCGGTTCGGTGAAACGATGACTCAAAACACCTACAAACGACACTACCTCGATAGAGGAACATTTTCTAAGTATGTTTATACCGGTTTGGCATGTTCGGACTTATAAATGAAGAAGTTATTAAGGATAAATCGTTCCGCGTAGTCGGTTCGGTGAAACGATGACTGACAACACCAACAAACGACACTTTTACTCGATAAAGGAACATTTTCTAAGTATGCTGATACTGCTTTGGCATGTTCGGATTCATAAATGAAGAATTTATTAAGGATAAATCGTTTCGCGTAGTCGGTTCGGTGAAACGATGACTGACAACACCAACAAACGACATTTTAACTCGATAGAGGAACATTTTCTAAGTATGCTGATACCGCTTTGGCATGTTCGGATTCATAAATGAAGAATTTATTAAGGATAAATCGTTTCGCGTAGTCGGTTCGGTGAAACGATGACTGACAACACCAACAAACGACATTTTAACTCGATAGAGGAACGTTTTCTAAGTACGTTTATACCGGTTTGGCATGTTCGGATTCATAAATGAAAAAGTTATTAAGAATAAATCGTTCCGCATAGTCGGTTCGGTGAAACGATGACTGACAACACCAACAAACGACACTTTAACTCGATAGAGGACCTATTTCTAAGTATGTTTATTCCGGTTTGGCATGTTCGGGTTCATAAATGAAGAAGTTATTATGGATAAACCGTTCCGCGTAGTCGGTTCGATGAAACGATGACTGACAACACCAACAAACGACATATTTACTCGATACAGGAACATGTTCTAAGTATGCTGATACCGGTATGGCATGTTCGGATTCATAAATGAAGAATTTATTAAGGATAAATCGTTTCGCGTAGTCGGATCGGTGAAACGATGACTGACAACACCAACAAACGACATTTTTACTCGATACAGGAACATTTTCTAAGTATGCTGATACCGCTTTGGCATGTTCGGATTCATAAATGAAGAATTTATTAAGGATAAATCGTTTCGCGTAGTCGGTTCGGTGAAACGATGACTGACAACACCAACAAACGACATTTTAACTCGATAGAGGAACATTTTCTAAGTATGCTGATACCGGTTTGGCATGTTCGGATTCATAAATGAAGAAGTTATTAAGGATAAATCGTTCCGCGTAGTCGGTTCGGAGCAGAGTTCGAACGGCGACTAAGTCCCTCCGACATAGTCGGTTCGGTGAAACGATGACTCAAAACACCTACAAACGACACTACCTCGATAGAGGAACATTTTCTAAGTATGTTTATACCGGTTTGGCATGTTCAGATTCATAAATGAAGAAGTTATTATGGATAAATCGTTCCGCGTAGTCGGTTCGGTGAAACGATGACTGACAACACCAACAAATGACATTTTTACTTGATAGTGGAACATTTTCTAAGCATGCTGATACCGGTTTGGCATGTTCGGATTCATAAATGAAGAAGTTATTATGGATAAATCGTTCCGCGTAGTCGGTTCGGTGAAACGATGTCTGACAATACCTACAAACGACACATTACCTCGATAGAGGAACATTTTCTAAGTATGTTTATACCGGTTTGGCATGTTCGGATTCATAAATGAAGATGTTATTATGGATAAATCGTTCCGCGTAGTCGGTTCGGTGAAACGATGACTGACAACACCAACAAACGACATTTTTACTCGATAGAGGAACATTTTCTAAGTATGCTGATACCGGTTTTTCATGTTCGGATTCATAAATGAAGAATTTATTAAGGATAAATCGTTTCGCGTAGTCGGTTCGGTGAAACGATGACTGACAACACCAACAAACGACATTTTAACTCGATAGAGGAACATTTTCTAAGTATGTTTATACCGGTTTGGCATGTTCGGATTCATAAATGAAGAAGATATTAAGGATAAATCGTTCCGCGTAGTCGGTTCGGAGCAGAGTTCGAGCGGCGGCTATGTCCCTCCGGCAAAGTCGGTTCGGTGAAACGATGACTGACAACACCAACAAACGACACTTTACCTCGATAGAGGATCATTTTCTAAGTATGTTGATACCGGTTTGGCATGTTCCGATTCATAAATGAAGAATTTATTAAGGATAAATCGTTTCGCGTAGTCGGTTCGGTGAAACGATGACTGACAACACCGACAAACGACATTTTAACTCGATAGAGGACCATTTTCTAAGTATGTTTATACCGGTTTGGCATGTACGGATTGATAAATGAAGAAGTTATTATGGATAAATCGTTCCGCGTAGTCGGTTCGGTGAAACGATGACTGACAACACCAGCAAACGACACTTTATCTCGATAGAGGAACATTTTCTAAGTATGTTTATACCGGTTTGGCATGTTCGGAATCATAAATGAAGAAGTTATTAACGATAAATCGTTCCGCGTAGTCGGTTCGGAGCAGAGTTCGAACAGCGACTAAGTCCCTCCGGCTTAGTCGGTTCGGTGAAACGATGTCTGACAACATCTACAAACGACACTTTACCTCGATAGAGGAACATTTTCTAAGTATGTTTATACCGGTTTGGCATGTTCGGATTCATAAATGAAGAAGTTATTATGGATAAATCGTTCCGCGTAGTCGGTTCGGTGAAACGATGACTGACAACACCAACAAACGACACTTTTACTCGATAAAAGAACATTTTCTAAGTATGCTGATACTGCTTTGGCATGTTCGGATTCATAAATGAAGAATTTATTAAGGATAAATCGTTTCGCGTAGTCGGTTCGGTGAAACGATGACTGACAACACCAACAAACGACATTTTAACTCGATAGAGGAACATTTTCTAAGTATGTTTATACCGGTTTGGCATGTTCGGATTCATAAACGAAGAAGTTATTATGGATAAATCGTTCCGCGTAGTCGGATCGGTGAAACGATGACTGACAACACCAACAAACGACATTTTTACTCGATAGAGGATCATTTTCTAAGTACGCTGATACCGGTTTGGCATGTTCGGATTCATAAATGAAGAAGTTATTAAGGATAAATCGTTCCGCGTAGTCGGTTCTGAACAGAGTTCGAACGGCGGCTATGACCCTCCGGCATAGTCGGTTCGGTGAAACGATGACTGACAACACCAACAAACGACATTTTAACTCGATAGAGGAACATTTTCAAAGTATGTTTATACCGGTTTGGCATGTTCCGATTCATAAATGAAGAAGTTATTATGGATAAATCGTTCCGCGTAGTCGGTTCGGTGAAACGATGACTGACAACACTAACAAACGACATTTTTACTCGATAGAGGATCATTTTCTAAGTATGCTGATACCGGTTTGGCATGTTCGGATTCATAAATGAAGAAGTTATTAAGGATAAATCGTTCCACGTAGTCGGTTCGGAGCAGAGTTCGAACGGCGGCTATGTCCCTCCGGCATAGTCGGTTCGGTGAAACGATGACTGACAACACCAACAAACGACATTTGAACTCGATAGAGGAACGTTTTCTAAGTACGTTTATACCGGTTTGGCATGTTCGGATTCATAAATGAAAAAGTTATTAAGAATAAATCGTTCCGCATAGTCGGTTCGGTGAAACGATGACTGACAACACCAACAAACGACACTTTAACTCGATAGAGGACCTATTTCTAAGTATGTTTATTCCGGTTTGGCATGTTCGGGTTCATAAATGAAGAAGTTATTATGGATAAACCGTTCCGCGTAGTCGGTTCGATGAAACGATGACTGACAACACCAACAAACGACATATTTACTCGATACAGGAACATGTTCTAAGTATGCTGATACCGGTATGGCATGTTCGGATTCATAAATGAAGAATTTATTAAGGATAAATCGTTTCGCGTAGTCGGATCGGTGAAACGATGACTGACAACACCAACAAACGACATTTTTACTCGATACAGGAACATTTTCTAAGTATGCTGATACCGCTTTGGCATGTTCGGATTCATAAATGAAGAATTTATTAAGGATAAATCGTTTCGCGTAGTCGGATCGGTGAAACGATGACTGACAACACCAACAAACGACATTTTTACTCGATACAGGAACATTTTCTAAGTATGCTGATACCGCTTTGGCATGTTCGGATTCATAAATGAAGAATTTATTAAGGATAAATCGTTTCGCGTAGTCGGTTCGGTGAAACGATGACTGACAACACCAACAAACGACATTTTAACTCGATAGAGGAACATTTTCTAAGTATGCTGATACCGGTTTGGCATGTTCGGATTCATAAATGAAGAAGTTATTAAGGATAAATCGTTCCGCGTAGTCGGTTCGGAGCAGAGTTCGAACGGCGACTAAGTCCCTCCGGCTTAGTCGGTTCGGTGAAACGATGTCTGACAACATCTACAAACGACACTTTACCTCGATAGAGGAACATTTTCTAAGTATGTTTATACCGGTTTGGCATGTTCGGATTCATAAATGAAGAAGTTATTATGGATAAATCGTTCCGCGTAGTCGGTTCGGTGAAACGATGACTGACAACACGAACAAACGACACTTTTACTCGATAAAAGAACATTTTCTAAGTATGCTGATACTGCTTTGGCATGTTCGGATTCATAAATGAAGAATTTATTAAGGATAAATCGTTTCGCGTAGTCGGTTCGGTGAAACGATGACTGACAACACCAACAAACGACATTTTAACTCGATAGAGGAACATTTTCTAAGTATGTTTATACCGGTTTGGCATGTTCGGATTCATAAACGAAGAAGTTATTATGGATAAATCGTTCCGCGTAGTCGGATCGGTGAAACGATGACTGACAACACCAACAAACGACATTTTTACTCGATAGAGGATCATTTTCTAAGTATGCTGATACCGGTTTGGCATGTTCGGATTCATAAATGAAGAAGTTATTAAGGATAAATCGTTCCGCGTAGTCGGTTCTGAACAGAGTTCGAACGGCGGCTATGACCCTCCGGCATAGTCGGTTCGGTGAAACGATGACTGACAACACCAACAAACGACATTTTAACTCGATAGATTAACATTTTCAAAGTATGTTTATACCGGTTTGGCATGTTCCGATTCATAAATGAAGAAGTTATTATGGATAAATCGTTCCGCGTAGTCGGTTCGGTGAAACGATGACTGACAACACTAACAAACGACATTTTTACTCGATAGAGGATCATTTTCTAAGTATGCTGATACCGGTTTGGCATGTTCGGATTCATAAATGAAGAAGTTATTAAGGATAAATCGTTCCACGTAGTCGGTTCGGAGCAGAGTTCGAACGGCGGCTATGTCCCTCCGGCATAGTCGGTTCGGTGAAACGATGACTGACAACACGAACAAACGACATTTGAACTCGATAGAGGATCATTTTCTAAGTATGTTTATACCGGTTTGGCATGTTCGGATTCATAAATGAAGAAGTTATTAAGGATAAATCGTTCCGCGTAGTCGGTTCGGAGCAGAGTTCGAACGGCGACTAAGTCCTTCCGGCATAGTCGGTTCGGTGAAACGATGACTCAAAACACCTACAAACGACACTACCTCGATAGAGGAACATTTTCTAAGTATGTTTATACCGGTTTGGCATGTTCGGACTTATAAATGAAGAAGTTATTAAGGATAAATCGTTCCGCCTAGTCGGTTCGGATCAGAGTTCGAACTGGGACTAAGTCCCTCCGGCATAGTCGGTTCGGTGAAACGATGACTGACAACACCTACAAACGACACTTTACCTCGATAGAGGAACATTTTCTAAGTATGGTTATACCGGTTTGGCATGTTCGGATTCATAAATGAAGATGTTATTATGGATAAATCGTTCCGCGTAGTCGGTTCGGTGAAACGATGACTGACAATACCAACAAACGACATTTTTACTCGATAGAGGAACATTTTCTAAGTATGCTGATACCGGTTTTTCATGTTCGGATTCATAAATGAAGAATTTATTAAGGATAAATCGTTTCGCGTAGTCGGTTCTGTGAAATGATGACTGACAACACCAACAAACGACATTTTAACTCGATAGAGGAACATTTTCTAAGTATGTTTATACCGGTTTGGCATGTTCGGATTCATAAATGAAGAAGTTATTATGGATAAATCGTTCCGCGTAGTCGGTTCGGTGAAACGATGACTGACAACACCAACAAACGACACTTCTACTCGATAAAAGAACATTTTCTAAGTATGCTGATACTGCTTTGGCATGTTCGGATTCATAAATGAAGAATTTATTAAGGATAAATCGTTTCGCGTAGTCGGTTCGGTGAAACGATGACTGACAACACCAACAAACGACATTTTAACTCGATAGAGGAACATTTTCTAAGTATGTTTATACCGGTTTGGCATGTTCTGATTCATAAACGAAGAAGTTATTATGGATAAATCGTTCCGCGTAGTCGGATCGGTGAAACGATGACTGACAACACTAACAAACGACATTTTTACTCGATAGAGGATCATTTTCTAAGTATGCTGATACCGGTTTGGCATGTTCGGATTCATAAATGAAGAAGTTATTAAGGATAAATCGTTCCACGTAGTCGGTTCGGAGCAGAGTTCGAACGGCGGCTATGTCCCTCCGGCATAGTCGGTTCGGTGAAACGATGACTGACAACACCAACAAACGACATTTGAACTCGATAGAGGATCATTTTCTAAGTATGTTTATACCGGTTTGGCATGTTCGGATTCATAAATGAAGAAGTTATTAAGGATAAATCGTTCCGCGTAGTCGGTTCGGAGCAGAGTTCGAACGGCGACTAAGTCCTTCCGGCATAGTCGGTTCGGTGAAACGATGACTCAAAACACCTACAAACGACACTACCTCGATAGAGGAACATTTTCTAAGTATGTTTATACCGGTTTGGCATGTTCGGACTTATAAATGAAGAAGTTATTAAGGATAAATCGTTCCGCCTAGTCGGTTCGGATCAGAGTTCGAACTGGGACTAAGTCCCTCCGGCATAGTCGGTTCGGTGAAACGATGACTGACAACACCTACAAACGACACTTTACCTCGATAGAGGAACATTTTCTAAGTATGGTTATACCGGTTTGGCATGTTCGGATTCATAAATGAAGATGTTATTATGGATAAATCGTTCCGCGTAGTCGGTTCGGTGAAACGATGACTGACAATACCAACAAACGACATTTTTACTCGATAGAGGAACATTGTCTAAGTATGCTGATACCGGTTTTTCATGTTCGGATTCATAAATGAAGAATTTATTAAGGATAAATCGTTTCGCGTAGTCGGTTCGGTGAAATGATGACTGACAACACCAACAAACGACATTTTAACTCGATAGAGGAACATTTTCAAAGTATGTTTATACCGGTTTGGCATGTTAGGTTTCATAAATGAAGAAGATATTAAGGATAAATCGTTCCGCGTAGTCGGTTCGGTGAAACGATGACTCAAAACACCTACAAACGACACTACCTCGATAGAGGAACATTTTCTAAGTATGTTTATACCGGTTTGGCATGTTCGGACTTATAAATGAAGAAGTTATTAAGGATAAATCGTTACGCGTAGTCGGTTCGGTGAAACGATGACTGACAACACCTACAAACGACACTTTACCTCGATAGAGGAACATTTTCTAAGTATGTTTATACCGGTTTGGCATGTTCGGATTCATAAATGAAGATGTCATTATGGATAAATCGTTCCGCGTAGTCGGTTCGGTGAAACGATGACTAACAACACCAGCAAACGACACTTTTACTCGATAGAGGAACATTTTCTAAGTATGCTGATACCGCTTTGGCATGTTCGGATTCATAAATGAAGAAGTTATTAAGGATAAATCGTTTCGCGTAGTCGGTTCGGTGAAACGATGACTGACAACACCAACAAACGACATTTTAACTCGATAGAGGAACGTTTTCTAAGTACGTTTATACCGGTTTGGCATGTTCGGATTCATAAATGAAAAAGTTATTAAGAATAAATCGTTCCGCATAGTCGGTTCGGTGAAACGATGACTGACAACACCAACAAACGACACTTTAACTCGATAGAGGACCTATTTCTAAGTATGTTTATTCCGGTTTGGCATGTTCGGGTTCATAAATGAAGAAGTTATTATGGATAAACCGTTCCGCGTAGTCGGTTCGATGAAACGATGACTGACAACACCAACAAACGACATATTTACTGGATACAGGAACATGTTCTAAGTATGCTGATACCGGTATGGCATGTTCGGATTCATAAATGAAGAATTTATTAAGGATAAATCGTTTCGCGTAGTCGGATCGGTGAAACGATGACTGACAACACCAACAAACGACATTTTTACTCGATACAGGAACATTTTCTAAGTATGCTGATACCGCTTTGGCATGTTCGGATTCATAAATGAAGAATTTATTAAGGATAAATCGTTTCGCGTAGTCGGTTCGGTGAAACGATGACTGACAACACCAACAAACGACATTTTAACTCGATAGAGGAACATTTTCTAAGTATGCTGATACCGGTTTGGCATGTTCGGACTTATAAATGAAGAAGTTATTAAGGATAAATCGTTCCGCGTAGTCGGTTCGGATCAGAGTTCGAACGGCGACTAAGTCCCTCCGGCATAGTCGGTTCGGTGAAACGATGACTGACAACATCAACAAACGACATTTTTACTCGATACAGGAACATTTTTTAAGTATGTTTATACCGGTTTGGCATGTTGGGATTCATAAATGAAGAAGTTATTATGGATAAATCGTTCCGCGTAGTCGGATCGGTGAAACGATGACTGACAACACCAACAAACGACATTTTTACTCGATAGAGGATCATTTTCTAAGTATGCTGATACCGGTTTGGCATGTTCGGATTCATAAATAAAGAAGTTATTAAGGATAAATCGTTCCGCGTAGTCGGTTCGGAGCAGAGTTCGAACGGCGACTAAGTCCCTCCGACATAGTCGGTTCGGTGAAACGATGACTCAAAACACCTACAAACGACACTACCTCGATAGAGGAACATTTTCTAAGTATGTTTATACCGGTTTGGCATGTTCGGATTCATAAATGAAGATGTTATTATGGATAAATCGTTCCGCGTAGTCGGTTCGGTGAAACGATGACTGACAACACCAACAAACGACATTTTTACTCGATAGAGGAACATTTTCTAAGTATGCTGATACCGGTTTTTCATGTTCGGATTCATAAATGAAGAATTTATTAAGGATAAATCGTTTCGCGTAGTCGGTTCGGTGAAACGATGACTGACAACACCAACAAACGACATTTTAACTCGATAGAGGAACATTTTCTAAGTATGTTTATACCGGTTTGGCATGTTCGGATTCATAAATGAAGAAGATATTAAGGATAAATCGTTCCGCGTAGTCGGTTCGGAGCAGAGTTCGAGCGGCGGCTATGTCCCTCCGGCAAAGTCGGTTCGGTGAAACGATGACTGACAACACCAACAAACGACACTTTACCTCGATAGAGGATCATTTTCTAAGTATGTTGATACCGGTTTGGCATGTTCGGATTCATAAATGAAGAATTTATTAAGGATAAATCGTTTCGCGTAGTCGGTTCGGTGAAACGATGACTGACAACACCGACAAACGACATTTTAACTCGATAGAGGACCATTTTCTAAGTATGTTTATACCGGTTTGGCATGTACGGATTGATAAATGAAGAAGTTATTATGGATAAATCGTTCCGCGTAGTCGGTTCGGTGAAACGATGACTGACAACACCAACAAACGACACTTTATCTCGATAGAGGAACATTTTCTAAGTATGTTTATACCGGTTTGGCATGTTCGGATTCATAAATGAAGAAGTTATTAACGATAAATCGTTCCGCGTAGTCGGTTCGGAGCAGAGTTCGAACAGCGACTAAGTCCCTCCGGCTTAGTCGGTTCGGTGAAACGATGTCTGACAACATCTACAAACGACACTTTACCTCGATAGAGGAACATTTTCTAAGTATGTTTATACCGGCTTGGCATGTTCGGATTCATAAATGAAGAAGTTATTATGGATAAATCGTTCCGCGTAGTCGGTTCGGTGAAACGATGACTGACAACACCAACAAACGACACTTTTACTCGATAAAGGAACATTTTCTAAGTATGCTGATACTGCTTTGGCATGTTCGGATTCATAAATGAAGAATTTATTAAGGATAAATCGTTTCGCGTAGTCGGTTCGGTGAAACGATGACTGACAACACCAACAAACGACATTTTAACTCGATAGAGGAACATTTTCTAAGTATGTTTATACCGGTTTGGCATGTTCGGATTCATAAACGAAGAAGTTATTATGGATAAATCGTTCCGCGTAGTCGGATCGGTGAAACGATGACTGACAACACCAACAAACGACATTTTTACTCGATAGAGGATCATTTTCTAAGTATGCTGATACCGGTTTGGCATGTTCGGATTCATAAATGAAGAAGTTATTAAGGATAAATCGTTCCGCGTAGTCGGTTCTGAACAGAGTTCGAACGGCGGCTATGACCCTCCGGCATAGTCGGTTCGGTGAAACGATGACTGACAACACCTACAAACGACACTTTACCTCGATAGAGGAACATTTTCTAAGTATGTTCATACCGGTTTGGCATGTTCGGATTCATAAATGAAGAAGTTATTATGGATAAATCGTTCCGCGTAGTCGGATCGGTGAAACGATGACTGACAACACCAACAAACGAGATTTTAACTCGATAGAGGAACATTTTCTAAGTATACTGATACCGGTTTGGCATGTTCGGATTCATAAATGAAGAAGTTATTAAGGATAAATCGTTCCGCGTAGTCGGTTCGGAGCAGAGTTCGAACGGCGGCTATGTCCCTCCGGCAGAGTCGGTTCGGTGAAACGATGACTGACAACACCTACAAACGACATTTTACCTCGATAGAGGACCATTTTCTAAGTATGTTTATACCGGTTTGGCATGTACGGATTGATAAATGAAGAAGTTATTATGGATAAATCGTTCCGCGTAGTCGGTTCGGTGAAACGATGACTGACAACACCAACAAACGACATTTTAACTCGATAGAGGAACATTTTCTAAGTATGTTTATACCGGTTTGGCATGTTCGGATTCATAAACGAAGAAGTTATTATGGATAAATCGTTCCGCGTAGTCGGTTCGGAGCAGAGTTCGAGCGGCGGCTATGTCCCTCCGGCAAAGTCGGTTCGGTGAAACGATGACTGACAACACCAACAAACGACACTTTACCTCGATAGAGGATCATTTTCTAAGTATGTTGATACCGGTTTGGCATGTTCGGATTCATAAATGAAGAATTTATTAAGGATAAATCGTTTCGCGTAGTCGGTTCGGTGAAACGATGACTGACAACACCGACAAACGACATTTTAACTCGATAGAGGACCATTTTCTAAGTATGTTTATACCGGTTTGGCATGTACGGATTGATAAATGAAGAAGTTATTATGGATAAATCGTTCCGCGTAGTCGGTTCGGTGAAACGATGACTGACAACACCAACAAACGACACTTTATCTCGATAGAGGAACATTTTCTAAGTATGTTTATACCGGTTTGGCATGTTCGGATTCATAAATGAAGAAGTTATTAACGATAAATCGTTCCGCGTAGTCGGTTCGGAGCAGAGTTCGAACAGCGACTAAGTCCCTCCGGCTTAGTCGGTTCGGTGAAACGATGTCTGACAACATCTACAAACGACACTTTACCTCGATAGAGGAACATTTTCAAAGTATGTTTATACCGGTTTGGCATGTTAGGATTCATAAATGAAGAAGATATTAAGGATAAATCGTTCCGCGTAGTCGGTTCGGTGAAACGATGACTGACAACACCAACAAACGAGATTTTAACTCGATAGAGGAACATTTTCTAAGTATGCTGATACCGGTTTGGCATGTTCGGATTCATAAATGAAGAAGTTATTAAGGATAAATCGTTCCGCGTAGTCGGTTCGGAGCAGAGTTCGAACGGCGGCTATGTCCCTCCGGCAGAGTCGGTTCGGTGAAACGATGACTGACAACACCTACAAACGACATTTTACCTCGATAGAGGAACATTTTCTAAGTATGTTTATACCGGTTTGGCATGTTCCGATTCATAAATGAAGAAGTTATTATGGATAAATTGTTCCGCGTAGTCGGTTCGGAGCAGAGTTCGAGCGGCGGCTATGTCCCTCCGGCAAAGTCGGTTCGGTGAAACGATGACTGACAACACCAACAAACGACATTTTAACTCGATAGAGGAACATTTTCTAAGTATGTTTATACCGGTTTGGCATGTTCGGATTCATAAACGAAGAAGTTATTATGGATAAATCGTTCCGCGTAGTCGGATCGGTGAAACGATGACTGACAACACCAACAAACGACATTTTTACTCGATAGAGGATCATTTTCTAAGTATGCTGATACCGGTTTGGCATGTTCGGATTCATAAATGAAGAAGTTATTAAGGATAAATCGTTCCGCGTAGTCGGTTCTGAACAGAGTTCGAACGGCGGCTATGACCCTCCGGCATAGTCGGTTCGGTGAAACGATGACTGACAACACCTACAAACGACACTTTACCTCGATAGAGGAACATTTTCTAAGTATGTTCATACCGGTTTGGCATGTTCGGATTCATAAATGAAGAAGTTATTATGGATAAATCGTTCCGCGTAGTCGGATCGGTGAAACGATGACTGACAACACCAACAAACGAGATTTTAACTCGATAGAGGAACATTTTCTAAGTATACTGATACCGGTTTGGCATGTTCGGATTCATAAATGAAGAAGTTATTAAGGATAAATCGTTCCGCGTAGTCGGTTCGGAGCAGAGTTCGAACGGCGTCTATGTCCCTCCGGCAGAGTCGGTTCGGTGAAACGATGACTGACAACACCTACAAACGACATTTTACCTCGATAGGGGAACATTTTCTAAGTATGTTTATACCGGTTTGGCATGTTCCGATTCATAAATGAAGAAGTTATTATGGATAAATCGTTCCGCGTAGTCGGTTCGGTGAAACGATGACTGACAACACCGACAAACGACATTTTAACTCGATAGAGGACCATTTTCTAAGTATGTTTATACCGGTTTGGCATGTACGGATTGATAAATGAAGAAGTTATTATGGATAAATCGTTCCGCGTAGTCGGTTCGGTGAAACGATGACTGACAACACCAACAAACGACACTTTATCTCGATAGAGGAACATTTTCTAAGTATGTTTATACCGGTTTGGCATGTTCGGAATCATAAATGAAGAAGTTATTAACGATAAATCGTTCCGCGTAGTCGGTTCGGAGCAGAGTTCGAACAGCGACTAAGTCCCTCCGGCTTAGTCGGTTCGGTGAAACGATGTCTGACAACATCTACAAACGACACTTTACCTCGATAGAGGAACATTTTCTAAGTATGTTTATACCGGTTTGGCATGTTCGGATTCATAAATGAAGAAGTTATTATGGATAAATCGTTCCGCGTAGTCGGTTCGGTGAAACGATGACTGACAACACCAACAAACGACACTTTTACTCGATAAAGGAACATTTTCTAAGTATGCTGATACTGCTTTGGCATGTTCGGATTCATAAATGAAGAATTTATTAAGGATAAATCGTTTCGCGTAGTCGGTTCGGTGAAACGATGACTGACAACACCAACAAACGACATTTTAACTCGATAGAGGAACATTTTCTAAGTATGTTTATACCGGTTTGGCATGTTCGGATTCATAAACGAAGAAGTTATTAAGGATAAATCGTTCCGCGTAGTCGGTTCTGAACAGAGTTCGAACGGCGGCTATGACCCTCCGGCATAGTCGGTTCGGTGAAACGATGACTGACAACACCTACAAACGACACTTTACCTCGATAGAGGAACATTTTCTAAGTATGTTCATACCGGTTTGGCATGTTCGGATTCATAAATGAAGAAGTTATTATGGATAAATCGTTCCGCGTAGTCGGATCGGTGAAACGATGATTGACAACACCAACAAACGACATTTTTACTCGATAGAGGATCATTTTCTAAGTATGCTGATACCGGTTTGGCATGTTCGGATTCATAAATGAAGAAGTTATTAAGGATAAATCTTTCCGCGTAGTCGGTTCGGTGAAACGATGACTGACAACACCAACAAACGACATTTTAACTCGATAGAGGAACATTTTCAAAGTATGTTTATACCGGTTTGGCATGTTAGGATTCATAAATGAAGAAGATATTAAGGATAAATCGTTCCGCGTAGTCGGTTCGGTGAAACGATGACTGACAACACCAACAAACGAGATTTTAACTCGATAGAGGAACATTTTCTAAGTATGCTGATACCGGTTTGGCATGTTCGGATTCATAAATGAAGAAGTTATTAAGGATAAATCGTTCCGCGTAGTCGGTTCGGAGCAGAGTTCGAACGGCGGCTATGTCCCTCCGGCAGAGTCGGTTCGGTGAAACGATGACTGACAACACCTACAAACGACATTTTACCTCGATAGAGGAACATTTTCTAAGTATGTTTATACCGGTTTGGCATGTTCCGATTCATAAATGAAGAAGTTATTATGGATAAATTGTTCCGCGTAGTCGGTTCGGAGCAGAGTTCGAACGGCGGCTATGGCCCTCCGGCATAGTCGGTTCGGTGAAACGATGACTGACAACACCAACAAACGACATTTTAACTCGATAGAGGAACATTTTCAAAGTATGTTTATACCGGTTTGGCATGTTAGGATTCATAAATGAAGAAGATATTAAGGATAAATCGTTCCGCGTAGTCGGTTCGGTGAAACGATGACTGACAACACCAACAAATGACATTTTTACTCGATAGTGGAACATTTTCTAAGTATGCTAATACCGGTTTGGCATGTTCGGATTCATAAATGAAGAAGTTATTAAGGATAAATCGTTCCGCGTAGTCGTTTCGGAGCAGAGTTCGAACGGCGGCTATGTCCCTCCGGCATAGTCGGTTCGGTGAAACGATGACTGACAACATCAACAAACGACACTTTACCTCAATAGAGGAACATTTTCTAAGTATGCTAATACCGGTTTGGCATGTTCGGATTCATAAATGAAGAAGTTATTATGGATAAATTGTTCCGCGTAGCCGGTTCGGAGCAGAGTTCGAACGGCGGCTATGGCCCTCCGGCATAGTCGGTTCGGTGAAACGATGACTGACAACACGAACAAACGACATTTTAACTCGATAGAGGAACATTTTCTAAGTATGTTTATACCGGTTTGGCATGTTCGGACTTATAAATGAAGAAGTTATTAAGGATAAATCGTTCCGCCTAGTCGGTTCGGAGCAGAGTTCGATCGGCGGCTATGTCCCTCCGGCATAGTCGGTTCGGTGAAACGATGACTGACAACACCTACAAACGACACTTTACCTCGATAGAGGAACATTTTCTAAGTATGTTTATACCGGTTTGGCATGTTCGGATTCATAAATGAAGAAGTTATTAAGGATAAATCGTTCCGCGTAGTCGGTTCGGTGAAATGATGACTGACAACACCAACAAGCGACACTTTAACTCGATGGAGGAACATTTTCTAAGTATGTTTATACCGGTTTGGCATGTTCGGATTCATAAATGAAGAAGTTATTATGGATAAATCGTTCCGCGTAGTCGGATCGGTGAAGCGATGACTGACAACACCAACAAACGACATTTTTACTCGATAGAGGATCATTTTCTAAGTATGCTGATACCGGTTTGGCATGTTCGGATTCATAAATGAAGAAGTTATTAAGGATAAATCGTTCCGCGTAGTCGGTTCGGTGAAACGATGACTGACAACACCAACAAATGACATTTTTACTCGATAGTGGAACATTTTCTAAGTATGCTGATACCGGTTTGGCATGTTCGGATTCATAAATGAAGAAGTTATTATGGATAAATTGTTCCGCGTAGTCGGTTCGGAGCAGAGTTCGAACGGCGGCTATGGCCCTCCGGCATAGTCGGTTCGGTGAAACGATGACTGACAACACGAACAAACGACATTTTAACTCGATAGAGGAACATTTTCTAAGTATGCTGATACCGGTTTGGCCAAGTTCGAATTCATAAATGAAGAAGTTATTAAGGATAAATCGTTCCGCGCAGTCGGTTCGGTGAAACGATGACTGACAACACCAACAAACGACACTTTAACTCGATAGAGGAACATTTTCTAAGTGCGTTTATACCGGCTTGGCATGGTCGGATTCATAAATCAAGAAGTTATTAAGGATAAATCGTTCCGCGTAGTCGGTTCGGTGAAACGATGACTGACAACACCAACAAATGACATTTTTACTCGATAGTGGAACATTTTCTAAGTATGCTAATACCGGTTTGGCATGTTCGGATTCATAAATGAAGAAGTTATTAAGGATAAATCGTTCCGCGTAGTCGTTTCGGAGCAGAGTTCGAACGGCGGCTATGTCCCTCCGGCATAGTCGGTTCGGTGAAACGATGACTGACAACATCAACAAACGACACTTTACCTCAATAGAGGAACATTTTCTAAGTATGCTAATACCGGTTTGGCATGTTCGGATTCATAAATGAAGAAGTTATTATGGATAAATTGTTCCGCGTAGTCGGTTCGGAGCAGAGTTCGAACGGCGGCTATGGCCCTCCGGCATAGTCGGTTCGGTGAAACGATGACTGACAACACGAACAAACGACATTTTAACTCGATAGAGGAACATTTTCTAAGTATGTTTATACCGGTTTGGCATGTTCGGACTTATAAATGAAGAAGTTATTAAGGATAAATCGTTCCGCCTAGTCGGTTCGGAGCAGAGTTCGATCGGCGGCTATGTCCCTCCGGCATAGTCGGTTCGGTGAAACGATGACTGACAACACCTACAAACGACACTTTACCTCGATAGAGGAACATTTTCTAAGTATGTTTATACCGGTTTGGCATGTTCGGATTCATAAATGAAGAAGTTATTAAGGATAAATCGTTCCGCGTAGTCGGTTCGGTGAAACGATGACTGACAACACCAACAAATGACATTTTTACTCGATAGTGGAACATTTTCTAAGTATGCTGATACCGGTTTGGCATGTTCGGATTCATAAATGAAGAAGTTATTATGGATAAATCGTTCCGCGTAGTCGGTTCGGAGCAGAGTTCGAACGGCGGCTATGTCCCTCCGGCATAGTCGGGTCGGTGAAACGATGACTGACAACACGAACAAACGACATTTTAACTCGATAGAGGAACATTTTCTAAGTATGCTGATACCGGTTTGGCCAAGTTCGAATTCATAAATGAAGAAGTTATTAAGGATAAATCGTTCCGCGCAGTCGGTTCGGTGAAACGATGACTGACAACACCAACAAACGACACTTTAACTCGATAGAGGAACATTTTCTAAGTACGTTTATACCGGCTTGGCATGGTCGGATTCATAAATCAAGAAGTTATTAAGGATAAATCGTTCCGCGTAGTCGGTTCGGTGAAACGATGACTGACAACACCAACAAATGACATTTTTACTCGATAGTGGAACATTTTCTAAGTATGCTAATACCGGTTTGGCATGTTCGGATTCATAAATGAAGAAGTTATTAAGGATAAATCGTTCCGCGTAGTCGGTTCGGTGAAATGATGACTAACAACACCAACAAGCGACACTTTAACTCGATGGAGGAACATTTTCTAAGTATGTTTATACCGGTTTGGCATGTTCGGATTCATAAATGAAGAAGTTATTATGGATAAATCGTTCCGCGTAGTCGGATCGGTGAAGCGATGACTGACAACACCAACAAACGACATTTTTACTCGATAGAGGATCATTTTCTAAGTATGCTGATACCGGTTTGGCATGTTCGGATTCATAAATGAAGAAGTTATTAAGGATAAATCGTTCCGCGTAGTCGGTTCGGTGAAACGATGACTGACAACACGAACAAACGACATTTTAACTCGATAGAGGAACATTTTCTAAGTATGCTGATACCGGTTTGGCCAAGTTCGAATTCATAAATGAAGTAGTTATTAAGGATAAATCGTTCCGCGCAGTCGGTTCGGTGAAACGATGACTGACAACACCAACAAACGACACTTTAACTCGATAGAGGAACATTTTCTAAGTACGTTTATACCGGCTTGGCATGGTCGGATTCATAAATCAAGAAGTTATTAAGGATAAATCGTTCCGCGTAGTCGGTTCGGTGAAACGATGACTGACAACACCAACAAATGACATTTTTACTCGATAGTGGAACATTTTCTAAGTATGCTAATACCGGTTTGGCATGTTCGGATTCATAAATGAAGAAGTTATTAAGGATAAATCGTTCCGCGTAGTCGTTTCGGAGCAGAGTTCGAACGGCGGCTATGTCCCTCCGGCATAGTCGGTTCGGTGAAACGATGACTGACAACATCAACAAACGACACTTTACCTCAATAGAGGAACATTTTCTAAGTATGTTTATACCGGTTTGGCATGTTCGGACTTATAAATGAAGAAGTTATTAAGGATAAATCGTTCCGCCTAATCGGTTCGGAGCAGAGTTCGATCGGCGGCTATGTCCCTCCGGCATAGTCGGTTCGGTGAAACGATGACTGACAACACCTACAAACGACACTTTACCTCGATAGAGGAACATTTTCTAAGTATGTTTATACCGGTTTGGCATGTTCGGATTCATAAATGAAGAAGTTATTAAGGATAAATCGTTCCGCGTAGTCGGTTCGGTGAAATGATGACTGACAACACCAACAAGCGACACTTTAACTCGATGGAGGAACATTTTCTAAGTATGTTTATACCGGTTTGGCATGTTCGGATTCATAAATGAAGAAGTTATTATGGATAAATCGTTCCGCGTAGTCGGATCGGTGAAGCGATGACTGACAACACCAACAAACGACATTTTTACTCGATAGAGGATCATTTTCTAAGTATGCTGATACCGGTTTGGCATGTTCGGATTCATAAATGAAGAAGTTATTAAGGATAAATCGTTCCGCGTAGTCGGTTCGGTGAAACGATGACTGACAACACCAACAAATGACATTTTTACTCGATAGTGGAACATTTTCTAAGTATGCTGATACCGGTTTGGCATGTTCGGATTCATAAATGAAGAAGTTATTATGGATAAATCGTTCCGCGTAGTCGGTTCGGAGCAGAGTTCGAACGGCGGCTATGTCCCTCCGGCATAGTCGGGTCGGTGAAACGATGACTGGCAACACGAACAAACGACATTTTAACTCGATAGAGGAACATTTTCTAAGTATGCTGATACCGGTTTGGCCAAGTTCGAATTCATAAATGAAGAAGTTATTAAGGATAAATCGTTCCGCGCAGTCGGTTCGGTGAAACGATGACTGACAACACCAACAAACGACACTTTAACTCGATAGAGGAACATTTTCTAAGTACGTTTATACCGGCTTGGCATGGTCGGATTCATAAATCAAGAAGTTATTAAGGATAAATCGTTCCGCGTAGTCGGTTCGGTGAAACGATGACTGACAACACCAACAAATGACATTTTTACTCGATAGTGGAACATTTTCTAAGTATGCTAATACCGGTTTGGCATGTTCGGATTCATAAATGAAGAAGTTATTAAGGATAAATCGTTCCGCGTAGTCGTTTCGGAGCAGAGTTCGAACGGCGGCTATGTCCCTCCGGCATAGTCGGTTCGGTGAAACGATGACTGACAACATCAACAAACGACACTTTACCTCAATAGAGGAACATTTTCTAAGTATGCTAATACCGGTTTGGCATGTTCGGATTCATAAATGAAGAAGTTATTATGGATAAATTGTTCCGCGTAGTCGGTTCGGAGCAGAGTTCGAACGGCGGCTATGGCCCTCCGGCATAGTCGGTTCGGTGAAACGATGACTGACAACACGAACAAACGACATTTTAACTCGATAGAGGAACATTTTCTAAGTATGTTTATACCGGTTTGGCATGTTCGGACTTATAAATGAAGAAGTTATTAAGGATAAATCGTTCCGCCTAGTCGGTTCGGAGCAGAGTTCGATCGGCGGCTATGTCCCTCCGGCATAGTCGGTTCGGTGAAACGATGACTGACAACACCTACAAACGACACTTTACCTCGATAGAGGAACATTTTCTAAGTATGTTTATACCGGTTTGGCATGTTCGGATTCATAAATGAAGAAGTTATTAAGGATAAATCGTTCCGCGTAGTCGGTTCGGTGAAATGATGACTGACAACACCAACAAGCGACACTTTAACTCGATGGAGGAACATTTTCTAAGTATGTTTATACCGGTTTGGCATGTTCGGATTCATAAATGAAGAAGTTATTATGGATAAATCGTTCCGCGTAGTCGGATCGGTGAAGCGATGACTGACAACACCAACAAACGACATTTTTACTCGATAGAGGATCATTTTCTAAGTATGCTGATACCGGTTTGGCATGTTCGGATTCATAAATGAAGAAGTTATTAAGGATAAATCGTTCCGCGTAGTCGGTTCGGTGAAACGATGACTGACAACACCAACAAATGACATTTTTACTCGATAGTGGAACATTTTCTAAGTATGCTGATACCGGTTTGGCATGTTCGGATTCATAAATGCAGAAGTTATTATGGATAAATCGTTCCGCGTAGTCGGTTCGGAGCAGAGTTCGAACGGCGGCTATGTCCCTCCGGCATAGTCGGGTCGGTGAAACGATGACTGACAACACGAACAAACGACATTTTAACTCGATAGAGGAACATTTTCTAAGTATGCTGATACCGGTTTGGCCAAGTTCGAATTCATAAATGAAGAAGTTATTAAGGATAAATCGTTCCGCGCAGTCGGTTCGGTGAAACGATGACTGACAACACCAACAAACGACACTTTAACTCGATAGAGGAACATTTTCTAAGTACGTTTATACCGGCTTGGCATGGTCGGATTCATAAATCAAGAAGTTATTAAGGATAAATCGTTCCGCGTAGTCGGTTCGGTGAAACGATGACTGACAACACCAACAAATGACATTTTTACTCGATAGTGGAACATTTTCTAAGTATGCTAATACCGGTTTGGCATGTTCGGATTCATAAATGAAGAAGTTATTAAGGATAAATCGTTCCGCGTAGTCGTTTCGGAGCAGAGTTCGAACGGCGGCTATGTCCCTCCGGCATAGTCGGTTCGGTGAAACGATGACTGACAACATCAACAAACGACACTTTACCTCAATAGAGGAACATTTTCTAAGTATGCTAATACCGGTTTGGCATGTTCGGATTCATAAATGAAGAAGTTATTATGGATAAATCGTTCCGCGTAGTCGGATCGGTGAAACGATGACTGACAACACCAACAAATGACATTTTTACTCGATAGTGGAACATTTTCTAAGTATGCTGATACCGGTTTGGCATGTTCAGATTCATAAATGAAGAAGTTATTAAGGATAAATCGTTCCGCGTAGTCGGTTCGGTGAAACGATGACTGACAACACCAACAAATGACATTTTTACTCGATAGTGGAACATTTTCTAAGTATGCTGATACCGGTTTGGCATGTTCGGATTCATAAATGAAGAAGTTATTATGGATAAATCGTTCCGCGTAGTCGGATCGGTGAAACGATGACTGACAACACCAACAAACGACACTTTACCTCAATAGAGGAACATTTTCTAAGTATGCTAATACCGGTTTGGCATGTTCGGATTCACAAATGAAGAAGTTATTAAGGATAAATCGTTCCGCGTAGTCGGATCGGTGAAACGATGACTGACAACAACAACAAACGACACTTTAACACGATAGAGGAACATATTCTAAGTATGTTTATACCGGTTTGGCATGGTCGGATTCATAAATAAAGAAGTTATTAAGGATAAATCGTTCCGCGTAGTCGGTTCGGTGAAACGATGACTGACAACACCAACAAGCGACACTTTAACTCGATAGAGGAACATTTTCTAAGTATGTTTATACCGGTTTGGCATGGTCGGATTCATAAATGAAGAAGTTATTATGGATAAATTGTTCCGCGTAGTCGGTTCGGAGCAGAGTTCGAACGGCGGCTATGTCCCTCCGGCATAGTCGGTTCGGTGAAAAGATGACTGACAACACCTACAAACGACACTTTACCTCGATAGAGGAACATTTTCTAAGTATGTTTATACCGGTTTGGCATGTTCGGATTCATAAATGAAGAAGTTATTAAGGATAAATCGTTCCGCGTAGTCGTTTCGGAGCAGAGTTCGAACGGCGGCTATGTCCCTCCGGCATAGTCGGTTCGGTGAAACGATGACTGACAACACCTACAAACGACACTTTACCTCGATAGAGGAACATTTTCTAAGTATGTTTATACCGGTTTGGCATGTTCGGATTCATAAATGAAGAAGTTATTAAGGATAAATCGTTCCGCGTAGTCGGTTCGGTGAAATGATGACTGACAACACCAACAAGCGACACTTTAACTCGATAGAGGAACATTTTCTAAGTATGTTTATACCGGTTTGGCATGTTCGGATTCATAAATGAAGAAGTTATTATGGATAAATCGTTCCGCGTAGTCGGCACGCAGCAGAGTTCGAACGGCGGCTATGTCCCTCCGGCATAGTCGGTTCGGTGAAACGATGACTGACAACACCAACAAACGACACTTTAACTCGATAGAGGAACATTTTCTAAGTATGCTAATACCGGTTTGGCATGTTCGGATTCACAAATGAAGAAGTTATTAAGGATAAATCGTTCCGCGTAGTCGGATCGGTGAAACGATGACTGACAACACCAACAAACGACACTTTAACACGATAGAGGAACATTTTCTAAGTATGTTTATACCGGTTTGGCATGGTCGGATTCATAAATAAAGAAGTTATTAAGGATAAATCGTTCCGCGTAGTCGGTTCGGTGAAACGATGACTGACAACACCAACAAACGACACTTTAACTCGATAGAGGAACATTTTCTAAGTATGTTTATACCGGTTTGGCATGTTCGGATTCATAAATGAAGAAGTTATTATGGATAAATCGTTCCGCGTAGTCGGTTCGGAGCAGAGTTCGAACGGCGGCTATGTCCCTCCGGCATAGTCGGTTCGGTGAAACGATGACTGACAACACCAACAAACGACACTTTAACTCGATAGAGGAACATTTTCTAAGTATGCTAATACCGGTTTGGCATGTTCGGATTCACAAATGAAGAAGTTATTAAGGATAAATCGTTCCGCGTAGTCGGATCGGTGAAACGATGACTGACAACACCAACAAACGACACTTTAACACGATAGAGGAACATTTTCTAAGTATGTTTATACAGGTTTGGCATGGTCGGATTCATAAATAAAGAAGTTATTAAGGATAAATCGTTCCGCGTAGTCGGTTCGGTGAAACGATGACTGACAACACCAACAAACGACACTTTAACTCGATAGAGGAACATTTTCTAAGTATGTTTATACCGGTTTGGCATGGTCGGATTCATAAATGAAGAAGTTATTAAGGATAAATCGTGCCGCGTAGTCGGTTCGGAGCAGAGTTCGAACGGCGGCTATGTCCCTCCGGCATAGTCGGTTCGGTGAAACGATGACTGACAACACCTACAAACGACACTTTACCTCGATAGAGGAACAATTTCTAAGTATGCTTATACCGGTTTGGCATGTTCGCATTCATAAATGAAGAAGTTATTGAGGATAAATCGTTCCGCGTATTCGGTTCGGTGAAACGATGACTGACAACACCAACAAACGACACTTTACCTCGATAGAGGAACATTTTCTAAGTATGTTTATACCGGTTTGGCTTGTTCGAAATTCATAAATGAAGAAGTTATTAAGGATAAATCGTTCCGCGTAATCGGTTCGGAGCAGAGTTCGAACGGCGACTAAGTCCCTCCGGCATAGTCGGTTCGGTGAAACGATGACTGACAACACCTACAAACGACACTTTAACTAGATAGTGGAACGTTTTCTAAGTATGTTTATACCGGTTTGGCATGTTCGGATTCATAAATGAAGAAGTTATTAAGGATAAATCGTTCCGCGTAGTCGGTTCGCTGGAACTATGACTGACAACACCGACAAACGACATTTTAACTCGATCGAGGAACATTTTCTAAGTATGCTGATACCGGTTTGGCCAAGTTCGGATTCATAAATGAAGAAGTTATTAAGGATAAAGCGTTCCGCGTAGTCGGTTCGGTGAAACGATGACTGACAACACCAACAAACGACACTTTACCTCGATAGAGGAACATTTTCTAAGTATGTTTATACCGGTTTGGCTTGTTCGAAATTCATAAATGAAGAAGTTATTAAGGATAAATCGTTCCGCGTAATCGGTTCGGAGCAGAGTTCGAACGGCGACTAAGTCCCTCCGGCATAGTCGGTTCGGTGAAACGATGACTGACAACACCTACAAACGACACTTTAACTAGATAGTGGAACGTTTTCTAAGTATGTTTATACCGGTTTGGCATGTTCGGATTAATAAATGAAGAAGTTATTAAGGATAAATCTTTCCGCGTAGTCGGTTCGCTGAAACGATGACTGATAACACTGACAAACGACATTTTAACTCGATAGAGGAACATTTTCTAAGTATGTTTATACCGGTTTGGCTTGATCGGATTCATAAATGAAGAAGTTATTATGGATTAATCGTTCCGCGTAGTCGGTTCGGAGCAGAGTTCGAACGGCGACTAAGTTCCTCCGGCATAGTCGGTTCGGTGAAACGATGACTGACAACACCAACAAACGACATTTTAACTGTATCGAGGAACATTTTCTAAGTATGTTTATACCGGTTTGGCTTGATCGGATTCATAAATGAAGAAGTTATTAAGGATAAATCGTTCCGCGTAGTCGGTTCGCTGGAACGATGACTGACAACACCGACAAACGACATTTTAACTCGATCGAGGAACATTTTCTAAGCATGTTTATACCAGCTTGGCATGATCGGATTCATAAATGAAGAAGTTATTAAGGGTAAATCGTTCCAAGTAGTCGGTTCGGAGCAGAGTTCGAACGGCGACTAAGTCCCTCCGGCATAGTCGGTTCGGTGAAACGATGACTGACAACACCTACAAACGACACTTTAACTAGATAGTGGAACATTTTCTAAGTATGTTTATACCGGTTTGGCATGTTCGGATTAATAAATGAAGAAGTTATTAAGGATAAATCGTTCCGCGTAGTCGGTTCGCTGGAACGATGACTGACAACACCTACAAACGACACTTCAACTCGATAGAGGAACATTTTCTTAGTATGTTTATACCGGTTTGGCATGTTCGGATTCATAAATGAAGAACTTATTATGGATAAATCGTTCCGCGAAGTCGGTTCGGAGCGGAGTTCGAACGGCGACTAGGTCCCTCCGGCATAGTCTTTTCGGTGAAACGATGACTGACAACACCAACAAACGACACTTTTACACGATAGAGGAACGTTTTCTAAGTATGCTTATACTGGTTAGGCATGTTCGGATTCATACGCTTCGAAATTATTAAAGATTTATCTCTCCGCTCAGTCGGTTCGGTGAAGTTTCTTCGGTCGACTTTTGCTTTCTATTTCACTCTAAGTCCCCTTCGGTTCTTTCGGATCGATGAAACGATCGCTGACAACAACTATAAACGATGTTTTTACTCGATAGAAGAGCGTTTTTCAAGCACTTTTACGCCGGTTTGGCGCGTTATGATATATACAGGTAGAAATAATTAAATATTTATCGGTAGTTCAAGTTCTGGCAGCGTATTGATTTTCATATCTCTGGCGTAAATACAAGTTCTGGAAGCGTATTGCTTTTCGTATCTCGCGTAAACACATGTTCTGGCAGCGTATTGCTTTTTTGCTTTCGTAACAAATTGCGAAGAGAGAGTTTTCATATCAAGCGGAATGTATGGCGTGTTTGGTACACACACGATATTCATTTTCGTTTGTTCTTTCTCTTCTCTCCTTCTTTTTTTCGCTTCCTCTCTCTCACACTCCTTCTTTCTTTCTTTCTTTCTGTATACTTTTTCTTTGGGGTCCTCGCCTAACCGACTAGACGAATCCCCAAGCATAGGGCTGAGTCTCAACAGAACGCAGCGTTGTAACTGCTCTACCGAGTACAACACCCCGCCAGGTACCTAAGTCGTCTACAGACGATTCCGCGTCTCGACGTCGAACTTGGAGTACCCATGATCGACCGTTAGAGCGCCGCGGTCGTCGTGCGGTGAGATCCCGACGACGAATCCGATGACGCCCATACGGCAAACTGGGGCCCGTGCGATGAACGATCCGAGGACCATCCACCTAGTAGTATCACATTGTTTTGAGCCTTTCGACCCACACGAGACTCCTAGAAATATCGTTGCCAACTTTGTCTAGAAAGGATACGGCCTTAGAGGCGTTCAGGCATAATCCCACTGATGGTAGCTTCGCACCACCGGCCGCTCGACCGAGTGCGTGAACCAAATGTCCGAACCTGCGGTTCCTCTCGCACTGAGCAAGATTACTATCGCAACGACACAGTCATCAGTAGGGTAAAACTAACCTGTCTCACGACGGTCTAAACCCAGCTCACGTTCCCTGTTGGCGGGTGAACAATCCGACGCTTGGCGAATTCTGCTTCGCAATGATAGGAAGAGCCGATATCGAAGGATCAAAAAGCGACGTCGCTATGAACGCTTGACCGCCACAAGCCAGTTATCCCTGTGGTAACTTTTCTGACACCTCTTGCTGAAAACTCTTCAAACCGAAAGGATCGATAGGCCGTGGTTTCGCAGTCTCTATGCGTACTGAACATCGAGATCAAGCCAGCTTTTGCCCTTTTACTGTACGCGAGGTTTCTGTCCTCGCTGAGCTGGCCTTAGGACACCTGCGTTATTCTTTGACAGATGTACCGCCTCAGTCAAACTCCCCGCCTGGCAGTGTCCTCGAATCGGATCACGCGGGAGTTATTATTGGCGATCGGCCCGCAGGCTTTCAACGCCACTCTTTTACGCTTGGTTCCAGAATTCCGTGACAACCGGGTCGAAACCACGGTGCACGCGTTCCGCCTTACCGAGTAAGTAATGAAACTATGAAAGTAGTGGTGTTTCTTATGCTACACCTCTCATGTCTCCTTATAGTGCCAGACTAGAGTCAAGCTCAACAGGGTCTTCTTTCCCCGCTAATTTTTCCAAGCCCGTTCCCTTGGCAGTGGTTTCGCTAGAAAGTAGATAGGGACAGACTAGTGTGAATCCGGCCCACCGAGGCAGGTCGCGGATATGCCACCTCACCCTTTAGGGTATATGCTAAGTACTTCCCATCTACCCCCAACTACGCCACTAACCAAAGAGGACCCGGTCCAACCAGACGAGGTGTAGACATCACTTGACTCCATTGCGGCCTAAGGAATTTTATTCTTGGCTTAAATAATTCCATTGATGTATAGAAGGACCCTCAACAGAGCGGAGAAAGCCGTTTAAAGAACCCAACAGTACGCGGTACTCAGAAATCGGAGCGCCCGCCCGAAAAACGAGCGCGCACCCATCCTTCCTCGGACCGAGCCCCCAGTAGCTTTACTTCGGTGATCGGACGAGAACCGGTAGTACCTACGGGGCTACACCGTTGGGTTGTAGATAGGGACAGATTTATTTATTCTGTGTCCGGCCCTGTGTAACAGGGCGCGAACGTGTTACCTCACCCAGACCGGGTATACACTACGAGCACCCCTTTTCTAGACCCCGAGTTCACTACCCCTAAGAGTCCATCCCAAATTGGCATAACACCGGTCCACATCTCGGTGGGGCTTTTAATGCCACCCTTAGTACCTGTGATAGCGAGAATGAACCTCAAGCAACGTTAGACAGGTCACCGCCGAGGGCGTGGCTCCGAAGGGCGGGTTTCCTCTACAACACATCATTACTGTCGGTGGCATCTGTTACTCAGAAAACTGAGATTGGGTAGCTCCGTAGCGAACAGTTTTAAGGGTAAAAGTCGTGTTGTCTGCGATCACGGACTCATCTCGGATACTAGAATGACTGGGTCCATCTGCAGCCATGGCGTCTGTTACCCAGAGTTCTGGGATTGGGTAGTTACATGGACAGCTTTTTAGGGGAAGCGGTGCGTGGTCTCCTGGAACTCGTCTCGGATACTAGGTCAAGCCCGACACCTCAAACGACGGCCCAGTCACGCAAACCCTGGGAGTCGAGCCGAGATGGCGCCCAATACGCTCGTCTCAGCTCTCCCACACGTTTCTACCACAAGCGGTTTTGTTTTACCCAGATTCCTGGGATCACGCAACACCATGCGAAGTGGTTTTATGGCCCGGGCAGTGTGGTCTTATCCCGGGCCCCTGTAGTTAGGGACAGATTTATTGTAAACCCGGCCCTGCAGAACAGGGCGCGGATGTGCTACCTCGCCCGTGAGGGCATACGCAAAATAAACTTCCCTCTACTTCCGCTAGCCACCGCCGAGGAAACGGTGTCGGAAATATCTAGGGCGTCGCAGGGCCGTTACTGCGAGCGAATCCTTTGGTCACGGTACCGACCGGAGTCGGTATTCGCGTCCACGGGGACCACGGGGAGGCGGATTCGCTGCGTACACGCTGGTACGCACGCCAAGACCCTGTTTGGGCGACGGGAGATGAGGATGGAAGAGAGGGTAAGGGTGAGATAGGTGTTTTCATTCCTCTCATTCGCACTATCGCTCGATACATTCATTCCTCTTTCACACTTTAACTATTTATATATACGGTGATTTCTAAAACATAAAAGCTCTATTAATTAGTGTTTGAATCGCTCGCTATCTCCTGCATTTGCAGGAGCTCGTCTACCATGATTCCCTTCATCCAGAGTGTTTCGCGGCAGAATTTATCAAAGACTTCGAAGGCCTCTGGGGACGACACAAATCGGTGTGCCGCCTCCTGCCATCTCCATTCTTCGGGGGAGAAGTTATCGCGGAGTACTACTCTCTGCGGTTCGAAAAGCGGACATTCGAGAAGAAAGTGGCTCACTGTGTCCGCCTCAGCACCACACACACAGTTCTCGCCATCAGCAATTCCGTACGTCTTAAGACGTGACATGAATTTGCCGTGGCCTGTGAGAGCCTGCGTGCAGTAGTGATTTGGCTTCATCCACCGTGCGGCCATTCTCTCCTGAATGTTATTGAAGAAGGCATGGGTTGTGCGGCCCTTGTGGGAAGTAGTCCACTCGGTTTGCCACACGTTGTACACCTCTTCTCTTATGCGGTCCTTTGGCCGCTCTTCTGTCGCAGAGATTACGGTATTACCGAGCCTGGCGTCTCTTCCTCTACGAAGACTGTAGAGGGCCCTATACTGCTGTAAGACAAGATCGACAGGGACCGCACCGGCCACCACGCACAAGCCTTCCCACGATGACATGCGGTAAGCCGCAGTCAACGAGATCAGGACTCGCCGCTGTGCGGACCGGAGCACACTCAGGTCTCTCTCCGTGCAGAGATCGGCCCATCCCGAGGCAGCGTAGGCCACCACCGGAACGAACACCCCCTGTAAATCACAGAGAGAGCGCCGAAGCGAAGTCCCCATTTGCATCTCGCCAATCTACCTATTTTCTGGAAAAGCGACCCGACCTTGTCGCTCAGGTATTGACAATGGGTGTGAACACCCATGCCACTATCTATGTGGACGCCGAGGTACCTAACCGATTTCTTGAATTTAATGCCCGTGTTCCCTATTCGGATGGTTGGTGGTCTTTTTGCTAAATCCGCTTTGCTCAGCCGCTCCTGAGCACAATTGCCTCAGTTTTGCGAACTGAGATCTCCAGTTTGGCCTTGCTGCACCAATCTAAGATATGATTAACGATTCGTTGTCCCTTTTCCCCGATCTCGCGTCTACTGTCACCGCTCACGACGACCTGAAAATCGTCCGCGTAGGCGACGTAGCATTCACCGAATTCTCTTTCTACTGATCGCAGAAGATCATCAAATTGGACGTTCCAGAAGTCGGGGCCGAGGACAGCGCCTTGTGGGCACCCCCTCGTCGGCTGCTTGCAAACCTCCGTTGTCCCTATCGTTAATTTAACCCGTCTGTCTTTGAAATAATTTGAAATTACCTCAAAGACATTGCGCAGGCAATCCCTCGATTTTAGACTCTGTAGAATCAGGGGCCACCAGACGTTATCGAACGCTCCTGAAATGTCAAAAAGTAATGCAACCACGTAGCGATGCTCAGAAGCATCCACCATGCGGCGCATTTCAACTATTGCATCTTCCGTCGACTTCCCGGAACGATACCCGTATTGTCGATCGGAGATTTTTCCTGGCGCCGTTGCCGTCTGTCTGAGTCTAGTCTTGACGAGTTTTTCAAAAAGTTTTCCTATGACGGAGAGGAGACAGATCGGTCTGTAAGATTTTGGATCCTTCTCATCCTTCCCTTCACCTTTCAGGAATACTCTGAGGGAGCCTTCCTTCCAGGTAGAGGGAAAGACGCCCCACTGAAGACATCCATTGAAAAGCCGTACCAATTGATCGGGGATTACTTTAGCTGCGGCCTTCAGCGCTCGAACCTCAACGAGATCCGGCCCTGGTGCCTTGTTGTACTTGAAAGTTTTTACGGCCACTGCGATTTCCGGTTCCGTGAAAGGATCGGCATCTGCAGTGTCCGGCGCGAAGCGTGCACTTTCCCTAATGACACGCTGTTTCGGCGTGTCGTCTTCCTCCCGATCGTTTGGAATGTGCGCGTCCAAAAGCAAGCTGGCAGTTTCTTCTAAGTCCATCGTTGTCTCATTATCGCGCCGGAGAGTGCTGAGCACTCTCTCAACTCGGAGCTTCTGTGCTTGGAGTTTATAAACGATACCCCAAGGCTTCGAGTTGCCGTTCGACGTCACATACTTTTGCCAGCTTTTGAGCTTTGTCTTCTTTACCTTCTTGCTGTATTCCCGCAACGAAGTACGGTATTCCAGCTTTTTCCGAAGGCGAGTCGACTCGTCTCTTTCCTTTTGGTACTCGCTTCGTTTTCGGTAAGCGGCTTTTTTGAGCTTAGTGAGCTCTCGTGTCCACCACGGGTTGGACTTTCGAAAAGCGCGTTTTCTTGGCATCGACGCGGTGCAGGTGTCAATTATGACTCCTGTGAGCGTCTCTGCCATTCTCTCTACATCCTCTGCGGTGTCAAGCTGAAAATCTTGTAGCCTCGATCTAGAAAGATCGACCAGGCATTCAGCGTATCGCTCCCAGTCTGCTCGACAGATGTCGAAACGACTGTTCGCGGTACGCTGCTCCGACGCTACCGTTTTCGGAATTTTCAACCCGATGTCCACAGAGTTGTGATCGCTGCTGGTCCAATCGCTCCTAACTTTCCAGCTCCTGATGAATCGGAACATGGAGAACGACGCCAGGGTTACATCGATGAATGATGAACCCCTTGTCGACCAATAGGTTGGCGGCTGTGCAACATCGTTCACTATTTCCATGCCGAACGTCCTGATGAGCCCCCCGAATAGGGCGCCTGTATCATCCGTGCTCCGGGGGCCCCAGAGCGACGACCTGGCTTTGGCATCCAGCGACACTAAAAGTCTCTTACCCCTCAGTGAGCAGAACACCGTCTCGAGGTGTCTGAGGTGCAATTCGATCTCGTCACTGTACTGAAAGTAGCATGATACGGCGTAGAACGAAAAGCCAGGCGCTAGTACTTCCACGCAAGCGCAGTGTGTCGTACTTAGCTGCGAGACGAACATCATTTGGAACTGAGGGTTGCAAACGGCTGCCGCAGCCCACGGGTGATGTGAGCTTACGGCTGCCACCCTCAGTCCCGTTCCTAAACCACAGATGGTGTGACTCGTGCCCTGCTGCTTGACGTATGGCTCCTGCAATAACAGGACGTCTAAGTGCTTTTTGGCAACGAGTTCGCGCACCTCGCCCATTACCACAGTTGAGTGTTGCATGTTCAACTGGAGTACCCTAATTCCCGTGGTCGCGATCGCGGAAACCGACGCTATTGGAGGCTCCGGCAGTCTGTTTTCGGTGTTTACACGCATGTGGGATTCTGTGGGTGTCGCGTTTGGGGTTCTACTGTCCATAATCGATTTTTGAAATATGTGTTGCTAGCGCGTTTCTGTATGAGGGGCAGTCTCGCGATGTGACCGAAGGATTGACACTTGTAGCACCGCGTTACTGACAGATAGTCTTGTACCCTACATGCATACCATCCAAGGTATACCCTACCCTCTTTCAGAATCTTTTTGCGCGCTTGTGCACTTACCTCGGTTACCCAGTCTACGGTTTCTTTGTCCCTCCGGCCTGTCTTGAACACCAATGCAAAATGTTCCGGCAGCTTCTCCTTTGGGCATTTTTCCAGGTTCTGGTTTCGCACTGCGGACGCGATGTCTTTTTCTTCCAGCTCCTTTGGGACGTTCTTAATAAGGATCCTCGGCTTTGTTTTGGCTGGTAGACCCGCTGTCAATCCTGCATCCTTGAGTTTTGCACTTCCCAGCACAGCTTTCAGGTCATCTTCGGTCTTAGTCTCGATGAGGACTCCTTTATTACTAATCTTTCGTACGTTGACGATTCTTAGTTTTTCTTTCGTTGGTGCGACAGAGGAGATTATTGCTTTTTTCGTCTTCTCGCTATCCGCTATTTTACTATTTGGCTCCGGGAAAATTGTGCAAACATGTCTTTTGCAATTATTTGCCGCATCCACCTTGGCTGCTGTGTTCGTCCTCAATTTTTCAGCATACGTCATCGGCATTTGCTGTTGCGGTTGCTGCGTTTTGCTAAGTTCAGTGACTGTTTTCACTACACTGTTTAGCATAGCGTCCATCACAGTTATTTTATTGTCGATCTTTCGCGCTGACTCGACTTCTTTTATTAACGCTGCGTTGGCGGATTCGGCTCTCTGCGCTAAATCGCAGAGTTCGCTGGCGATTTTCTTGGCGTTGCAGAGGTCTTCGCTGCTTCGCACTTTTTCTAGTATTGCTAGAAGTTGCTTTGCGGTTGCAACTAGACCTCTATTTTTAGGGGGTGGTTGGGGTTTCTTCATTATTTCCGCCTCTGAATCACTAGTGTTCTTTGTCACTTTCACGGTCTTCTTTTTTGTCTTCGCAATCTTCCTGATTTCGACTTCCGTGTCAGAGGAGTCAGATTTTTTGTCCTTGCGTTTCCTGGACATTCTCTTGACCTCTATGAAACCCGCTTCCGATTCGGTGTTTCCGACGCTCGGGCGTGGTCACGGAACACTTTTTTCGTGTTTTTCAGTTCGTACGGAGTTTATCCCACGACTATTACACTGATTTCTGTTCCGTTTCACTTCCTCTGCACACTGATACTCAATTCACTCAATTTCTGGGCGTTTTTCCCGACAAAATTGCAGAAAATTGCGGAGCGACGCGCAGACACGTCCGTTCGGTTCGGCACCAAGATGGCGACTGTAGATAGGGACAGATTGGGAATCTCGTTAATCCATTCATGCGCGTCACTAATTAGATGACGAGGCATTTGGCAAGTATCTTGCATCCATACTTTTAATGGATGGACTGCGTACGAATATCTAAGCCGCGTACTCAGCAAGTCACATAAAACAATGGAAAGTCACATAAAACATAGGAAAAAAGTCAAATAATTAAATAGGTAAACAATATGTCTTTGCCTCGAAATCAAAAGAATGGATTGTCATAATGTAAAATTAAAATTAAAAGAGAAAAACAAAGCAATGAAATAGATAAAGAAAAAGAAAGAATATATGTTAATAGAGTAGTTTCACGATATAATTTGAGAATATATATACATTATTACTAACAGAGAGAAAGAGACATATAGTAACATAGTCAAGATATCTTGACATCAACAAATAATAATAAGTAAAAACAGGTAACAAGTATAAATAGTATATAGGTGAGTATTATTATTTTATTTTATTTTAGATATTAATAAAGACATTAATGGGGGCCGTCTAACCGTAATCTAAAAATTTATTATATATTTCTATCGAGCTGCGCAGTGTTATCATTGATATAGTGATCCAGTCTTTATTTTTAATGTTAAGCCGTTGCAATTCGGTCTTCGTTACATCCGGAATCGCACCTCTAGAGCCTACTACAATTGGAACTACTCTAGCTTTTTGTTGCTTAAATTTTTGTCTTAAAACAGGTAAAATACAGGCATATTTTTTAATTTTTTTTTTTTTTTTTTTTCATTGTGTGCTTGTTTCAGGTATTGTCCTTTCTCATACCGGACTGTGACATCGAGTATGAGGACTCCTTCCTCATTCGCATTTATGACGAGGTCTGGTTTGAACAACTCACCCGAACAGCTGATGAACGGCTCATCGAGCACTTCGTATTTTACGCTGAGACGTTCTTTTAAGAGATCTTTAATTTCATTATGTCTTTTTATTCGCGCACTTTTCGTAGACGTACAAAGCCCAAGGATATGGCCGAGCGTTTCTCTGGCATCGCTGCAGCAACGACAAGAGACATCCATGTTAGGTGTATAGCGGCTCAGTGTGGAACGATTGCCCGCCGTATTTGTTCGGAGCCTAATGGCATCGGCTACTCGAGATGGTAAGAGCATATTATGTTGTTTGAGCCATATGTTACTGACCGGGTCGTCCTGAAATTTTAAGACACCCTCACCTTGGGCGATATCTTTGGACCATTCTACTATTCGGCTCCTTTTTAATTTTATTTTATACCGGTCGATATCGTCTACTGTGAGTGGCCAATTTAGTCTAAGAGCTGCAGAGTACTTTTTAAGTTGGCATTCAACGGATTCATGGCGCATAACCTCTTGCATCACCGGGTCAGTACTAACAAGGGCTTTGATGCCATTGCGCAGGGCCGCAATTAATACTTGCTTTTCTACCTCTTGTATACCAACCCCGCCTGATTTAACCGGTGTGTAGAGAAATTTAGACGTAACCGACTGACTGATATGTAAAATATCTTTCACATGAGAGCGAATGGTAGTATCGATCATCTTCAGAACTCCCTGGCAAGGGGGCTTAGCAATGAGGCAATACATAAATTGTGGAATAAGATACGTTCTTAGCAGTTCGATTTTCTGAAGCGGTCTAAGGGGCAAACACCGCACCCTCCGTATCATATCATCAAAAGCTTTATGCTCGAAGCCGCTAAGCAACCCTTGCCATGGGCTAACTTTAGTGCCCAGATAAGTAAAGGCTTCATCGGGTTGCACTGCCTTTACTTTCTCAACACCTAATTGAAGCTCTGGATCTTTTACATACCAGGTCTTACTTTTGGCGACAATACAAAAGGCCGAGCATTTATTAATAGCGAGCTTCATTCCTAACTTCTCTAAAAAGATATTTATTATTTCTAACTGCCGTTGCGCTGCAGCAGCATCGATGGCTAGGGTGACAGGATCATCCGCGAAGGCAAGTACAGCAACGGTAGCCATGCCAATTTTAATACCATCGGTACTTTCATTTAACAGGGTAAGAAGAGGCTCGATACACAAGTTAAAGAGCAGCGGTGAAAGAGGGTCACCCTGTTTGACGCCTCTACGTATTTCAATGGCTGCATCGCCATCACGGGACTGTAGCACTGTTGTGCAATTAGATAGCATGCTCATTATATATGTTATAACAGCGGGTGGTAGGCCTTTTCTTTGTAATGCTAATTTAATTGCACTATGCGGTACGGAATCGAAGGCTTTCTCAATGTCTGCCACTGTAAAAATACCACCGTAAGCTTTTGCTGCTTCAATTCCGGCGTTTAGTGCTGTTACGTTAGCGTAACAGCCGTTGACTGGCGCGAATCCCCTCTGTCTCTGGTGTTGCATAATATTGGCTCTTAATCGCGTATCTAATAGACCAGAAAAGATTCTGGCTAACATAGAACCTATAGTTAGCAGTCTCCAATTACATTAAATTAAATTGAATTTCTTCACGTTGACATTCAGAGCACTGGGCAGAAATCACATTGCGTCATCACCCTTGAGGGCCATCGCAATGCTTTGTTTTAATTAGACACTCGGATTACCCTAGTCCGTGCCAGTTCTGAACTAAGCGTTGAATGGCGGCCGAAGAGGCGAAAAGGACGGCCGGAGCCGTCACAAGAAGCCTCGCAGCAAGGAAGATCCATTGGCGGCCAAGGCACGGGACCCGGCACGTCAGCCAGGCCAACTTCCCGACCAAGCCCGACACGCCGCGCTCCTCAGAGCCAATCCTTATTACGAAGTTACGGATCCAATTTGCCGACTTCCCTTACCTACATTAATCTATAGACTAAAGGCTCTTCACCTTGGAGACATGCTGCGGATATGGGTACGAACCGACGCGATACCTCCACGTGGCCCTCTCCTGGATTTTCAAGGTCCGAGGGGAAGATCCAGACTATGGTGATCAATCAAAACTATATAGGATTACTAAAAATACGTTACTCTATCGATTCTAAGTGTTTTTTATATAGGTTGTCAGTCATCGATTCACCGAACCGACTATGCCGGATGGACTTAGACGCGTTCGAACTCGACACCGAACATACGTAAGGGCCGGCGTCGCCGACCATCCGGCCGGCCGTTCGGTACCTATAAGGAGACGTTCGGTCCGGTCAAACCAGACGGAACAGCGTCGGGCGTGTGGCTATTCTATGACCTCGGTTGAGAACTAGTCCACCGCTCCTCGAGCGTAACTTCGCGTTGCCTCGACTGTTCGTGCTCTCGGTATCGATGCAGGATTTTCTCCACACTGCATTGTCGCGTGTCGACGTCGGAGACCAAATGGCACATATGCGACGAACCTTTAACATGAGGCTGGTGACTCGTATGCACTTCGGTGTGTACGTTGTACTGCTCGAGCACAGGCTACTGAAGAGAAACCGGCCGTTAATAAACGGTCAGGATTTTTCTAAAATTATTGAAATATAAAAATGAACTAGAAAATGGTGTTGAACGAACTTGTTCGTTACAACGCCTTCAGATGAGAGGCTTGAAAAATATAAAACGGAATATTTATTCCGAAATACAAATTACAAAATTACGTCCCTTAATGTTTTATGCGTCTCGAACGCCTAATATTCTCTCGAACATATAAACGAGAAATATAAAACGTAACTATGACTATCAAAAAACGTTTCTGAAATGGAAACTTCTTCCAAAGTGGAGAGTTTTCGGTACGGCGATTTCTCGATATTATAGAGCTTCGCTTATACGTACAAGAAAAATTTTATTTTGTATATCGTAACTATGACCAAGCAAGAAAAGGTTTCTGAAATGGAAACTTCTTCCAAAGTGGAGAGTTTTCGGTACGGTGATTTCTCGGTATTATCGAGCTTTCACTATACGTACAAAATTATATAATATCGTAACTATGACTCGAAATTTGAGAGAGAAAAAGGTGGATTTGTAAGAATCGATGTGCCCAGCGCGAGCTATACTTCTCTGCGTACGTGCCTGCTCCGATTCGGTTTTTCGAACAGCATGTCCGTTGTACGCGCTATCACGGTACGTTCAGCACGCCACTGTACGCGCTATCCTCTCGGTGTGTCTTTAATTGGGAAATAAGCTGAAACACATGAGAACCAAATAAATAGATATGAAGGGAACGTTTAAGCTGGATTTATTATGGTTCATTACAAAAATATATTACGAAAAAGTAAAAAAGAATACCGATGATGTGGAGGTTTTCAATTCCAGCGTGTGTGGTTTACGTGCTTAAACCGTTTCGATGCAAAGCGTGAAAGCGGTGTACGTGCTTCCAAAACTTGAAACGAGAAACCTTTCCAGCACGAGAGGACTTGCCTTTTACGCGCTTTATCGATACAAAATAGAGAGACCCCGAGGAGGAACGAAACGTTTATATCGATTCGCTCGGCGTGACGCCGCCGTACGTGCCTGTTCCAGTTCGTTTTTCGAACAGCATGTCCGCTGTATGCCCAGCGCGCGCCACTTTACGCGCTATCTCGGTGTTGTGTCGTATAAATAATAATATATTTATATATAAAACGAGAGAGAATCAAAGAAATTTAAAAGGGATCTTTTATATGAAAAGAGCTGAAAATTGGTTCATGAAAAAAAGGGAACGTTTAAGCTAAAAAATGAAAGACGACACACAACAACAAACAGCGTGCTTGTTACGCGCTTATACCGATGGGGACCGATTTTTCGATCCGAGCGTGCGTGGTTTACGCGCTTCTTACAGCGGTGTACGTGCTTCCAAAACTTTTGAACCGGAGAAATCATTATTTCGGCATGAGTGGATCGGCGTTTTTTACGCGCTTACGTCGATATACGTTTCATTCGAATCCGGCATTGAGGTGTGGAGGATTCGTAATAAAATCGAAGAGAGAGAGAGGAGGAGAATTATAATAGAGAATAGTGACTCTTAACGTCGATCGGTCGTTGTTAAATTAAAGCGAAGCGCCGTCGAACGTAGAAAGACCCAATTGCGAATAAATTGACTTTAAGAAATGAAATAAATTCTTTAAACTCCCTGGTTGATGCTACCAGAAGTCATATGCTTGTCTCAAAGATTAAGCCATGCATGTCTAAGTACATACCGAATTAAGGTGAAACCGCGAATGGCTCATTAAATCAGTATTGGTTTCTTAGATCGTACAGCAACTTTACTTGGATAACTGTGGTAATTCCCAGAGATGGGAGAATGCTTTTATTAGATCAAAACGAATCGATGCGGCGGACGGTTCGTCCGTCTTCCCATCGTCGGCTATGATGACTCTGAATAACTTTGTGCTGATCGTACGGTCCTTTAGCACCGACGACGGATCTTTCAAATGTCTGCCTTATCAACTGTCGATGGTAGGTTCTACGCCTACCATGGTTGTAACGGGTAACGGGGAATCAGGGTTCGATTCCGGAGAGAGAGCCTGAGAAACGGCTACCACATCCAAGGAAGGCAGCAGGCGCGCAAATTACCCACTCCCGGCACGGGGAGGTAGTGACGAAAAATAACGATACGGGACTCATCCGAGGCCCCGTAATCGGAATGAGAACACTTTAAATCCTTTAACGAGGATCCATTGGAGGGCAAGCTGGTGCCAGCAGCCGCGGTAACTCCAGCTCCAATAGCGTATATTAAAGTTGTTGCGGTTAAAAAGCTCGTAGTTGAATCTGTGTGTCGCAGTGTCGGTTCACCGCTCGCGGTGTTTAACTGGCATTATGCGATACGTCCTACCGGTGGGTTTAGCTTCTCTTCGGAGTTGCGGCCCAAGTTAAATATCCCATCGCGGTGCTCTTCGCTGAGTGTCGAGGTGGGCCGGTACGTTTACTTTGAACAAATTAGAGTGCTTAAAGCAGGCTACCTTCGCCTGAATATTCTGTGCATGGAATAATGGAATAGGACCTCGGTTCTATTTTGTTGGTTTTCGGAACCCCGAGGTAATGATTAATAGGGACAGATGGGGGCATTCGTATTGCGACGTTAGAGGTGAAATTCTTGGATCGTCGCAAGACGGACAGAAGCGAAAGCATTTGCCAAAAATGTTTTCATTAATCAAGAACGAAAGTTAGAGGTTCGAAGGCAATCAGATACCGCCCTAGTTCTAACCATAAACGATGCCAGCTAGCGATCCGCCGAAGTTCCTCCGATGACTCGGCGGGCAGCTTCCGGGAAACCAAAGCTTTTGGGTTCCGGGGGAAGTATGATTGCAAAGCTGAAACTTAAAGGAATTGACGGAAGGGCACCACCAAGAGTGGAGCCTTCGGCTTAATTTGACTCAACACGGGAAACCTCACCAGGCCCGGACACCGGAAGGATTGACAGATTGATAGCTCTTTCTTGATTCGGTGGGTGGTGGTGCATGGCCGTTCTTAGTTGGTGGAGCGATTTGTCTGGTTAATTCCGATAACGAACGAGACTCTAGCCTGTTAAATAGACGTAAATTATGGTATCTCGAAGGCCCCCGGCTTCGGTCGGTGCGGTTTTTACTACCAACGTACAAACAAATCCTCTTAGAGGGACAAGCGGCTTCTAGTCGCACGAGATTGAGCAATAACAGGTCTGTGATGCCCTTAGATGTTCTGGGCCGCACGCCCGCTACACTGAAGGAATCAACGTGTTTTCCCTGGCCGAAAGGTCCGGGTAACCCGCTGAACCTCCTTCGTGCTAGGGATTGGGGCTTGAAATTATTCCCCATGAACGAGGAATTCCCAGTAAACGCGAGTCATAAGCTCGCGTTGATTACGTCCCTGCCCTTTGTACACACCGCCTGTCGCTACTACCGATTGAATGATTTAGTGAGGTCTTCGGACTGGTGCGCGGCAATGTCTCGGCATTGCCGATGTTACCGGAAAGATGACCACACTTGATTATTTAGAGGAAGTAAAAGTCGTAACAAGGTTTCCGTAGGTGAACCTGCGGAAGGATCATTGTTTCGGAATCATATGTGAATTTAAATGTCAAACGGCTCTCAAGCGGTTTAATGTTTTTCGCGTTGCCGAGCGTCCGGGCGCATATGTTTGTCGTACTGTCTCTGTCTAACTCACCATCCGCGCGCTCGCTCTAAACGCTTCCCACCTGCGAGGTTTTCGTTTGGCGGTTTTACCTCCGAGCGTCCCGATCGTTCTGCGAGTCAGTTAAAATCAAAAACCGAAGGAGAGCAGAAGCAAATAAAACAATCTAATCGTTCAAAAAGTTTATTCATTTCACGCGACCAGAGTTGACCGTTCCCGGCTTCCGATCCAGCGATTTCTTTCCAAGTGCGTAGGAGTGCGTTCGATAAGATTTCAACGACCCGCGTACATAGTTTTGGTCCTTCGAGCCGGATTTGGAGTGAAGGAACGCTATCAATTGCTCACTGGCCGTTATCAAAGATCCATTATCAAACGATCGTCTATCATCATGGCTGCTCTCAACGAAATCGTGGCAAAGCAAAATCAAATCATGGGATCCATCTCGAGAGCTATCGTTAATCTCAAAAAGATGGGTCAAGCCAAATTAACTTGTGCTATCGTACAAGCCAGAATCGTATCCCTGAAGGAGAAGTTTGCCCAGTGCCAGGACCTGGACGCCAAAATCGTATCGCTGTGCGAAGGAAAGGCCGTCGAGACTCTGCCGTACATCCGAGAAAATCAGTTCATCACCTGCGAGGAAAACTACGAGGAAGCTTTGGACTACATGTCGGAGGTACTCGCTCATCTTTCTTCCGCTGCTGGAGGTGAAGATCATAACGTGAGTCGTCTATCAGATGTTTGCTATCGTCCCGCGCTGCAGTTACCGCGGATCAACTTGCCGACTTTCAACGGATCGTTCGACCTCTGGGAAAGTTTTCGCGATCGTTTTCAATCGCTGATAATAGACAATCGTACCCTCGCGAACGTGGAACGCATGCATCATCTCAGGTCGTGTCTGTCGGGCGATGCAAGTAACGCGGTTAATCATCTCGCAATTACCGACGCGAATTTCTCGGTCGCATGGGACGTTCTCGTTTCGCGTTATGAAAATAAACGTCGGTTGATCAACGGTCATTTACAAACGCTGTTTTCGCTTTCGCCAATCACCTCAGAATCGTTCAAAGAGATTCAGACTTTGCGAGACAAAGTAAACAGTTCGATACAAGCGCTTAAAAATCTCCAGCGTCCGGTCGAGCAGTGGGACGACATCTTAGTTTTTCTCGTATCGCAAAAACTTGACAAATCGTCCCGAAAAGCGTGGGAATTGCAACTCGGGGACACGCGCGAATATCCGACATACGCCGAGTTATTAAAATTTTTAGATCAGCGAATTCGCGCATTCGAAGCAATTTTACCGCCGAAAATTGAGAAGTCGTCCGCTAGCTCCGAAAAACTACCAATAAAAAAATCTATCGCTTCACATTCAACCACGGCAACTAATGTTTCGTGTGTACTTTGTAAATCGCCGCATTCGTTCTTTTAAATGTCCGACTTTTTTATCATACACTCCGTCGCAACGTTTCGAGTACATTAAGAAAGAAAACAGATGTGCAAACTGTCTCGGCACCAAACACACGACAAAACAATGCCAAAGCGTGCATTCGTGCAGGACGTGCCGCCAACGGCATCATACGTTACTTCATTTTTCGGTTGCGTCGAAAACCAATATCAGCGAATCTACGGGGAAAGGCGAATCGAAAAGTACCGATACCGCAGTAGTCGCTAACGAAGTCACTGCTCATTCGTTGTCGAATTTAACACCATCATCGACGATACTGCTCGCTACCGCTCGCGTTCGCGTTTACTCACCGCAAGGGCGTTTTGTTTACGCTCGCGCGTTGCTCGATCAAGGCTCGGTTGCTACTCTGATTTCTTCGAATCTCGCGCAACGTTTACGGCTCGCAAAAATACAAAGTACGACGCGTATTATCGGCATAGGAGAATCGCAATCGATGTCGTACTATGCAGCAGACATTCGCGTGACACCGTCCTCTCGAGACACGCCTGCATATTCGACTCTCGCCTATGTAGTCAAATCACTCTCCAAATATACCTCGTTCCAGTGCGCGCACATCGCCGGTTTGACTCTCGCGGACGAAGACCCACTGCGTGCCGATCCAATCGAGTTGATAATCGGGGCCGATTTATTTGGCCAACTCATTCTTGACGGGGTTCGTAAAGGTTCGATTTCCGAGCCCGTAGCGCAAAATACCACACTAGGGTGGATATTAACTGGTCCGATCGCTACCTGCAATAATCCCTCTCGCGGTCCGGTATCAGTCCATCACGGAACCGTTTTCACAAATCTTGACCTAAACCTCCGTCGCTTCTGGGAGGTCGAGGAACTCCCACACACGTCAATGCGGAGTCCCGATGAACAACGTTGCGAGGAGCACTTTATCGCGACGCACTATCGCACTTCCGAGGGAAGATACGTGGTCCGGTTACCGTTTAAAACGGAACCTCCGATCGAGTTAGGAGAATCTCGTACGGCCGCGCTGTCGAGTCTTTATCGGGTCGAACGGCGTCTTCAGCGCGAACTAATACACGCGACGTTATATCGCGACTTCCTTGAGGAATATGAACGTCTCGGGCATATGGTTAAAATACCTGCTCACGAATCAGCTTCCGATCAATCTTACTATATCCCTCATCATGCCGTTTGTCGGGAAAGTAGTCTCACTACGCAATTGCGCGTCGTATTTAACGCGTCGTGTCGCACTTCGAACAACACTTCGTTGAACGATCACTTGCTCATCGGGCCGAAACTACAGACCGATATTATGGCGGTTCTGCTTCACTGGAGACAACATCGGTATGTTTACACTGCCGATATCGCCAAAATGTACCGGCAAATTCTTATCGATCCGCAAGACGCGGACTTCCAACGCATCCTATGGCGTTCTTTGCCCTCCGATCCCGTTGCCGAATATCGCTTGCTGACCGTTATATCAAGCTCTTCGAGTCTTAGAACAATTAGCCATTGACGAAGGCTCGAAATTCCCGCTCGCGCTCCCGGTACTGTTACGTCAACGATACATCGACGATTGCACGTTCGGCGCGGACAACCTGGAGCTCGCGCGTAACACTCGCGATCAACTTATATCCCTTCTAAACCGGGGTGGTTTTACGCTGCGAAAATGGACAAGTAATTGTCCCGATCTCTTAAACGATATTGATTCATCTGATCACGGTCTCGCGTGCAGCAAAGAACTTCAAATCGACGAATCGCTTAAAATTCTCGGTTTATCGTGGAATCCAAAATCGGATTGCTTTCACTTTCGCGTAACATTATTATCGACTTCCGGGGAAACCAAACGTGCGGTCCTGTCGAGCATTGCTCGATTATTTGATCCGTTAGGCTGGGTCACTCCCGTCACTATCGTCGCGAAAATATTAATGCAGCGCCTATGGTTGCAAAAGTGCGATTGGGATGATACACTTCCGCCTGATCATCTCGAGCAATGGCGCAGTTATTACACTCAACTACCGAGTCTCGAAGCGATTGCTCTGCCGCGGTGGACACAACACAATCCCAAGATCGTTCACTGTGACCTACACGGATTTTCCGACGCTTCGACGAAAGCGTATGCCGCGGTCGTGTATCTCCGTCTCGTTTCCGATGACGGACGAGTCCTTGTCTCGATTCTCGCCGCGAAATCGAAAGTGGCTCCCGTCAAAACATTAAGCGTTCCACGCCTCGAGCTGTCTGGAGCGTTATTACTCGCACGGTTAATCTCATTTCTTCGATCGAATTTTCCCTTTGACATCGCGAAATGTTACTGTTGGACGGACTCAACGATCACTTTATCGTGGATAAAACAATCGCCGTCACAATGGAAAACTTTCGTCGCAAATCGGGTCTCTCAAGTGCAAACTCTCTTGCCAAGCGCCACGTGGCGGCACGTCCCCACGGAGGATAACCCCGCGGATTGCGCTTCCCGCGGTCTGAGCCCAGCGGAGCTCGCAAATTGCACTCTGTGGTGGCACGGGCCCTCTTGGCTCTCTCAATCGCCTGAGTATTGGCCGTCTATTTACTTGCCACCCTCCGAATTCGACCAGACCGAAGAAAAACGATTGTCAGTACATACGAACATCGTGCGTCCCGCGAACTCGTGGGATCTCGCGACCCGATATTCTTCGTGGGCGAAACTCCTGCGGATCACCGCGTATCTGTATCGTTTCATTCGAAAACGTCCCTCTCGTCTCGTCTCCCCCTCCCAAAAGGTCTCCGTCACAGTCCAATCTGTCCATGTCACCCCGCACGAGGTGCGCATTGTGCAAATATTTTGGTTGAAATCGATGCAAATGGACACCTTTTCGCAAGAAATCTCGGATTTATCGAAATCGAAGCACGTTTCAAAAACTAGCTCGCTCGCCGCGCTTACTCCCTATCTGGACACCGACGGACTTATTCGAGTAGGGGGACGACTCGAGAAATCCGCACTTCCGTTCGATCTCAAACATCCGATCGTTTTGAAATCGCACCCTCTCCTAGCGCTCATTGTAAGGCACGCCCATGAAAAAACCCTTCATGGCGGCACTCAAATGACCCTCGCTCATCTTCGGACCGAGTATTGGATCTTGCGAGCGCGCACTGTCGTACGAGGTGTTTTAAATCGATGTGTCCGATGCGCTCGTGCAAAAGCCGCGGCGGTTGAGGAGCTCATGGGAAATCTGCCCGCGGTTCGCGTAAAACCATCTCTTCGCGCTTTCGAACACACGGGAGTTGATTACGCAGGCCCGATTCTCGTTCGAACCGCTCCCGGTCGCGGTCATAAATCGCATAAAGCCTATATCGCGTTGTTTGTGTGCATGACAACGAAAGCTTTGCATCTTGACGCAGTTAGCGACTACAGCTCCGCCGCATTTCTTGCCTGCTTTACTCGCTTCGTCGCGCGTCGCGGATTACCGCACACCATGTACTCCGATAACGGTACTACATTCCAGGGCGCCGATCGCGAGTTATTCCTCGTATTTAACGGGAGGCCTTCAATTGAGCACGATACGATTGCACACGATCGCATTGGACACAGGTGTTTTGAGCACGCCATCATTGTGCACAGGAACGATTGGGCACAATTCGATTGTGCACCAGAATGATATCTGAACCTAACCTAAACTAACCAATGAACCCAAACTAACATAACATATCATAACATAACCTAGCCTAACCTAACTGATAGCATTTGCAATTCTTACGGTGTCCAATTTTACTCTCTGATATCATTCTTGTGCACAATCGAATTGTGCCCAATCAGTCGTGTGCACAATGATGGCGTGCTCAAAAGACCTGTGTCCAATGCGATCGTGCGCGATCGTACCGTGCTCAATAGAGCCTCTCCCTATTTAACGCTGCTCTTCGCGACTCAAATTTTTTAAACAAACTCGTAATCGAAAATATTACGTGGCATTTCCTCCCCCCCGCTGCACCACACTTTGGTGGATTGTGGGAGGCCGGAGTTCGCAGCGTTAAACACCATTTAAAACGCTGCATCGGTTCGCAAACGCTTACCTACGAAGAATTAAGCACGCTTCTGTGCCGCGTAGAAGCCTGCTTAAATTCCCGACCGATTGCTGCCGTTTCTGAAAATCTGGACGATTTCAATGCGTTGACCCCCGGTCACTTTCTTATCGGCGCCAATCTTATCGCACTTCCGGAGCCAAGCGTCCTTACCATCGCGGAAAACCGACTATCGCGCTGGCAACTGATTCAGCGATTATCTGAAGGTTTTTGGAAATTCTGGGTGAACGATTACTTGCAGACGCTCCAGCAACGCACCAAATGGCGTACCGCTCAAAATCTCGCGCGGATTGGACAGATCGTATTATTGCGTAATTCGCTCGTACCTCCCAGTCATTGGGAGCTAGGCCGAATTATTGAGTGTCATCCGGGCGACGACGGAATTACGCGTGTTGTCACAGTTAAAACCGCTCAGTCGGTCTACAAGCGGCCGATCACAAAGCTCTGTTTTCTCCCGGTCGATATAAATGTAGAAAGCGAGCGACAACTTGGCAAGGCGGGCGGCTTGTCGTCCTAAACGCGACCGATATCAATCTACACATCGATCTGCGTACCTTTGTACATATAGTCTAAGTTTAGTAATGTAAGGTCCCTGTATTATAAACCCCCCCTCTTTATCGTAAGTGCGATCAATTCTATCATTGCGGATTTTTTTTTGTATCATTGTGGACTGTCGCTTATCGAATGCCTGCATTCGAGGCGGGCGGTGTGTTTCGGAATCATATGTGAATTTAAATGTCAAACAGCTCTCAAGCGGTTTAATGTTTTTCGCGTTGCCGAGCGTCCGGGCGCATATGTTTGTCGTACTGTCTCTGTCTAACTCACCATCCGCGCGCTCGCTCTAAACGCTTCCCACCTGCGAGGTTTTCGTTTGGCGGTTTTACCTCCGAGCGTCCCGATCGTTCCGCGAGTCAGTTAAAATAAAAAACCGAAGGAGAGCAGAAGCAAATAAAACAATCTAATCGTTCAAAAAGTTTATTCATTTCACGCGACCAGAGTTGACCGTTCCCGGCTTCCGATCCAGCGATTTCTTTCCAAGTGCGTAGGAGTGCGTTCGATCAGATTTCAACGACCCGCGTACAATCATTAACGAAAGAAAAACAAACTTACAAAGTTTGAAAGAAATATATTGACTGCGTGAGCTCGGACCGTCCATGAAAAATACTACTACGATTTTTGGGACTTTAAACACATGATACGCAAAAATTATTTATTATAATAAGACTCGAAACACATGATATTTTGTACGTGCCAAAAAACACAAAAGTGTTTTTATATACAATGTAACTGTAGCGGCACATGGCTCGCAACGTTGGTAGAAAATAGCATTGACCATTTACAGATGTTTAGGTATAGGCAATTAAGCCTACCCTGAACTCTGTAAGTTGGCGAAATTATTTTATACATTTTAGACGTGCGTAGTTGAATAGGCTACCCTACCATAAACGTTGCCAGCCATGTCCCGGTACGGTTCGTTAGGCCACATGGTCAGCGCGAGCCGGAAGAAAACTTTCGGTTGACAAAGTAGTAATTTATGGTAACTTCCCCTGCCGAAAATCGGAGGATTCTGGAGTAGGAAGTTGACTCCACCCTCTAAGATTTCTAGAGGTAACGCCTTTTCCGAAAGCAAATATATACTGTGGAAAGGCGTCTAAAGTATTAATTGCCAGTCGAGTCTCCAATATACCTTCTAACTCAGATTCTGAATAAACGACCCTTGCAACATAACCGTCGTGAGTATTTCACTTACCCACCTCGCGACAGTAACTATGACCAAAAACAACCACGCACGCATGAAACAAACTATATAAAATAGTTTTTCCACGAAACACATGATACGCAAAAATGAGGAAGAAAAGTGCAGCACCTCTCGCGTATATAAAAATATAAAATATTTATTGGCCGTACACACAAAAATGCGTAATAAAATGACTATGACCACTATAACTATATAATATATATGTAATAATATTGTCGGTTCCGAGCCACGAAAGAGAAAGAGAGAGGAGGAGGAAAGAGAGAGAAATTTTTGAAGGTAGTTAGCAAAAATGTGAGATAAAACAGATACCAAAAATGTTAAATGACAATTCGTCGTTACGGCAGTCGTGATGCGGAGAGATGTTACGGTTACGTGTAGGAGGTCGCTTTGGTTCTCATTGTCGATACTCCCGTCCGTTTTTCGTATCCGCCGACGCGTTTCGCACGAACAAGCGCCGTTTACGGTTAAAAGAGAGAGCAAACGCCGTTTCATGTCGAACGCCGAAAATGGAAAGAACGAAAGTTTACCGACGAAAGAAAATCGAGAGTTTCCTCTAACTTCTCGGCTCTTCTTTCCGTAGCGTATAAAAAAGTTTCGACTCTCTCGGGACGTCGTCTAACTGTTGAATGGATACCGCACGATCATCTTTGAAAACACACAAAAGTCGTCGTAACAAGAATGTTAATCTGAACCATAAAGGAAAATCTGAACATTCTCAAATATATATATATGCATAAATGAATCTGTCGCGTGTTCTACCGGCAGAAGGTTCGTTATGTAAAATATAAATAAAAAAGAGATCGTATGCATGGTGTACCCGTCCGTTGCGACGTCTGAGTTAAAGGGAGGAGAGAATCGAAATTGTTAAATAGATACGCGCCAAGGGAAGCGAGAGATTCGGAGAAGTAGAAGAGGTGAAGGTAACAACGTCGAAATTTCTTATCGGACTTTCCTTTCTATATTTTTTATTCTTGATTCGTGTTGCGTACTCTCTCGCCTTTTGTGTTCTTGGACACGGGAACCCCCCTAGCCCTAGCCTCTTTCTATTTTGTGTTAAACGAGATAAAAAGAAGGTCGAAATAGAGTTTTATACGGAGGCTATTTACGGGGGGTCCGGGTAATCGATGGAAATGGAACCACGAAACCGCTCGACGAACGAAGTCGCCGTTTCACGAGTCCACCTGCTTGCGACGGACGATATGGTTAGCGTACCGCTTACGGACCGGCCGAGATGCGAATCGATAGCGTAGGCTCCTTCGTTGGTAGACCGATCTGACGCCGGTCATGGAGTCCGTATCGAATCTCGCGATTCCTACCAAGACGTCCAATATATGCAAGCAGCGAACAGGAGATTCTGTTACGCGCGGCAGCGCGTTTCGTATTTTCCACGGTTTTTGAATGACTTTGTCACCCATGACGTGATGATGACCCATGACCCATGAATGACGTTCCACTGGGCGTTTCATCGACGGTTCGTAGTTTTATACGGTATATCATATCCCGTCCATGGACGTTATCGTGTCGTCTATCAACCGTTAAATCGGCGTCGTTCGCTCGGGTAAATCGATAAACAGAGCAACGACGAGACGACGTCCGAATACCGATACTTCGTCTTGCGCTTGGATTTGGAGTTAGTATTCTATGGACAATCGAACGAATTTATATACCAGGTTAAATCACATACATACTGGTTTGAGACGCTGAGTTGAATTTGAATGAAAATTTTTATACGATTACCCTGAACGGTGGATCACTTGCCTCGTGGGTCGATGAAGAACGCAGCTAATTGCGCGTCAACGTGTGAACTGCAGGACATATGAACATCGACATTTCGAACGCACATTGCGGTCCACGGATACAATTCCTGGACCACGCCTGGCTGAGGGTCGTTTATATAACGAAAGACTGCTTGCGTTTGCCTTTATTAGCATAACGTTCTCTCTTCATTGTTAAATTTTTTTCGTTCCCGCCGTCGTTCGACTAGATAAATTATAAAACTGTTAAACGCCGAAAAGTCGAACGTTTCGGAGCGGGATCGATGGTCGAACGCGAGAGAGAGAAGAACTTGCGAAATTGGCGGAAAACGTACGAGCGATGGTTGGACATTTCGTCGGCGTTTGACGCGGAGAATGTTAAATAGAACGTCCGTATCGCCCTCTCGTTGCTCGTGTTTTTTTTTACTAAGGCGACAGGAGAACTTTTCTATATCTCGCAATTCCTAGTATTAGGATCTTCTCGGCGGAATGCGCTTATTTTGCGGCCTGCGTGAGTCGTGGTTTCTAGTTAAACCCCTAAAAGGAAACTATATACGACCGCCCGCGAAAAGAGCGCTCTCGAGTCGAAACTCTAACTACAGAAGGACATTTAGACGAGAGAAGAAACGATTCTTCGCCCTGTCTGAAAAATTGTAGACACACCAATTGAATGAAGCCGAGAGTAGAGCGTGTATTACGGCGTTTCTCCGCGCTCCCGACGTTGTCCGAAATGATATTGTCGATTTTTTCGACGGTGCGAAAGTTTAAACAACGAGGAAAGTTAAAAATTATAAACGTGCGACAAGGAAGCTCTCTCGGGTTAAATATATGATAACGAGATCGTAGCTTCGCCACGTTTTTTTTTAACATGCACACGCACAGATCGCTTCGTTGTCGTTGATAGAAGCGAAGACCGCGCGATCCCAATGTGGTTCCGGTCGTCCAGTCCTCGAAGCTCGTTGAGCCGGACGGACGTTGAAAACCCCGGACCGATCGAACGATAAATTATTTATTTGGGATCGTCTTGCGAGAGTCTCGCTTCATTGTTGTTCGTGTGTTAAATTTCTTTTATCGAACAACGGTTGAACGCAAATGAACAACGACATATACCCCGAAGATATCGATCTCGAATCGCACGAAAACGGAAATTGGCGCAACGACGTGCGCGTCGCCTCTTTCTTTTCTTTTATTCCTCCTTTGATGTGCTCGTGTTTCATCGAACGATAAAATACACACGACGAAGGTGTTACCCACGCACTTTAAAAATGGGATTTTTTTTCCTTTAACCCTTTCTCTGGACCATGATACGACACCGGATGGTTAACTTGGATGTCTCTGGCATTCTCGCCCTTTTCGAATTTTTGGGATTTTGCGTCGGAACGCGACAGCAGAGAGAAACGTTTCGGACGATGCGTCTTTACCGTTTATCGACGAGCGAGTCGAGAGCGACCGGACGTTGTCGTAGTCGTTTTTTTTTTTGTCGTAGTCTCCGCCTGCCCGAACGAAAATGCGGCGTTTTAAGTGCCTATTTGTTTTCGAACACGATAGACGGGGCACCGAGCTTTAATTTGGCTCGTACGTTACCTTCGAGTTAGTAGTTGATGGTCCGAAGGAGAAAAAAGTTGGTTATCGAACGATACAAGGAAAAAAATCGAACGATATAATCCCTAGATAAACGAGAAGTGGCGGTGGTGTAACAATATCTTTCGTATTACGTGTCGAAACCGAAAAGAGCGTACATCGAATATATAATATATTTTTATAAAGGATGGATCGATAAAGAAAAGTTTTTAAAAAGTATGTAAGTTTGACGTTACCCCAAACTTAGTGTGCCCGCCAATGCCACGTGACAGGTGGAGTGGGGGCGACTACGCAGTGCCCAAGAAAACAACAAAACCGAGTCAGTGTAACGAAAGGCTAAGAACGAATGTAAACACCGACAATTTGTACGGTTTTAGGTGCGGTATGCGTATTATGTAGATAGAGTATTATTGTTCATTATTATTGTTTAATTATTAATTATATTATAGTTTTTAACTACAACCACGGATTGTTGTGTTTATTTATCCTGGCATAAAGTCCACCCAAGAAAGGCTTACAAAACCGTACAAATATGGGGGACATCAAAGCAAGATTCCACTTTGTCTCCGAGGCAGTGGACAGCAAAACTACGGAGGTTAAGGTCAAGACAATTCAATTGGTGGGACAACCGGAAATTTTCAAATTCCCTGAAGGGGCACAAACTAAGGCTGAACACCCAAATCTTTTTGAAAATCAAGTAACGAAGGGAGTCGTCAAAAGTTTAAAATTGCGCAACAAATTTCGGAACGTCGTCATCACCTTGGCGGAAGGCAAATTGAAAGACAGTTATGTGGATCATGAAGGTAATGTTGTTTTTGATGGGTATTATTTGGAAGCGATTCAGACTGATTCCCCTATCCCATCAAACCATCCTGCTCCTGAAAACCCACCCCAGGAAAAACCAATCCATTCTATTTCGAAAAATATAATATTGGAGAAGTTTAATGGAAAAAACTTTAACGCGGAGTCGTGGATGAAGATTTTCGTGGCAGAATGCAAACGACTCGAAATAAAAGAAAATAAATATCCAGAGGTCTTAAGATTATTTTTAGAAGGTCCCGCTTCAAATTGGTTTTCAATATTTTTAAAGACAAACTCGCTAGCGTGTGAATGGGAACATTGGAATAAGTCATTTATGGATACATTCAATCAAAAATCGTGGTCTGAAATTGCGTATGCCTACACATTTAGATATCTAAATGGACCCTTTTTGGACTTTGCCTTGAAGAAGAGAAATATGTTGATAGACATAGACCCAGATCTAACGATAAATTCACAAATAAACTTAATTGTAATTGCTCTTCCGCACTTTGTGAAATCGCGATTAGAGAGGAAAAATTTAACAAACATAGACAACTTAATGTCATTACTGAGTCAAATGGAACCTATAAATAATAGAAATTTCAATGAGAAAAAAGATGACAAACAAAAATATAATGAAGATAGACAAACAAACCAACGCTCGCGGAAGCCTTGTGCATATTGTGAAAGTGTAGGTATTAAAAATAGATTCCATCCAGAGGAGGTATGTCGTACAAAAACAGCAAACCGAAAAACAGACAAAAATGATAAAATCAAAATAGCTAATAATATAGAGATCGAAGATGCAGTATCTTTTACCGAGGAGGCAAAAAACGTATAGTGACCCCACTTATAAAATTAAAAATTCTTGTGAATGACAAACCAATTGTTGGTCTCTATGATTCAGGAGCCAACATTTCACTAATAAATGATGATTTTTGGGTAAAACAAAATCTACATAAAAAGATAAGTGGGGATAAAAATATAAAAACTATTTCGGGAATTTCAAAATCCGAAGGTATGATTACTTTACCGGTAAAGGTTTTTAACATGAAAAAAAAATTTCCATTTTTTATAGTAAAAAGCAATTCATTTAAAGATGATGCACTACTTGGTTTAGATTTTATAAAAGAATTTAAATTATGTCAAGACGAGAATTTAAAAATAAGACAAATCAATAATACAGAAATAAACCAGGTAGAAAAAGAACAGGAAACGTCCGATAAGATATACACTGCTGATTGCAAGATACAAAACATATTAAAAAATTACAGGAGAGTGTTTGCAAAAGGAAAATTTGATGTGGGTAGAGTTAAAAATTATGAAGCGGCAATAAAGCTAACGGAAAACAAATACATATCGAAAAAACCATATAAATGTTCGATACAAGATAAAATAGAAATAGAGAATCAAATTAAAGAATTAGTAAAAACAGGATTAATTGAAGAGTCATGCAGTCCTTATGCGGCCCCGATTACATTAGTATACAAAAAAGAAGAAGCAAAAAAATCTCGTTTATGTATAGATTATAGAGAGCTGAATAGAATAGTAGTCCCGGAGAGTCAACCTTTTCCGCGAATCGAAGATATAACGTTACGGGCAAGAAATTGTAAATATTTCACAAAGTTAGACGTGAATTCGGCGTTTTGGTCGGTTCCGGTGCGTAACAAAGACAAATATAAAACGGCATTCGTAACGCATCAAGGGCACTGGCAATGGTGTTGTTTACCATTCGGTTTAAAATCCTCGCCGGCAATATTTCAAAGAATTTTGTCCAGCGTCATAAGGAAAAGTAATTTAGCGGCTTTTACGATAAATTACATTGACGATGTTTTAATCTATTCCAAAAATTATGAAGAACATTTGAAAAATATTGAATCAGTTTTAAATGCGTTGCAAAAATATGGCTTCAAATTGAATCTATCAAAGTGCAAATTTGCACAACGAAAAATAACATATTTGGGTCATGAAATAGGCGATAATTATATAAAACCCATAAATGATAATGTAATCGCTATAAAAAATTTTCCAATACCTCGAACAAGAAAACATGTGAGACAATTTTTGGGAAAATTGAATTTTTATTTGGAATACATTCCGCAGTCGAAAATAATATTAGAACCGTTCTATAACCTCTTAAGAAAAAATGTAGAGTTTAAATGGACCAAACTGTGTCATGAAAGTTTTGAAAAAATAAAAAATTACTTGTGCTCAGAGCCGATTCTGGCCATCTTTGATCCTACGAATTCAATTTATATCTATACGGATGCAAGTCTACAGGGGGTGGGGGCAGTATTAAAACAACCCCAAAATGACGGGGTTATAAAACCAGTTTTTTTTTTCTCGCGAAAATTGTCAGAATCACAGAAGAAGAAAAGGGCAATTTATATAGAATGTCTGGCCATAAAAGAAGCTATTCTATATTGGCAGTATTATTTAATGGGACAAAAATTCACTATATTTACGGACCATAAGCCGCTCGAAAACTTTAATGTAAAAAAATGCAATGATCCAGAACTGAATCAAATACTAAACTATATTTCTCAATTTGATTTTGACATAGTGTATAACCCGGGTAAAAATAATTTAGAAGCTGATTGTTTATCCCGAAGCCCGGTTCTAGAAGAAAACAAAGACGACGAAACATCAGTAATAAAAATAGTATATTTTTTACAAATAGACGAAATAATAAACAATCAAAAACAATTAAAATTAGATAACAATTATGATATTGAAAATGACATAATTTATAAGACATTAAATAATAAAAGGAAAATTTGGTTAACTGAAGAGTTTGGTATCTCTCTAATTAAAGATACACACAATAAACAAGGGCATATAGGAACAAAACAATTAGAATTGACAATCACACAAAAATTTTATTTTAAAAATATGCATAAGCATATTAAAATGATATGTCGTTCATGCGAAACTTGCATTAAAAATAAGACCAGAATAGGAAACTTTAAAGCCCCACTATCACAACTAGGCCCAGCCTCAGAGCCGTTTGAGATCGTTGCACTAGATACGATAGGCGGTTTCGCAGGAAATAAAAGCACAAAGAAATATTTGCATTTGTTGATCGATCATTTTACAAGGTATGCGTTTATATCAACGTCTAAAACACAAGGCGCGAAAGATTTTATTAAACTAATAAAAATAATAAAAAAGGATAATAACATAAAAACTTTATTCACAGACCAATATGCAGGTATAAATTCGAAAGAATTTAAACAATATTTGAGGTCCCAAAAGATAAACTTAATCTTCACAGCAGTGGATTGTGCTTTTTCGAACGGTTTAAATGAGAGAACGAATCAAACACTAATCAACAGGATAAGATGTAAAATATTTGAGAACAAAAATCGCCCATGGCCCATTATAGCACAAGAATGTGTCAAAGAATATAACAATACAATTCATAGTTCAACAGGTTTCACACCCAATTATTTGCTCACTGGAAAAGACAAATCAACTCTACTAAGCGAACTAAACCCTAGTAATGAACGTAACTTGAAAGAAGATAGATTAATAGCATTCCAAAATTCAATGAAAGCTCACAGACAAAATAAAAATTATTATGATAAGAATACAAATTATATAGATTACAAAGTTGGAGACCTAGTATATATAGTAAATGGTAATAAATTGAACAGAAACAAATTAGACCCAATTAGAACAGGTCCATATAAAATAAAAAATAAAGTATCTAATGTGATATATATAGTTGATAGAGGTTTCAGAAAGAATGAAGCAAACCTTTTTCACACCAGTAAATTCATCCCTTATCATCCATTTCCTAAGCCGTCCACTCAACTTGAAGGAGGGGATCTAAGTTTGACGTTACCCCAAACTTAGTGTGCCCGCCAATGCCACGTGACAGGTGGAGTGGGGGCGACTACGCAGTGCCCAAGAAAACAACAAAACCGAGTCAGTGTAACGAAAGGCTAAGAACGAATGTAAACACCGACAATTTGTACGGTTTTAGGTGCGGTATGCGTATTATGTAGATAGAGTATTATTGTTCATTATTATTGTTTAATTATTAATTATATTATAGTTTTTAACTACAACCACGGATTGTTGTGTTTATTTATCCTGGCATAAAGTCCACCCAAGAAAGGCTTACAAGTATTAGAGGCACGGTAAGAGACGTCTCGAACGAGCGTTTTTTTTCCGTTCGCGTTTTCACCGTGCGTGTTGTATTCTCTTGTTGACAACTTGCGAAATGATAATATTTCGACGACCTCAGAGCAGGTGAGATTACCCGCTGAATTTAAGCATATTAATAAGCGGAGGAAAAGAAACTAACTAGGATTTCCTTAGTAGCGGCGAGCGAACAGGAATGAGCCCAGCACTGAATCCCGCGGTTAACGCCGTTGGGAAATGTAGTGTTCAGGAGGATCCGTTTATCCCGAGACATCGAATCGCGTCCAAGTCCATCTTGAATGGGGCCACTTACCCATAGAGGGTGCCAGGCCCGTAGCGACCGGTACGCGTCTCGGGTGGATCTCTCCTTAGCGTCGGGTTGCTTGAGAGTGCAGCCCTAAGTGGGTGGTAAACTCCATCTAAGGCTAAATATGACCACGAGACCGATAGCGAACAAGTACCGTGAGGGAAAGTTGAAAAGAACTTTGAAGAGAGAGTTCAAGAGTACGTGAAACCGTTCAGGGGTAAACCCGAGAAACCCAAAAGATCGAATGGGGAGATTCATCGTCAACGACGCTGGCTCCCGCGTTGGTGCGCTAGTGCCCCGGATGGTCCCGTTACGGCGGGCTCCCATCGGCGTGGGCACACCACTCGCGGTGAATGTTCCGGCGAAGTAGTCGTGCACTTCTCCCCTAGTAGAACGTCGCGACCCGTTGCGTGTCGGTCTAAGGCCCGAGGCGAAGACTGTCCGTCGCTAATTAGCGTTCGTGACAGCCCCTTGGATGCCCGGCCGACTGCGCGACGGTACTCAGACGGTATCGGGCCGCAAAATTGTCGAACGCATTGCGTCCAGGACCGCCGCAAGCTTGTTCCAGTCTAGATGCCGGATGTACGGACTCAGTGCCGTACCCGGGCCTGGCGGGCTGTTAGCAGGTGGAGTCCTTGGACTGGCCAAACTTTGAATTACCTGAAGGGTCTGGGCGTGAGCCTGCCTGGAGCCACCGTCGGTGCAGATCTTGGTGGTAGTAGCAAATACTCCAGCGAGGCCCTGGAGGACTGACGTGGAGAAGGGTTTCATGTGAACAGCCGTTGCACACGAGTCAGTCGATCCTAAGCCCTAAGAGAAATCTAATGTTGATGAGGTGTCCTAAAATTCACGCTTGTCGAACGCAAATGAAAAACATACGTACGCTCGCACGCACGTACGCGCGCAAAAGGCAAAAAACACATAGAAACAAATTGCAGTTAAATGAAAATTATATACGTCGCCATCGTTTTTGGTGTCCTAATCCTCCGCTCGAACGATATGAACCATTTTTATGATAAATTTAATAAAGTCGAACGCCGGAAAAAAATGGTCGCGGATCGGATCGATGGATCCTTCTCGATGTGTTGCGACGATGTCGAACGCAAGTCGTGTCGTCGTTGCGTCCCTGAAGCGTCGTTGTTTATTTTTTTTGTGTGATTTGGGAAGAAACACACCCATCGGGCGAAAGGGAATCCGGTTCCTATTCCGGAACCCGGCAGCGGAACCGCATACCAATCGGGCCCTCGTAAGAGTGTTCGTCGGGGTAACCCAAAATGACCTGGAGACGCCGTCGGGAGATCTGGGAAGAGTTTTCTTTTCTGTATAAGCGTTCGAGTTCCCTGGAAACCTCTAGCAGGGAGATAGGGTTTGGAACGCGAAGAGCACCGCAGTTGCGGCGGTGTCTGGATCTTCCCCTCGGACCTTGAAAATCCAGGAGAGGGCCACGTGGAGGTATCGCGCCGGTTCGTACCCATATCCGCAGCAGGTCTCCAAGGTGAAGAGCCTCTAGTCGATAGATTAATGTAGGTAAGGGAAGTCGGCAAATTGGATCCGTAACTTCGGAATAAGGATTGGCTCTGAGGAGCGGGGCGTGTCGGGCTTGGTCGGGAAGTTGGCCTGGCTGACGTGCCGGGCCTGGGCGAGGTGAACGGTTGGCGACTTCGCGTCGCGTCCCGGGATCCGAGCTCGGTCCCGTGCCTTGGCCGCCAATGGATCTTCCTTGCTGCGAGGCTTCTTGTGACCGCTTCGGCCGTCCTTTTCGCCTCTTCGGCCGCCATTCAACGCTTAGCTCAAAACTGGCACGGACTAGGGGAATCCGACTGTCTAATTAAAACAAAGCATTGCGATGGCCCTCAAGGGTGATGACGCAATGTGATTTCTGCCCAGTGCTCTGAATGTCAACGTGAAGAAATTCAATTAAGCGCGGGTAAACGGCGGGAGTAACTATGACTCTCTTAAGGCACAAATAAGACCGAATGAACTTATTGAATTTCTGGTTATCCCATTGGAAAACAACCCGAAAGGTTATAAAACTGCGACTGATATTAAAAAAGCTCTGAAGGAACAAATAAATCCGAATGAATTCAACTTAAGAGTGAATCACCTAATAACATTAAATTCACTAGCTGTTAGAATATTAGCAAAAACCGTGGACTTAGATAAATTAAGTGAATCGCAACAACTACGGAGTATAGGATTAAAGATAAGAGGGAAGGAAAAATTGAGGCCGAGAATACTGATAAGGGATTTTAAGACAAACATAGCATTTGCAGATATTACTAAAACTGTAGCGGAAGCATTAAACTGTGATAATGATAAAAAAGAAATCAGAACATTAACCGAATTTATTAACAAGGACAAAAGATATAAAAGTGTCATATTAGAGGTGACACCACAAATTAGGTCTTAATTATTGTCGCACGGTAGATTATATATTAATTACGAGTCTTGCAGAATAGACGATTATATCAGAGTTCTTCAATGCTATAAATGCCTGAAGTTTAATCACACATCAAAGAATTGTACGGCAGTTACCCCTGTGTGTGGACACTGTGGTGGTGAGCATGACTCAAGGGAATGCAAACAAAAGGAGAAAACTAAATGTATTAATTGTGATAGAAGTGTAATAGTACATAATAATCACTCAGCGTTAGATTATAGAATATGCCCGATCCAAATAAGAAAAAAGTACGACTTAGCAAGGAGCATAGATTACGAAGCACCTAAATAGGGAGTCGTAGGGACGATGGGCTTAGGGGGAGGCTCGACAACCTGCCGGGGCCTTCCCAGGCTCCCCCAAGCCCCGCACAAACGCAAACCGGCCGCAGAACATCTTGCGATAACCAACTAAGAAGTCAAAACGCTCCTCGACGAGCACAATCCACTGCTAACGATATACAAAACAATTTTAATACAAATGGGGGCATCACTATGCCACCATGCAGTGGAGCCTCGCGGGACCCTTCTACATCTTCCCAGTTGGTGGGAAACCTAGACGAGATGACAGGAAATAACCAACTTTTTTGCTGTGAGTACTGTGGTAAAGGATTCAATTCATTTAGAGGTTTAGGAGTACATAAATCGTCAGCACACAAAGAGGAAAAGAACAGATTAATTGATATAACCAGGAAAAAGGCCAGATGGAATGCAGAGGACATGCGAAGAGTTGCAGCTGCTGAAAAAATGATACCTGAAAATGAAAAAAGCAAAATAAATGAATACTTACATAGGAAAGTGAAACTGTATCTACCCAGAACAATAGAAGCCATTAAATCTCTACGTAAATCAGTCAAATATAAAGAAACCCTCAGGAACACACAGATAACCCTGCAAATAGAAAACAATGAAATTAATGTACAACAAACTGATCAATATAGCGAATCTGGAGTTGCAAATGCTTACCCAGAGTCGCAGCTGGAGAGTACCTCTGGACAACAACCTGAAAATAATAGAAACAATTACAATACTTACCCTCTTACAGAAACTGAAGTAACCATTCAGGATGCAGGCAATAACGCTGAAAGAAATAGTATGGTTAATGCGAACATTCAGAACAACACACATGATAGATTACAGCATACAAGGAATTCACAACCATAGATACTAGAGAACACAGAAACATGGGAATCGGAAGCACTAAAATACCTAAGATCTGCAGCATGTGAAGATCCAGCCAAGTATATTCTTGGCTACGCAGTTGAAGATGCTAGGCAAGGACGAGACCCTACGATGAACGTGACCCAGTGGTATGAAGCAAACTTTGGGGTACCTGGAGATGAAAAACTAAATAATAGAAATAATAATGGTAACAACAAAAGGAAGCAGACAAATGACAATATCAACAGAATGTCCAATAAAAATAAAAGGAAAATACAATATGCAAAAACACAATAACTATGGAGGAAAAATATAACCAAAGCAGCAAATATCATCCTAGATGGGGAACAGGAAAGTAGTGGTCAATTATCATTAAAGGAACTGGAACCGTACTGCAGAAGTATTTTTGATGCCAACAGAGATGGACCAGAAATGAACACTGAAACCAGAGTGAGAAGAGGAGACGCTAATAGTGACAGAAAAATAGAACCAATAACGATAGACGAAGTAATTAAGATTAAGCCTAAGATAGAAACGGCGTGTGGAGCGGATGGCCTAGCACCAAAAGCATGGATTAATAAAGTACCAAATAGAATAAAAATGATAATAATGAATATCATCTTACATACAGGCAAAATCCCAGCTGAATGGTCAAAGGCTAAAACGGTATTGCTGCCTAAAAACGAGGAAATGCAGAATCCAGCAAATTATAGACCAATTTCCATCGCGTCAGTAATAATAAGACATTACCACAAAATACTGGCAAGCAGATTATATAATGAATTTAAGCCAACTGACAAGCAGAGGGGTTTTATTAGGGCCGATGGAATAGCAGAAATTTCGTATATAATAACTGCAGCACTGGACGAAGCATGGAATAAGAAGAAACAAATACATATGGCGTTTTTGGATATTAAAAAAGCATTCGACTCGGTATCCCATGACTCGATAATAGAAACAATTAGAAGGAAAAATCTACCAGAAAAATTAAAGGAATACATGGAACAACTTTATATTAAATCAGAATTATATATAGAAAAAAATGGAGAAAGAACAACAATTATAAGTCCAAAACAAGGAGTAAGGCAGGGAGATCCGTTATCAACGCTCATTTTCAATGCAATTATGGACCGAATAATTAATAAACTCCCCAATGAAATAGGATTTGCTATGGCCGAAGTATTAATTAACGCTCTAGCTTTTGCGGACGATTTAGTGTTATTAGCAGAGACAAAGGAAGGTTTGCAATCAATGATAGATATAATAACCATAGAATTAGGAAAACATGGATTGCAAATATCGCCATCTAAATGCAGATGTCTATCGTTAATACCTGCAGGGAAAGAAAAGAAAATAAAAGTCATAGAAGAATCACTTTTTAAAGCCGAAAATAATTACTTACCGCAATTGAAGATCCTAGACACATGGAAACATCTGGGAGTTACCTTCTCGCCTCGTGGACCTGTTAAACAAAAAATGGAGATTGAACAGATGTTAAATAGAATATCAAAAGCCCCCCTGAAACCGCAGCAAAGGCTAATTATACTAAGAACATATCTAATCCCCAGATATCTACATTCATTAGTACTTGGAAGAGTAAATTATACAGAATTAAGAAAAATTTATAGATTAATCAGAAAAAATGTAAGGAAATGGATGTTTTTGCCAAACGATGTGCCGGTAGCATACTTCCACGCGAAAATTAAAGAGGGTGGTCTAGGCGTTACATCGCTGTATACTAAAATACCTAACTTAATAATAAGAAGAATTGACCAAATGAAAAATTCGACTTTAAGGTTAGCAAGGGAAGCAGTAAATTTGGATGTTATCAAAAGGAAATATAGATGGGCCAAAATACACGGTGACGAAGACTGTAAATGGGCTGCCAAACTGCATAAACAGGCGGATGGATACGAATTGAGAGAGTCGGCCAACGCCGAAGCATCGTATAGCTGGGTAATTGACGAAAGAGTGGCAATACCTGCAAGGGACTGGATTAAATACCATAATGTAAGAATTAATACATTACCTACGCTAATAAGAACAACGAGAGGGAACAGAAGAGCGGCGCAAAACAGTCTCTGCAGGGGTGGCTGCCAAGTACCTGAAACTGCAACACACGTTATACAGCAATGTCATCGGACGCACGGAGGTAGAATCCTAAGGCATAACAATATAGCGAACAAACTAGCTGAGCATATGAACAAAAAAGGATACCAAGTTATGAAAGAGCCAAGAATACCCACCTCTGAAGGTATACGAAAGCCTGATTTAGTTGCAGTAAAAGAGGAACAAGTATCGATAGTTGATGTGCAAGTAGTCTCTGGATACAGAAGTTTGAATCAAGCACATGAAAAAAAGAAAAAATATTATGCAGATAATCAGGACATAAATAGGTATTTAATGCAGCTACTTAACGTTAATCACAGCAATATTGCTATTTCCACAGCTACAGTATCCTGGAGGGGCATCTGGTCCAGTCAGTCTTATGGGTACCTAAGAAGTATTGGAATTACAAAATCAGAGATGAAAGGATTAACAACGAGAGTATTACTTGGATCTTACCTGAACTTTGCTAGGTTTAATAAGATAACTTCGGTCCGGATGCATCACCTTTGGCCATTTAGAAGACGTCCAAACTGAACAGCATCTGAAAAATAAAAGAAAATACGGAATTAGATAAATTAATGAATTAATACTAATGTAAAAGCGAAAAACATACCTGATAGTTGCGTTCAACACCTGAAAAACAGAATACACAAATTAATTAGAATATTATAGTAGAAATAACAATATACTTACCTATCGGAGATTGCGAACACGATTGTAAATGATACGGATTTAGTACATGACTATGAATATTATGTTATACTTACCGCTAATTAATTATCACTTATATTTAAATGCGAAAATATTAAGTTCCCACTAACTACTATTACAACTCTAGTTATATATTTCTTTTGATTTCTTTATTTTATTAATTGTTTTTCTTTTTGCAATTCTTTCCTTTCTATTGTGTTTAAAATTTCCTTTTTCTTTCTTTCATTTTATTATCTTTTGCTCTTTGTAATCCCCCGTTATGCGCGCGTATTATTTTTTTTGTAACCGTCACCATGCGGATTCATGGATAATAAGTTTATTTGAATAAACTATGTTACTAGCCAAATGCCTCGTCATCTAATTAGTGACGCGCATGAATGGATTAACGAGATTCTCAATCTGTCCCTATCTACGTCGCCATCTTGCCGCCGTAGCGAACGGACGTGTGTGCGCGTCGCTCCGCAATTCTCAGCAATTTCGACGGGAAAAACGCCCAGAAATTCAGTGAATTGTGTTTCAAAGTGTAGAGAAAGTGAAACTGAGCAGAAATAAGTGAAATAGTCGTGAGTGAAACACCACACGAACTGAAAAACACAAAAATTGTGCTCAGCGACCACGCCCGAGCGTCGACAACCGACGCCAAGTGTTAAATCACAATAGCGAACGAAGTGAGAGTGATCTAGTGGAGAATAATTGACACTAATAGTGCATTATTACTGCTAAACCACCCAGAAGTGCTTAATCTACGCTGTGAAGTGGAAAAAGTGCTTTCTGGAGTGAAAAAGTGAACTTTTGGCAAGTGAGGTTAGGACGGCACGCCGGCAGCCATATTGGCCGCCATATTGACCGCCATATTGAGACGCGGCGACTAACGCGCCACCTGAACGACGCCAAAGGAAACAGCGCTCTGTGCTGTCCTGTGATTGGCTGCTGAGCGAAAGAGGCTAAGCAGCCCATTGGCCGAGACGAAGGGAAAAGACAGCGGTCCTGGCCAGCGATTGGCCGCCGCCGCTGCAACCAACTTGGCGATTGGAGAACGGCGTCATGGCTGACAAGCAAACAACGCCACCACCGCAGTTTCAATCATGGACACGGAGCCTGAAACCGGCTTCATCGAAGTGAAGAGGTCGTCCCGGAAAAGGAAGGAGCAGAAATCTGACTCCTCGGACACGGAAATAGAGCGGACCATAACCGCGAAACCCAAAAGGAAATCCGTCAAAGTAGTAGAGACCGTTAAAGTGATTGACTGCTCTACTGACGAAGAAGAGGAAAAATTTAAAAAACCCCAACCCCCGCGAAACCGAGGCCTCGCCGCAACCGCGAAGCAACTTTTGGTGCTGCTTGAAAAAGCGCGTAGCACCGATGATCTTTGCGCTGCCAAACAAATGGCGGCAGAGCTATATGAGCTCTCGCAGAAGGCCGAAATAAACTACGCAGCAATGAAAAAAGAAGTCGATACATCGAAGAAAATCGACACAAAAATCAGCGCAATGGATGCGATGCTCGCCAACGTGGTCAATACAGTGAGCGAGCTGAGCAAAGCGCAAAAACCGCAGCCGCAACCAGCGATGACGTACGCCGAAAAACTGAAGCGGAACAACGCGGCGAAGGTCGAAGCGGCGAAAAGCACGAAGAAGTATGTGTGCACAATTTTCCCCGGACAGGACAGCAAAATAGCGGACAGCAGTGAGACGAAGACGACGCTCCTTTCCTCCGTAGCCCCAACCGAGGAGAAGCTGAAAATCGTCAACGTACGAAAGATCAGCAACAAAGGAGTTCTAATCGAAACAAAGACCGAAGAGGATCTGAAGGCAGTACTGGAAAGCTCCAAGCTAAAAGCAGCAGGCCTGACAGCGGGACTACCAGCGAAGAATAAACCGAGGATCCTCATAAGAAACGTGCCCAAAGACCTGCATGAGAAGGACATTGCTGCAGCCGTACGAAACCAAAACCTCGAGAAGTGCACTGCAGAGAAACTCCCGGAACACTTCGCGCTAGTTTTCAAGACTGGCCCCAAGGAAAGGGAAACTGTGGACTGGGTAGCAGAGGTCAGCTCAGAAGCACGAGAGAAGCTGCTCAAAGAAGGTAGGTTATATTTAGGATGGCACGCGTACCGAGTACGCGATTACTTAAAAATCACGCGCTGCTACAATTGCCAAGGTTTCGGACACATTTCGAAACACTGCAAAGCAAAAGCAGAAACTTGCGGCCACTGTGCCAAAGAGGGACACTCCTACAACAAGTGCCCGTCCAAAACCCAGAAACCCGCTTGTATTAACTGCATGCGCGCCAACAAGCCCCACAATCATTCATCTAGGTCAAACGAATGCCCCGCATATAGATTCGCGGTAGAAACCCATATTTCCAAAACTAATTATGGATTATAGGCCATCAAATATGTCACCCACAGGACCCCACACGTTCGTAACAATCGAAAACAGGCCATCGGGGCCTTCAACCGCGCCGGTTTCCGCGATCGCGACCACGGGAATTAGGGTACTTCAGTTGAATATGCAACATTCAACTGTAGTAATGGGCGAGGTTCGTGAACTCATTGCCAAAAAGCACTTAGACGTCCTGCTATTGCAGGAACCGTACGTCAAGCAGCAGAGCTCGAGTCACACCATCTGTGGTTTAGGAACGGGACTGAGGGTGGCAGCCGTTAGCTCACATTACCCGTGGGCAGCGGTAGCCGTGTGTAACCCTCAGTTTCAAATGATGTTCGTCTCGCAGCTAAGTACGGCACACTGCGTTTGCGTGGAAGTACTAGCTCCTGGCTTTTCGTTCTACGCCGTATCATGCTACTTTCAGTACAGTGACGAGATCGAATTGCACCTCAGACACCTCGAGACGGTGTTCTTTTCGCTGAGGGGTAAGAGACTTTTAGTATCGATAGATGCCAATGCCAGGTCGTCGCTCTGGGGCCCCCGGAGCACGGATGATACAGGCGCCCTATTCGGGGGGCTCATCAGGACGTTTGGCATGGAAATAGTGAACGATGTTGCACAACCGCCAACCTACTGGTCGACAAGGGGTTCATCATTCATCGATGTAACCCTGGCGTCGCCCACCATGCTCCGATTCATCAGGAGCTGGAAAGTTAGGAGCGATTGGACCAGCAGCGATCACAACTCTGTGGATATCGGGCTGAAAATTTCGAAAACGGTAGCGTCGGAACAAAGTACCGCGAACAGCCGTTTCGTCATCTGTCGAGCCGACTGGGAGCAATACGCTGAATGCCTGACCGATTTCACTCAATCGAGGCTTCAGGAACTTCGGCTCGACTCTGCAGAGGATGTAGAGAGAATGGTAGAGACGCTCACAGGAGCCATAATTGACGCCTGTACCGCGTCGATGCCAAGGAAACGCGTTTTTAGGAAGTCCAACCCGTGGTGGACACGAGAACTAACAAAGCTCAAAAAAGCCGCTTACCGAAAACGAAGCGAGTACCAAAAGGAAAGAGACGAGTCGACTCGCCTTCGGAAAAAGCTGGAATACCGTACTTCGTTGCGGGAATACAGCAAGAAGGTAAAGAAGACAAAGCTCAAAAGCTGGCAAAAATATGTGACGTCGAACGGCAACTCGAAGCCTTGGGGCATCGTTTATAAACTCCAAGCACAGAAGCTCCGAGTTGAGAGAGTGCTCAGCACTCTCCGGCGAGATAATGAAGCAACGATGGATCTACAAGAAACTGCCAGCTTGCTTTTGGACGCGCACGTTCCAAATGATCGGGTGTCATTAGGGAAAGCGCACGCTTCGTGCCGGACACTGCAGATGCCGATCCTTTCACGGAATCGGAAATCGCAGTGGCCGTTAAAACTTTCAAATATAACAAGGCACCAGGGCCGGATCTCGTCGAGGTTCGAGCGCTGAAGGCCGCAGCTAAAGTAATCCCCGAACAACTGGTACGGCTTTTCAATGGATGTCTTCAGTGGGGCGTCTTTCCCTCCACCTGGAAGGAAGGCTCTCTCAGAGTATTCCTGAAAGGTGAGGGGAAGGATGAGAAGGATCCAAAATCCTACAGACCGATCTGTCTCCTCTGCGTCATAGGAAAACTTTTTGAAAAACTCATCAAGACTAGACTCAGCCAGACAGCAACGGCGCCAGGAAAAATCTCCGATCAACAATACGGGTTTCGCCCCGGGAAGTCGACGGAAGATGCAATAGTGGAAATGCGCCGCCTGGTGGATGCTTCTGAGCATCGCTACGTAGTTGCATTACTTTTTGACATCTCAGGAGCGTTCGATAACGTCTGGTGGCCCCTGATTCTACAGAGTCTAAAATCGAGGGATTGCCCGCGCAATGTCTTTGAAGTAATTTCAAATTACTTCAAGGACAGGCGTGTTAAACTAACGATAGGGACAACGGAGGTTTCCAAGCAGCCGACGAGGGGGTGCCCACAGGGCGCTGTCCTCGGCCCCGACTTCTGGAACCTCCAATTTGATGATCTTCTGCGATCAGTAGAAAGAGAATTCGGTGAATGCTACGTCGCCTACGCGGACGATTTTCAGGTGACAGTAGACGCGAGATCGAGGGAAAGGGACAACGAATCGTAAATCATATCTTAGATTGGTGCAGCAAGGCCAAACTGGAGATCTCAGCTCGCAAAACTGAGGCAATTGTGCTCAGGAGCGGCTGGATCGAAAGAGCGGCGATAGGTAGACGGGGAGGATCGCGTCCGGACCGAAAACGAAAAGCAATCCGCTCAACCAAAACGGATTTAGCAAAAAGACCACCGACCATCCGAATAGGGAACACTAGCATTAAATTCAAGAAATCGGTTAGGTACCTCGGCGTCCACATAGATAGCGGCATGGGTGTTCACACTCATTGTCAATACCTGAGCGACAAGGTCGGGTCGCTTTTCCAGAAATTAGGCAGATTGGCGAGATGCAGATGGGGACTCACTGTGATTTACAGGGGGGGTGTTCGTTCCGGTGGTGGCCTACGCTGCCTCGGGATGGGCCGATCTCTGCACGGAGAGAGACCTGAGTGTGCTCCGGTCCGCACAGCGGCGAGTCCTGATCTCGTTGACTGCGGCATACGGCATGTCATCGTGGGAAGGCTTGTGCGTGGTGGCCGGTGCGGTCCCTGTCGATCTTGTCTTACAGCAGTATAGGGCCCTCTACAGTCTTCGTAGAGGAAGAGACGCCAGGCTCGGTAATACCGTAATCTCTGCGACAGAAGAGCGGCCAAAGGACCGCATAAGAGAAGAGGTGTACAACGTGTGGCAAACCGAGTGGACTACTTCCCACAAGGGTCGCACAACCCACGCCTTCTTCAGTAGCATTCAGGAGAGAATGGCTGCGCGATGGATGAAGCCAAACCACTACTGCACGCAGGCTCTCACAGGCCATGGTAAATTCTTGTCACGTCTTAAGACGTACGGAATTGCCGATGGCGAGAGCTGTGTGTGTGGTGCTGAAGCGGACACAGTGAGCCACTTTCTTCTCGAATGCCCGCTATTCGAACCGCAGAGAGTAGTACTCCGCGATAACTTCACCCCGGAAGAATGGAGATGGCCGGAGGTGGCACACCGATTCGTGT